>VWZF01001198.1:1568568-1793924 GCA_013396755.1 Sclerurus mexicanus
ACCGCACGGGGGGACCAAGCAACCCAACGGGGGAACAAGCAACCCAACGGGGGACGAGGCACCGCACGGGGGGACGAGGCACCGCACGGGGGACAAGGCTCCGCACCCGCCCGGGCCGCGCATCCCCCGCGCTGCGAGCGCGGCCCGCTGTCCCTCTTGACAAAGCGCTAAGGTCAAGTTTAAAACTGGAGGCAAAGTAACTTTTGGGGTTGTATAATGGTTAAAAATACTCGTGCTGGTTTACTGGGAAGGTATTTTAATCTCTGTGTTTTCCGGGGGTTGTTTGAAGGTTGAGCTGAACTGTCTTGGTTTATTTATAACTTGGTGTAGAAACGTAATACACAAATGCATTTACTTGTATCAGTAAAATATTTTCTGGTTTAGGGCAAGTTTAATTTTGGCAACCGAGTTGTCAAATTACAAAGAATATGTTTTGCAGTGATAATGTTGTTGGTGCTTTTAGCATCCTGTCGTGATTTTAGTGTTCTTAAAGTGGAAAAAATTGTTGGCTGAGTTAAGTAGTAACCTAAGTAGTATCTTTTGTTTTGGCTACACTACTTTCATCTTTATAAGGACATCTTCAGGTCAGTATTCTGAATTCATTCTGTATTTATATGGAGTTGAAAACTGTAGTTTGTGTCCAGACACATTCTGCAATGCTCCTGGGAAGTTGTTTGACTTTAGGGAAGTTTCTCTTAAGCAGCAGGAGTTACTATATGTTGCAGTGGTAGTATATTCATTCCTTGCTACTTCTGTCTTGTAAAAGCTAAACTTTCAGTAGGCACTTCTATTAAGTTTACTTACTTAAGGAATTTTTTATTAATGAACAGAGATTCCCTCATTCTTTAGGAGAGGGCTTACAGTTAAAAAGCCTTCTCTTGTAAGGAGCTTTACTCACTGCCTTAGTGTGGCATGTAAACACAGTTTTTTTAAAACATGGATATAGTACTGAATAAAGTAAGCTTATTTTAGTCTATGTCTATTTCAGTTGAAAATGTCCATAAAGAGCCGCCTTGGCGTGTATCCCTTCTCGTTTTCCATGCAGAGTTCTACAGCTCCTCCTCCTTTGCTTTCTAATCTGTATTGTCTTTGTCACCTGATGTCAGGTAACCAGGTCTTTGATGTAAAGTGAATTTTTCTACTATTATAGACATGTCCATAAAAAGTTAGAGGCTAGTCTTTATTTCTTGCATGTGTAGCTGCCCATGCTTGGAGTTAACTGAAGAATGTATAAATAAACCTTGAAGTTGCTATTTGCCTTTGTGTCCTTTTTTAGGATTTCTGTTCAACTAATTATACAGATACAGTCAGATTTTAAATTTTTACTTTGTTTTTTACATTGTAACCCTACTATCTGATAATTAATCGTTATTCTCTTCTCTGGCAGGTAAAATGAATTCAGCTCCTGATACCACCTCAAGCCCGTCTCACCCCCAGCTGCATCTTGGCAGGTCCCAGCTCAATGCTGCTCCCGTGGACCACAGTGAGAACACATCTTCAGAAGATCCTGCAACTTCAGTTCCTGGCTATTCCCGTAACAGGGAGAAAAGTGAAAAAAATGGTAAGTATGAAAGCACTTTATGCTAAATTGGCTTATGTTAAACATTGGGAGATTACTGTGTATATATGTGTTCTAAACTCTGTTTAAAGAGACACTGTAAAGTGAAAAATTTCTCCAATTCCTTTTAACCTGTTGTGGAAGAGAGTTTTCTTCTGCAGCTTACTTTGTGCATTTTTTTCAGATTTCCTATCCAATTTTTCATATGTGTACAGAGCAATAGGAAAAAAGTTTGTTTGAAAAATTGTCAGGAAGAATTGAATTAGATTTATCATAATACTACAGTTTCCATTTCATTTCCTTATTTTGCTAAACCACATACTGACTATAGCTTTAATATGAATTTTAATGTGGATGCATAGATACTACTGTAATGTAGACTGAGGGAATTATGAATATACGGTATATCAAACCAGAATTGCAGTTAATATTAGCAGTCAGATAAGAACGTGGATTTACAATCATGATACACCCTGAAAAGCACAATGATGATTTATTTTCTTCCCCTCACTGTGAAACCATTGAGTTTCAAAGATTGTGGAAACTGATGGGATGAGAGAAATGTCTCCTACAAAATGTGAAACAAAAAATGTCTGGCTCCTGTATTCAGCTGCTGAGTTCCAGTTTTAAATTCAGTTTGTAATCTAACCCTTGTGCAACACAGTCTTTTATTCAAGGTCCAGCAAAGTTACTGCTCTTTAACTTGCTTTAAAATTGGACTTTTGATTGTAAAACTGCTTATGTGCATGTCCCTAGACTCACAAATATGAGTCACTCTGTTGAAGGTAATAAGGCTACCCAAGAGTTTAAAATTATTAAACGTGTGAATATCTGTGTGGCACACATCAGATGCAGCTGAGCTCTGCACATAGTTTGAGCCAATATTTTGGCTGTGTTAGCACATCTATTGTGTGCACTGTTGGAACCTTCTCATTACTAAAAGGCACATTCCACATGGAGGAAGCCTTTATCAATAAATAGCATTGCAGTTGCTGATAGGTCTAGGAGGAGTGAAGGATTTGGTCTCTTAGGCATGGCATGTTGTGGTTTGATTCTATGAAATGAAATATGCACTAGAACAGATGCTCTGGAAAGGGCTGTGCTGATTTCTTTCTTGAAAAATCAAGAAGGCAGTTACTTTGAATAGTCACTATGGTCATAACTAACTCTGAGTGATGTAAAAGAGGACAGAAAAGACCAGCACATTGATGTACAGAAAGCTGTCTCAATAAATATTATCAAATATGTAGAACACTCCTCTTTAATAATTACTTAAATGTCTTGCACAAAATGATACAAACTTAAATTTGTAATAGAAATAATTTAATTTTTAATAAATCAGCTATGATTTCAGTTAGAGAATGACAGAGGTACAGTGTATATCTCAAATATCTTGAAGGGCAGTTTTATCTTGGGCCCATCTACCAGATGCCTGTGTGCCCTTTCCCTAAAGAAGGTTACAGTAGTCCAAAGCATTGCCCCACAGGTGGAGGGAGATCCTTCCCCTCCACTCAGCAGTGATGAGGCCACATCTGAAGTGCTGGGTCCAGTTCTGCACTTCCCAGCATGAGAGAGACATGGAGTGAGTTCAGCAAAGGGCCACTAAGATGATGAAGGGGCTGGAGCATCTCCTGTGAGAGAAAGCTGAGAGAGCTGGGTCTGTTGAGCCTGGGGAAGAGAAGGCTCAGGAGGGAATCTGTCAATGTACATAAATACCTGAGGGAGGATGCAAAGAGGATGGAGCGAGGCTCTTTCCAGTGGTGCCCAGGGACAGAACCAGAGGCAGTGGTTACAAACTGAAACACTGGAGGTTCCCCTCTGAATATCAGGAAACACTTTTTTGTTTTTCTCTTTGAGGGTGAACAAGCACTGCCACAGTTTGGCCAGGAAGGTCATAAAGTGTCTATCCTTCAAGATACTCGAAAGCCATGTGGACACAATCCTGTACAACCAGCTGTAGGTGGTCCTGCATAAACAGAGGGGTTGGAACAGCTGACCTCCAGAGGTCCCTTCCAACCTCAGGCGTTCTACTTGTAATATTCTTGCCAATGTATCTGTCTTTCTGCTCCGTGCTCTTTCTTCCAGTCTTTATTTATATACACTGTGTTTTAAGGCTGCAGCATCAAAGTGAATGTTAGGTAATTTGTTTCCTGGAAACACCCATCATATATTCCTGTAGCATTATCCATATCTTGCAGCATAATCCAGCAAATTAATGAATGCCTTGGCTCTGATTCAGTAAAGCACTTAAGCACACACATATCCTCAGCTGCTCGGGTACTTTCTTGGGGTCAAACTCCTATACTACAGGTTTTTTCTTAGCAATCTTTGTCTGTATTCTGCTAATCTATCATTAGATAGAGTTTATGTTATTCCTTGGATAATCAAATCTGAATTTAATGAAAATAATTTTCAGTGGTTAGGGTGATTTATAGACAACTGGGTTTGTTGAGCTAAAAAAAAAGCATATCCCTATTTCTACCCAAAACTGTTCCATTCTGCCTATATATGTTACTAAGTTTTGTGTATATATTAGGAATGGAATGAACAAGAATACGTCAGCTCTAATGTTTGAAAACAAGGACAAAAAAAAGTTGTTACTCTTTCAAGGATATTCATGGACAGGAAGTTTATTAGTGAGAAAATCATATACACTGCTAATTAGGGCTCCTGAAATTTTAAAACCATTGAGTCATCAGTACTCATGTAAGCAAATTATAGGAGAGTTCATGTATAGCAAGGAAGACCAGTGTCTGCTTGCTTGTGAAGTCTCTTGAAACAGACTAAGATTCAAATTTCCAAAGACACTTCTATGCCTCTCAAGTGCTACATACCCCTTTCTGGCACCTGTATTTCATCCACTCTGTGCATCCTCTTCCTTTGGATACAGCCCTGAAGCAATGCAAGAAGACAGAGCTCAGATGAGACCTCTGGAGGTCCCAACACCAAGTTCTCCAAGTAGGCTTAGAAACACCATTCCTGCTAGTGAAGCCATTTCCTCCACTTGTACACAGACCAGGGATAGAGAAAAAAACACCTTTGGCATGATGACTTAGCATGTGAGCATCTGTAGGGCTGCTGCTATTAATGTAATGTTTTTTTAAAGAGATGCCTGAATCCATGCTCCAGGTAAGTGGTCTGTATTGCTGAGCTAGAAAGGAGATTTATGTGGCCCAGTAGGTGTTTTACTTTTGATTCAGATGAAAGGAAAGCAGAGTTGAGAGAAACCTCTCACAATATGATGGTGATCAGATACTTGCCTGGGATGTCAGGATTCAAGTAACTGCTTCAAGTCAGCCACAGTGGTAACTTGAACTGGACTGGCTCTCACCCCAGGTGAACGTTTATTGTGCTGCCTGTTATCTGGAGAAGCTACCATTTATTGTAATGCTTAAGTACTTTTGAGTATGTAAAGTGTCTTTCTTACAAATTGACTGCCAGTCAGCAAGTAAAAAAAATCGTGCTAGGATCCTGGAGAAACTGGAGGCACTGTGAGGGTGATAGGTTTTTTCCTATGTGTATGAAACAGATTTTATTTGTTTTTACATCATTCATGCACATTCATGCTAGCCAATAAGGTTGGAGAGAAGGAATAGCAAAGCTAAGTTGCAGTGCTTGAAGAAACGTCTTGTTGGTTGAAGAACTAATTTTTGTTTTGTTTATGCAGAGCTCTGCATTTGCTTAGGTTTTAAGGGGGTTTTGTATCTCTTGGAAGAGAATTATTTTATTAATTGAGTGACCTAGAATTTATAAATAGTAAAAAAAGTCTTCTAAACAGTTTACAGGGCACTGTAACAATTTACAGCAGTGTGTCTCCAATGCATTGCTAAATGATAGCTAACAAATAGGGAACCTCTCTAATTTGCAAATGTTTTCTGAGTGTTAGCCTCTTCCACTTAAAGTTACAAAGAACCTTTGCTTCAAAGCTCTATTTTACCAGTCCTGTATCTTCACTTTCTGGCAGTTTGCTATTACAGACCAACTCTTGAGGCAAAGTGAAATGTTTGTGCAAAGCTTGAAGAAATCTTAGAAAAACCTTTGATTGTTTGAAGAGGAGGATTATGTCTTGAAGTATTAATTGCTTAACAATTTGACTGTCAGTTTATTAATGCCCCTTCAAACTTTATCTGTAATTACTCAGGCTCCTTGAAAGCTCATTTGCCAGGTATTGCTGTGGGGGAGAAAGGATTCTATCCAAATAAAAGTTAATGACTGTATTTTTTGCTAAAATTTTGAGACCTCGTCATAGTTGCTGCAGAACAATGGAAATTGGCTTTTTCAGGTCTGCTGCTATTGTTGTCAATAACGTGCTGGTGTTTAAAATGTTTATTTCTAGCATTGTCCCAGTGTGTTGAAAGGATAGAAATGAGCAGTTGAAGGGTGGAAAGGGAAGAGCTATACTTAAATTTTTAAATTATGTAATGAAATGGGAATGGCTCTATAAATTGTTTGGTGCTAAACATTCAAGGTTTCTATTGTACACATTTAAAAATTTAATCTAGTGGTTGGACTACAATCTTTCAATTAAGTTTTCTACAAAAGGAATCCAGTATTTGTGTTCCACTGTGCAAACAAAATGCATTAAATGGGAGTTGTTGAAAAGTTAAAAACACATTCCTCATCTGAGCCAATTCTCTAATATAATGCATCTGCATTCATCAGCAGCCAGCACCACTAACTTCGGGAGATACTTTGCAGTGGCCTTGGAGGAAAACATTTGGAATTACCTAATACCTGTACATTCATCTTCAAGTAAAACCGCAACAAATCCCTGTTACACTACAGTAATCAAGGAGAGATAAAGTCTGTTGTGCTGCTGGGGGCCCCTTGCAGCAGCAGACCCACTTCATTGCAAAAGTTAGGAGACTGGAAACAGTAAACTAGGAGATAAAACGAATCCTCTGCAATGTTAGTTCATTATTAGAAGTGCTTACTTCAGATTCTGTGGATTTGCTGAAGAGATGGAAGGGCTCATTTTTAAGGGCCACTCTGTTTTGACAGCAAGCTAATGAGTTGCTTGAGTGTCTCTGTGGTGAAGTGCTCAGACTGCAGGATTGCTGAAATTCCATGTGCATTGTGCAGGTTGTTGTGATAACTTTAGGTATGCACCTACGAAAATATGTGGGCTTGGTGAGGCTTGTGGTCTCAACTCTTTCTCACATTGCTTTTCTGCAGGTTGCGTTTTTCTTCTTTTTTTTTCCTTTTTTTTTTTTATGGAGAGGGTTAATAATATCAACAGAGAAATTACAAAAAAGCTAATTTATTTTTAACTCTTTAGTTTTGGAACATGTTGGCTTTATCCCAGCTCATCCATAAGGGATTTAGTCAGAGATGCATGCATAGAAAAGACAGCAGGACTGTCTCATTAGTTGTCTGTAAAATTATTTTAATGACTTTGAGATCATTGTGCAGTAATAGCCATACTAGAAAAAAATAACTTTTAAGAATAGTTTTTCCTCCACTCTTAAAATTTATAGTCTATAATATCACTCTTAGTCTTCCACCTACATGCCTTTTTTTTATTGCTCTCCTCACAATTTACCTTCATTTTGTGGGGGTGCAGAAGTTGTTCCTATTTTAATTTAATGCTATTTGATGACTTGCAGTTGTGGTGTGACTAAGAGTATTACCATGTCTACAAATGCATTGCTCCTCCCAGAGAAAACAGAGTTGAGTCCTAGACTTCAACATCTCTGTAAACAAATGTTATTCCCTTCTCTCCCATCCCTGTTATCACCTTTAAAAATATGTATGCTAATATAAATACTTCTAATTGTTCTTGAGACAAGTAGGACCATCTTAAGGTCTATGAAGGCTGAAGGGCATACAAGAGAAACATGCAATGTACCCTTAATTGTACCAAGCCCTTGCTTTGCAGTTAAGAGCAGAATGCAGGAAGCTGCTGAACAGATGAAAGAATTCAACATTCATGGATGAGCAGTTAAGCATCTAAAGTTAATAAAACCTTTTTTCAAATCAATAGTGTTTGTTGGACAAAGTATTTCTTCTTCTCCAGTCAGTTCCTCTGTGTTATATTCTACATGTACAAATCATGTTTATGACATCTGACATTTGATGCCTGCTTTTAAGTGGAGCGTCAGTCTTTCCAGAACTTTTACTCCTACATGGTTACTTCATACAATACCACTGAACTTTTGGAGCTTCTGAAAGTGAGTAGGAGGATTTCTCTAGAGCCTCAGCCTGGCTCTGCTGAACACTGAAAGCCACAGTACAATCCAGTGACACACAAAAGCTATTAGAACCTTCATTTATTGTTACAAAATGTACAGAGCAACTTCTTCTGAAAGTACATTGATAATGAACTACTACCACATTCTACCCATGGATGAACAGTTTAAATCTGTTTTTCCTGAATGAAAGAAATCAGACATCTTTCACTTTGGAGATAAGCTTATGTAGCATCTTCTAAGAAATGGAAGGACTTTTATTTTGTCATTAATATATATATATGCCTTTAATCCTAAGGGTGTCTGAGATTTTAGAAAGCTTGTTTCACAGTTAAAACAAAATCTGCAATAAAGTGCAGTGGGGTGTTCTCTGAAACTATTGAATTTGTTGGATTTTTTTAATTAATTTAGCAGATTAGTGTTTTGAGAAAGAACTTTTCCTGCATAAAATCCTGTGTAACACTGTATCAGAATTACAACCATACGCTTTGGAAAGAGACTGGGGTATTACATAGAATGAGACTCCCAAAAATATACCTTTTGGGGAGATTTTGCACAAAGTGTATTCTGCTCTGTTTTGGTTGGTATCCACGGGTAGGCACTCCATAAGCTTTCATTTTCCTACTCTTTCTTCATTATTTATTGCTTGAAAAGCATGCTTCCATTATTTACTTTGTATGTGCATGCATTCTTGTTGCCTCCTTCATACCTAATATCATAAAATTTTCTTCGTACTACCAAATGAGCTACTCCTGAAAATTCACCATAAAATGATTTTCTATAGCTAGTATATTTAATTAGTGAAATTCTTAAAGGAAATTCACTCTTCTAACAAATTAACTTCTTCACATTTGCAACAGGCTGTTATTTCTGATGTTTGAGTCATGCCTTTTTTATTTTTTTAGTGGCATAAAAAGACCTGGTGATTACAACACAATTGTCTCATAGTTTTGGACAGTGGAGTAAAGCCTCTGCTGACTTTATAAGAAGCTATAACAGTTACTGAGTGTACTCTAGCAATAATGAGGTAATGAGAAAGGTAAATAATGGAGGAATAGAGAACAAGACTGATGAAAGCTGGGGGTGTAGGACACAGAACTCCCTTACAACAGTGGTTTGACAATCCCATTCAGTCATCCAGACCCAAAAGTTGCCAGTGCTTCATAGTAGTCTGTAAATACAGAGTTTTTGCAGGTAGGTTCTCTTTAGCAGCTGAGGGCTTAGTTTTTAAGAAGCAAAATGATGCTTTTTCTCTTACAGTTAACTTTACCTTATTTTTACTGAAGGCATTGAGATCCAGGGAGCAGAACACATTTCAGGGCCCTTAAATTCAGACTGAGGATGAAAAATTAATATTAAAAAATGACTGCCTTTCAGCAAGCCAATTCTTTGTAGATACTTATGGCCATATTTAAGGTGATGCGGGTCCTTTCTGTGCACCACCCTAAATTCCTTTGGCACGGGATTTATAACATGTTTTTGATCTGTTACTGGCTGTTTCTTTTTCAGGCTAATGCAGTGCTGCATTAGATAACTACATTTTCATTTTTTCCCTGCACAGACTGCAGTTATAATTCTAAACTTAATGATTGTAGAACAGTTAGACCCTTTCTTCAAGTACTGCTTAGGTGCTTTTATTAATATTAAGAATTGGATAAACTTTGCATGTTGCACTTCAGAGGCGTGTTTTTATGGAAATCTCTAGACATAAAAAAAGATGAAATAAAAATCCAGCTTCGAGTTCATCATAATGAAAGTCATGGAAGAGGCTTTTTCAAATACAAATAATTCTATATCTGACTTTTCTGTGCCATGTCTGTCTCCACCTACACATTCATTTGTTCATCCTACCTTGTGGAGCATGGTGGGAGGAGTGGAGTTCAGCAGTGAACATAGGTTATTCATTCTAGTATCCTCTCACAGTAAAAGCAAGTAATTTTCCATGTAATTCAGATAATTCTCCCTTTCAGATTCAATTACAGTAAAGGCTTCTTGCTAAGGCAGTAAAATGATGTATGGCTGAAGCTTCAGGTAAGTACGGTGCTGTGCAATATGACAGAAGTTCAGTTCAGACATCAGTATCCTTCATGGTATATGGAGAATTTGTTCATGTGTGGGAGAAGATCTAATGTCAAAGAAGATATTTTTCCCTCCCTGCTCCCACCCCAGTAATTTAGGTGGTGGAACTACCTGTGGATGAAAGCTTGTTCCATGCTACCTATCAAACATCTGTTTTTCTTGTCAGTTAAGAACATGAAGCTGAGGGAGATGCCTGACATCTGTAACTTCTTGCTAGTAGAACACCCACATATCTTATGTGGTGAGCTTCTGGAATAAAGCTAATGAAAACACAGAATACAGTTTTTCTTCCTCTGGATGCCATCCATCTTTTCCTTTCCTACCTGAACTATCATGGGAGTCTTAGAGTTTGTGAGGGCTCACAGGAGTTGCTGTCACTGCTCCGTGTTAATAGTGGAGAATGGTGACAGGCTTTTTCAGGTTCAAGATTCTTATTACCTTTTTCATGAGAATCCTTTACGCTATTAGTTATAGCATACCTGTTAGAGCTAGGGAGCTTTTTCTAAATGCAGTGCTAGTGCTGTCCTTACTTGATTTTATTCGTATTTTACTGAGATGTTAAATGTGTTTAATAGCAGCTGTTTCCTTCTCAAAATGTTTTTTAGCACCTTGCAGCCTAGAAACGTCCTTGCTCTGTGGTGAGGTCTTTGTATTGTGCTTTCTGTGGTTTTTTCTTTTACCCTTAATCTGCCCATTTGCTTTTTAAACTTATATAGGTATTTGGCATTTATTTATTTATATGTATTTATTTCTTTATTTTGGATTTGGAAAGACATTGAATAGTCTCCATTTACCTTCTCCATTTTTCAGATTCTTCATATGTCTAGTTATCATGCTCCTGAGTTTCTTCCCCAGGTTTAAAGCCCTGATAGTAGTGTTTTATCAGCACTGAGCTATGTTTTTCATAAAACACTGTGTAACAACTCAAAGGTGTTATTCTGATTAATAATAGTTCAGGGCTTCACCTTGTGTGTGCAATGATAATGTGACTTCCTGGTTTGCTGCATTTCGCTTGGCCTTTTATCACTTAATTGGTCATTAAATCCTTCTGCAGGTTTTGATTGGGTTTTTTTCCCTGAATAACAGAGACTCATCAACAGACTTAGGCACCTCTTTGTTAGCCCTTTTCACATATGAACGCAGTGAATGATACAGGCCTTACTGTATATACGTGTGTGTCTAAAGTGATCATTTTTCCCCTGGAAGAATTAAAGCTGTGTATTTCTGTTCTTCATATGTTATTTTTTAGTCTCTCACTTATCCATGTAACAGGCTACATTCTAATTTGTTTAGAGGACTTTTTCTGGGATGTAGTTGATGTCACTATTGCTGCTTTCTGGCCTTTTTGTTGCTCTGATTTTTGTCAGTGTGCCTTAGTCATGTTTATTCCAATAAAATATCAAGGAAACTGCATTTAAAAACCTATACTTAAAAAACAAAATTTGCAAGATCAGTTGTGAGACTGACTACTAAGCATTGCTTGGCTCACTCTTCTGGGCCACCTTGGTAATAGTTTTCACCTGGCAACTATCATCTTCTCATGGAATAATGGAAATACTTGTGTATTTTTCTAGCTGTGCATTCAGTGAGCTTGGAGGTGCATTCCTGCTGGGTAGGAATGAATGTATCAGTTGTGTTGTGCGTGTGCTTAATTGTTCCTGACTGTTTTCAGTCACTTCAGGAACGTGGTTGTACTAATAAAATGGAAAAGCCAATCCAGAAGCTTGTTTCATATCTTGTCATCTTGGATCCATTATTCTCCCCAACACATGTTTTTTTTCCTCCTTCTCCTGCACACCCCTGTCACTTCTTTTTCTGAGCCCAAATGAATGCTTGTAGTCATGATCATATAAAGTGTGTATGACATACAGGTTTCCTTCATACTCTTAGTGTGGGTGTTGCTTAATGCAATCATCTTCTGTTCATAGATCTTCCATGAGCTTTAGTATTTGCTTGTAAAACCTGTAATTTCTTTTAAACTTACATGTTTCATGTGAATACTTCATTATTGCTTCCTGTCTGAGAAAGTGCTCTCCATTTTCCTTTTATTCTGTTCTCATTAGGCTTTCACTGCTCAAAGCACTTAGAAGTCCCAGTGCTTGTGTTTTTTAAAAAAAATTTGTGGCACGTGATAATATAACCGTCTTGGGGCTGGCCTCCAATAACTGTGAAAACAAATAAAATCTCAAGCTCAAAAGGCATAAAAAATTATCATCTTCTAAAATACAGGTTTTTCACTTTGTTACTCTTTGTTCATGGACTTTCTGCTCTTGTTCAATCTGGGATTCAGATCAGCTGTAGCTGTGAGCTAAGAAGAAAGCCATGTGCACCTGCCCAGGGGCTGATAATAGCAGCCAAGGTGCTAAAAACTCCCTTGTGCTGGGTAAATCCCCTCTGCTGAGAGCTTTAATGTGTTTGTGTTGGTAGGAAAGTAAATCAACAAACACTTCTGTTACTCAACATACACTCTGTTGATTCTTTCTGCATGAAATAACTTCAGTAGGTTTTTTTTTAAGAAAGGCAGTGATTCCTAGAGGCTGGAAGAGCTCTTAGAAAACAGAGGGTGTTTTATGTGGTGCGTGTGTGCGTGTATGATCCACTCTATATGCAACTACAAATCTTTGTACGTGAAAGGATTATTATTTATGTGCGTTCAAAGATTTTGGAATTTGACAATGGAAGTGTCATACAGATACGATGTCACTTACAATGATGGGGTTTTGGATGCAATGTTTTTCTAAAGTGTGTGTAAAAGATTTTTGCTAAATATGCAATCAGACACTTTGCAACAAGTCAGCCAACTTCAGTGATGCAAACGTGGCATGTTTCAGTTCTGTGTTCAGGGTATTAGGTTGGGAATCTATTGCATCCGTTGTTGATCTGTGCTGGAATACTGAGGAGGAAATTCTGTGGTAATCCCAGTGTACTCTGTAAAGTCTTTTGCATTGAAAATATTTCTTACCTAGATTGTCTAAGTCCATTCTTCAAAACCTTGTACAAATGTTGAAGAGTTTGTTGGGTTTTCGTGCTTGATACAGTCCAAAGATGAGGTTTATATCTGTTATTTAATCTATGATGGCGACTTCCAAACTCAAATACATCTGCTTCATGCTTTGCAGATCACAAATATAATTTTTCCTTTTTTTTTCTGAGTGGGACTGAGAAAATTAAATTATATAATTTCATATTTCAAGCTTAAGAATGAATAACACAGAATAAAAAAAAATAGTGCTATTGTTCCAGTATTCACTATTTTGTACTGAATGTCCTGTCTATGGGAAGATACCATTAACTGTATTGGGAACTGAACTATAGAGCAGTCTGATGAGGAAATAAGATTTACGCAAGGTCTTGGTGGCAGAGTGGGAACTATTGCCAATATTAAGTACTAACCACCCTTCCACACCCCTGTTCTGTCTTAATTTGTTTCTTACATGAATGCTATGTGCCACCTAAAACTTGTGTGCTTTCACTTGCCTGCTTTCATTTGAATGAAAGTGCATGTGAACCTTGAATAACTGATAGACTTCATTGGCTTATGTAAATGCACCTGACACAAAACAGCTAGTGAAGTCTGTTTTAATTGTCATAAAAGATACATGAAGTATTGCAAGATGAATGTTCCTGTCTTCTGGAAATTTTTGTATTCAAGACAGAGTAAAATTTGACATTATAAAGACATGAGATTTTAGCAAAGCTGGAAAATAAAAGCTTCTACTGACAGCATTTCCATTACAGTACTCTTACGTGGGAGGAATACACAAGATAGTTTCTGACTAAAAGCATGCCTAAGAACAAAGGTGATAAGTTACTAATCACTTTTGGTGGTATTTTTATGATGGGTGCATATACTCCTGTATAGTGTTTGTTCTGGTGTTGAGCTGAATTGACACAAAGTGTGTGTTGTCCATCCTTGTTCAGAACACACTTTGACTGTGTTTTGGACCTTTAACCTTCAGAGACTGACCTGTATACTTTTATGAGAAGGTAAATTGACATAGCAGCTATGAAACTAGTAATTCATGCTTTACCTGTTTACTTATCTTTCTTTTAAGCGAAGCAAAAATATTGCTAGTTATGAGAAATTGTACTAAGATACTCTAAATTTGATCTCCACAACATTCCTCAACCTGATTTTCTGCCCATGCCCTACAACTACAAAACCAAACCACAGACATATTTTTAATTAACTAGCTGATATTTTTATTCATGGATCGCGTGTGAAAGTACACAGAATTGATAACTGGGTGGGAGGGATTGGGCAGTAGGTTGAAAATAACAGCAGAAAGTGTTTCTTTCCCCTGGCAGTCAGCTCTGTTAGAACAAACATTTCAACAAGTTTACTGCAATAATACCACTTTTTCCTCATTGAAGGTGGTAGTTCACCATAAGGCTGCACGTTTTTAATTTTTCTTTTTTTTTCCCTACAGTCACAAAGACCATTACTTACATATTAATCTGCAATGTAATTGCAAGAAAGTAACTATATCTTGGTGTTGTAAAACATTCCCGTTTTGTTTCTTCAGCTTTTTATTGTAGTCAGAGCTTATCTAATGCATTCAACTGAACAAGAAGAGGTGGACGGGCTCAGTCGTGCCATGCTCTTTAATGTGACAGGGAGGAGCAGGAGAGAAAGGAAGACACTGCCATATAAGCTGCCAGATAACTGCCTTTCTTATTGTTTTTTGTCAGTTTAGCAAACTGTTTTTTATAGTTTGAGTTTCTTCTGTGTGTAAATTAACTAATACTGACTTCAGGAGGCACCATTCAATGTTATCCAGAGTATCACTGAAATATTTGTGGTATTCTCAACATGCAGAAAAGCCCTGAACAGAAAAGAATGCATTCCCAAGACAGTAGAGCTGAAGGGGTTAACGACTATGAAAGCATAGGAAGAAACAGAAAAGTACTGCCTCCCCATCTTGTTTCATTTGGGTGGGGTAGGTGGATGAGTATTATGTTTCTTTCAAACAGTATGCTTTTTACTGTAACTTCTTGTTTATTGTTAGCAGAGAGCCCCTGAATGATGTCTGCTGGTGTGAGTGGTGCCATATGGAAAACTGGCTTCTGACTTGCTTAGAGTTCAATCCTGTTGGTTATATATCAGGACAAGGAGATCAAGTAGTTAATTTTGCTTTGGGATGCTATTTGCCTATTTTACAATAATTTTTTTGCAGCTTTCTGGAAAGACCAAGTACTAAATGAAAATTGTTTTTCATTATGTGCCTTGTTTAGCCAGACAACATGTTATAATCTGGCATCAGTACCTTTCTAAGTGGAGCTTGGCAGACAAAACTGTGGCATGGTGAAGAAGAAATCTTACTTTGTGGTTTGCACTTGTTAAAATACATCCATTTTAATGAAAGTGTTGGCTTCTAGCCTGTTCTTGTTTGAAAATAGTCCCAGTACTAGGGACACTAAAGAATGTAAGTAGCCCTGTTCTTCAGGAGACTATTTGGAATGGGGCTTATTTCTTCCTTCCTCCAGCTACTGAGAAAGGGCTGAATGGCACCTCAGCTGGCAGGGCTGCTTACCAGTGTCTGGCATTGCTGCTGCCCAAATTAGGTCATCTCATAAAATAGTAGTGGCCTTTGTCAACTTTTCCACTAAACTAATTCTTCATTCATCAAGTAGCACGCAGCATGACGTTCTTTACAGACACTGGATGTAAGATAAAGCTTCCAAGACTTTTTCTCTGTGATTGACTGGGGAAGCAATATGATGCTTTTGAATAAAAGAATTGTTTAAGTCTGTATGGGTACAGTAGATGGGAAAGGAGGGGATAAAAACCCAGGTGGCGTGTGGAGCAAGACAAAAAAAATGGTGAGGTTTGGAGGGTGTAATCACTGTTAGTATCTGTATGCTCCAGAGACTGAGGAGCTGAGCTTTCAAATGTACTGGACATGTTTTAAAGGCCTATTAATTCTTCAAAATTCTAGAAAAGGTTTCAGTACTTAATGAAGAGACTGACAGGTGAAAGACTGAAGTGCTATGAAGAATAGTAAAGTATAAAAGCTGATCCATACGATTTATTCTACATGTGCTCATATTTATTGTAATGAATATTCTAACGAGAAAGGAATTTTGTGGAAGTAAATGAGAAACTGTAAACTGTACGTGTCATCCTGTGGCAGGTACCAAATAACAAGTAATGGTAAATATGCTGAAGTACAATGCTGAGATGGAGTGTAAATACTGTAATAAGTTAATTTTCACTGTTCTTCCAAAACACTTGTGTTGCATTTTTTAGGTATGATCCTTTAACTCTTCAACCACATATAGTGATGATTTTTAGAATGCTTTAAGCTATTGGTAGTAAACAATTTTCTTTATCAATTTAATTTATAGAGGGTGTGAAGGAAGAACCTGAAGTGCTCTTTGAAGAACTGCTTGAGAGGGCAAAAGCTGGAGAACCAAAAGCACAAACAGAGGTAATTTTATCTGTTCTTTGTCCGGTCTTCTTTGCTCTTAATTCCAAAAATAGCACTGCCTGCTGTAGAATACTATCTCTTCCTCAGTTGAACTGTGTCTGTTTTGATGTTAAACTATTCAAAAAAGGTGGTGCCAGGTGGTTTCTCTGCCTTGGGAAATGTTGTGACTGGCTTCAGGTCCAGCTCCTGAGCAAGCCTGTAGAGCACCTGAAAATGGGGAGGGTAGGCAGAGAGCAGGGAGAAGGTGGTTGGTTTGGGGTTTTTTTTGGAAGAAGCACAAAGTAGTCAAAGAGCTACTTGGGGAGGTGTGCAAA
Source organism: Sclerurus mexicanus (assembly GCA_013396755.1). Taxonomy (NCBI): domain Eukaryota; kingdom Metazoa; phylum Chordata; class Aves; order Passeriformes; family Furnariidae; genus Sclerurus; species Sclerurus mexicanus. The sequence goes on from VWZF01001198.1 coordinate 1,585,139, forward strand.
GAGGAACTGTTAAATGCTCTTGGTTCAGCACTGCACTATACACAAAGACACAGGGGCTCTTAGGCCGGACTCTGTGGCAGAAACTGCCATCCAGGGGCTTTAGCTGGGACAGAGCTTGGTTGGTGTTTTGCTCATGTACCATTTCTCTCTTGAATTAACATATTTTAGAGAAGAAGCCCCTCTTTGTTTATTGAAATTAGCTGTGTTTAGTTGTTCAATGGCAGATAAAATCGAATTAATAGTAGCAATTCTGTCCCTGTATTTGTTAGCATTTCAGGTGTTCCTTAGGTTTTAAAACAATTTTTAGAATAAACCCAGTTTTCCACTGCATTCCATCATCTGGTGTATTGGTCTAGGATAAATAGCTTAAAATTGTTTAGAAGAGTTTTAATTTGTTTAGCTTGGTTAGTGCTTTACTTTAGCATTCTTTTCCAGCTTCAGCTTTGATGCTGAAAGGGACGGTTTAGGGTCTCCTACATGCTCATTGGTGGTTTGGATTTTTCCCCAAGGATCACAACTCTTTTTGCAAATAAAAATCAAAGGTGGGGATTGGAAAATAGTTCTTTTAAATCTGATTAAAAAAGTATGGCAGTGCCAGGTTTGCTTCCCATTCCATCTCAACTTGTTTGAGAGGCAGGCTGACCTTGGAGTTGTAAGCTGAGACTAACAAATTCCTCCCTTTGAAACAGCTGGTGGCTTTGTGGAGGAGAAAACATTATCCTTGGGGGGGACTGCTGCTGTAAAATCCATGCTTTGGTTCTATCCCTCCACACAAAAAAAAATCAAACTCTATTAATACTCTTTCTGGACGTAACTTCCAGTTGACTAAGAATGTTCAGAAATACTTACATGCTCTAAGTCTATGATGTATATGTATGTATATAAATAATAATTTTTTCTCCTCAATTCATTGCACTTTCACTTCCTTTCTTTAGCTCCATAACTGTGTACGTTTTGTATTCTCACACAATAATAAGATTCTTATCCTGAAGAGATACAGCATACAATTTTGATTCAATATGCATTCAGGATGAATTGACTTCCTGATATGGAACCCAAAATACAGTGATTTCTTTTCTATGTAGTCACATTCCGTGTGACTTTTGGAGAGGGAATTAACTTTTAGTTTTTATAACACAAAAAAGACTTATTTCTTCTCTATTGTTGAATATGTTGCTTTAGAATCAGAAAAAAATCTATTTTTATTTTTTACCATTGTAGGAGTATGAATGAGAGGTTGAGATGCCACTGTTGTGCTGTTTGCTAATAATCAGAGAGTCAAACAGAAGAAATCAGTCATTGCACTGCCTTTTAGTTATGAGTTTATTCAAAAATAATTCTGCCATGACTATGGAAATAAGTGCACTCTGAGTGACTGTGAACATGTATTGCTGTAACGTTATGTAGGGGTTTTTATTGAGAAATAATTGTACAGCACTTAAGTAAATGAAACACCCACAGCTGGAATTCCCTAATGGAGAAAAGGCAGTTCTGTGTCTTTAACCAGAGGATGTCTGCATTGGGACTGCCTGAGATAACCACCTCAGCAAAGCCAGAGATGGGAGCAACCTCTGGAGAAGTATCAGGATCTGTGTTAAACCATTGCCAGCTATGACTTCACTTCAGTTTTAGATCACGGGAAAGAGAGAATCTGAGATGGTTTAAATGGCAAATCTGAGTTTAGCACCTTTTCCCATCAGCTCGTCCTCCTTTGACTGCTACAGGCCAGAGCTTTGTAGCCATTTTCAGGTGGTGTGATGTAGGAGCTATTAAAACCACAGACAAGCCAAAAACCACTTTGGTCATAAAACAGGTGCTGCGCTATTGTTTGGCTTGCGCAGTAGCCTTGTGGGATATGATCAGTCTCAAGGTCTGCTTCCATGTCAAGGCCTTGTCAATAACTCCATCTGAATTTCTAAATGTGCCATATTACACTTACTTTTTTCTGTTTCCGAAATGAGGCCAGAAGTGTTGTCTGGTCATATTTATAAGAGAAAAAGAAATCAAGATCCTGCTAGATACCTGAAGACCAAGGGCAACTAATTCATTGACCTGGCCAAATGTGTTGCAATTCCTTCTTGCTTCCAGTTCTTTCCGATCTTTCCATGCAGAAGATCAATTTACAGCTATGTTCTTTGGTGCTAGGAGCAAAAGTTTTGACCTTTTGTTCAGAGAGAATTTATTTCAGCTGAATTCCAAGGGGTGGGAGGGGAGAGAGAGATAGACAGTAGAGTATATTTCAGTAATTGAAAGAATTTTGTTTCCTATTTATTCTAGGTGGGGAAGCACTTTTTGAGATTGGCAGAAGAGGAGGATGAAGAACTCAACAATTGTAGTGCAGTTGACTGGTTCATCCTTGCTGCTAAGCAAGGTCGAAGAGAAGCTGTCAAACTGTTGCGTAGATGCCTGGCCGAGAGAAGAGGTATGGGTTCTCTGAGGCTTTCTGCTTGCACTTCCCACTTTGTCTGAAATAATACTACATTCATTCTAACTCTGAAAAGAGGGGTTAAAATGTCGTGGAAATCATGGCAAAATTATGTGAGTAGTTGCTGACAGTTGCCTGTTCCAATTGGTAATTCAAAAAGCATTAATTACCAATACTACTTATTAAAGCATTTTTATTAATTTTTTTGCTTGAATTCCTTCATGAAATCTATGCTTGTTCTTCCCCTCCTTGCCTTTCATTGAAGTTTCTTTTCTTTGACTGTGAAGGTCATATATAACCACATACCACCTACATATCTGCTGTTGTTTCATTATTTTGCCCCTCTCCAACCGACTCCTAATTGGTCTTTCTCACTATCTTCTCCCACTGAGATTCTCATCTTTCCTCATTCTACTTGCCATACTTGGAACGGTCTCCTCTTGTCTGCCAACTCTGAACTCTTACTTACAGGGCTAAAAAAAACAACAAAAAAATCCACTGACTTTCACTCAATTTTTGCTGCCTTTTCCACGTCATCCATGCACATCTGCACTACCTTTTGCCTGATCTGCTGTCAAAAGTGAAGCAGGGCATAATTATAATGCATGTCTTGCACAGTCTTTGAAGTACAGTTTAAACTTATGCAGTATGTTTAGATTTTGATAAGCAGTGGGCACAGAAGGGCATTTGAGTAATTTACTTAGGTGATCAAAATGTGACTGAAACTTGAGAAGTTTCAGACTCAACTGAGAAAAATAAATGGTAAGCAAATCTGTCATTTCTTCATGGATGCGGGATAATAGCGTGTAACGTATTTTTTGTTTTCTTGAGGCATCACTTCTGAGAACGAGGAAGAAGTGAAAAAGTTATCATCTGAGACTGACTTGGAGAGAGCTGTGCGAAAAGCTGCCTTAGTCATGTATTGGAAATTAAACCCAAAGAAGAAGAAACAATTAGCAGTTTCTGAACTACTGGAAAATGTTGGGCAAGTTGACGATGGAGGTTTGTTTATGAACTGATTTATGGTATTCATAAAATACAGACTTATGGGCAGAATACAGCTAGAACCTCAAAGGCTTTATAAACAATTAGGCATGAGATAATAGTAAATGTATGATCTACTGAAGAAAATGTAGCTGTCTTAATGACTCTAAGCCTCTTAATAACAGGTGCTCTCTGAACCACTAAAGTTAGTTCATAAAGGCCTGTCAACTCTTGCTGTAGGTTGTGATTCAGTTAAGTACTCACTCAAGTGATCAAATATTTAAAATATCTTAATTTAACACTCCACTGTCTGTGGAAAATAGGTATTTTATGGCGTTACTGTATTAGATTTTTTTTCCCCCTAACAGACATCCTGATGATACCTCACTAGATATTTCAATTTACAAACCCAGTCTTCAAGACACCTGGCTCACTCTGCCATCACAGCACTCTATGTTAGCTATGTCAGCCCTGTTTCCTTTTCTAATACAGTAACAGGAATATTAGAAAACTGTATAGCCACTTCTTACCTGGTTATATGTCAATCTCTTCCTGACCTTGAGGAGATACCATCGCCCAGATATTGCAGTTACTGTATGATCACTTGGACTGCTTTGACTTTCCCTAAACTTCTGTTATTGAACCAGATGGTGAGAAGCAGCCTGGCCCAGTCCCAAAGTCAGTGCAGAAGCAGAGAAGAATGTTGGAGCGATTGGTGAACAGTGAATGTGAGTGCACGTTGCTGCTTTCACTCTTTGCCAGTGGTTTTGGTTTCTGTTTTGTTTTGCTAAACAATTTTGTGCTGCCAGAGTAAGAACGTATAGAAAGTTTGTATTGCAGTAAACTAATAGTGTCCATTTCTTACACATGCAAGGCAAATAGCTGATCTGCATGTAAAACTCACAGAAGACATCACCATTATGGTCAACTACCAAGAGGAGTTTGCATGTCATTTTTTACTTTTATATTCTTTCCCTTTCAGCACTTAAAGGTCTATTCAGCAAAAAAGATTTTGCACTTTCAATATTATTTTTAGTTCTAAACTGCAGTAACCTTTATGATTACAATGAGGGAATTAATTAAGCAGCCATTTAATGCAGACAGATCCCTCATTCTATTTGCCTTGCTTCTGTTTGTCCTTTCCTTATAATTAATATTTGTCTTTTCATATTTGTTCAATAAATGATATAGGAAAAATGCACCAAGAGATTTCTTTCATAATTTGGGAGCAGCTTAGTTCATGTGTTGGGAAGAATTAAACTGCTCAACACACAGAGAGTCAGATCTGTAGACCCAAATCTGTGAGTTTTGTAAGGTATTGTGGGGTGGGGGGTTGCAATTGAAATAAAGTTCTCCTTAACCGTGCAAACTAAGAAATGCTGATGCATTGTTGGGCTTTTGGGAGGGAAGTCAAATTGCTATATTAAAGAAATGAATTATCAACCATGGAGCACAAGTAGTTTTTCAAGAACAGTATCTAACATAAGGTTTATTTAATCACTGTTAGGAAAACTTCAGTTTCTTGAAATGCAGTAAGTCATATGAAGTAGTTCATGTGCAGTCTGGATCAGTTCTTGAAGGGCATTTTTAAATGTCACAAAGAATGTTGTTACTATTATGTGTAATTGAGAATATGTGTTATTAAGGTGTCATACATGGATTAATGAGTCAAATCTGCGGGTTTTCAGGTTTAAGCTCTGTGAAAGATTAGGTCAGTTTGACCTTCACCTTGAAGGATTGTGTTCATTACACAGGTGATTTCTGAAAATAATATTTCTAAGAGTGGAATATTTCGGTCTTGTGTTAACTTGCACAGAAGTAAAAGAGGACAGACACGTGCCCGTGTATGAATAAGGGAGTAGGTGATGGGAGAAATAATATTCTGGACAGCAAACTTCTGGTCCTATCAAACCTTCTGTAAGAGTATGTCAGATGTTCTTGTGACTGGTTTGCTACTTCTGCAAAGCTAGAAATAATTCTTCAAGGATGAGACTGTTGAGTTTCATCATCCAGTCATGGTGTCATAATGCAGATGTATTTGAGTTCAATAGAGCTGTGTTGCATTGGTGTTCTTTCCAGTCCTTAGCTGAACTGGCCCGTGCTACTAGTGTGCAAGTCCTTTTGTTCTGGATTCTTCAGTAACTCAGTCAGTATCAGAAAAGGAACTGGCAAATACTTTCCCTTTTTTTTTTTTTTAAGACTTAAATGGCAGATAAAATAACAGGACAGTAAATGAACCTACATGTAAGCATAGGCAGAAATTGATGTGAATATTTTTCTTTTTCTGTGGTGGATGGGGGAGGAAGGCGAATTTGTCATAACCAAATTGAAGAAAAATCTATGAATAATAAAGTAGAATCTACAACATACGCTTTTTATATCAATTCAAGAGATGCTTGGGTGACAAAATACTAATAACATTTAAAACCGAAAATTTTTCATCAAACACTTAAAGTAAGAGTTAAGCTGTTACCTCTTCTCTAGAGAGCTTTTATCTTTTCATGGAGGAACAAGACAGCTGTTACTCTCCTGCATTTACTTCTCTGATTCACTGAGTTTCTCTATTTATCTTGCCAGCAGGAGTTTCTTCCTTCAGTTTTAATACATTGACAATACTCAGAAGATCATTTTTAAGCCAGATATGTGTCTTCAGATATCTGATCTGGGTTACCCTTAATGGAGGTATAAACAGAAAGTTAGAGCTGGCATTGTCAATGGGCAGTTGTCGCGTGCCTGAGAGCGTACACGTCAAAGCATTTGATAGGCCATCTATACATAGTAAGTTAATAACTCCTTCCTTCTCAGGATGTCCCGTGGTCCTTTAAACGTGCCAGTAAGGTATTTTGGTGAGGTTCTAACCATGTCTGCTTGTTGATTCTACACCAATAGGACTGTTTTACCACTGTATAGTATGTCCCAATAAATACAGATGACAAATTTCATATTAGGCTTGAAACCCCACCAGGACAGCTGAAGAGTCTCACAGACTTCTTGGTGCAAGCAGTGTTGCCTTACAGTCTGTGAATGGTAAGAATAGTTAGCAAAAATAAATCACTTCTGGTTTCTTGGGAAGCATGCCCGATGGCATTTTGTGGGATATAAGGGTTCGTCCAAGGAGGAGGGAGAGGTAGAAGTCCAAGCAAAAGGCAGCATTCATGTTGTGAGATTAAAGCAAAAAGTAGATTGTAAGCTGCTGGTTTTCTCTTGAACTCTTTCAACACTCCTCTTCTTTTAGTATGTAACTTGAGACAAATATTTTGTTCTGTATCTGCAGTGTTTTCAATATTAAATACTGAGATATTTCTATGTAGCTTCTATGAATGTAGCATTTTTTTAAATTAAAAAATTAATAGGCTCAAATCTGTTAATTCTCTCATTTTAAATTTAATGAAGCAGTTCAGTTTTCTGTCTCTTTAAAATCTCAAACTACTATTAAGCAGGCCAGCTTTCATATCTTTGTATCAGCTGACTAGCTAAACTTACTGTGTAGGAGGTGTGTTACAGATTTTTGTCATTCAGTTCTTTCAGGTGTATAGCAGTGTCATTTGCCTTAGGGTATGGAAGAAAGTATCTGTTAATTATCCTCCTTTGCAAACTGCATCAGGCTTGTCTGCCGGAGAAACCAGCTAATCCATGCTAATGTGAGGAACTGGCTGTGCAAATAGTCTGAACCAGTGTATAAATCATCTTCAGTCTTGCAGCTTCCCCGGAGTTTTCACAAGTAACCTCATGCCTCCTTCTACTCACAGGAGTGGATAAGGATCTTCCAGGGCAGAGTGATAAATTTTGTGTCTGTGTAAACTGAGCAAAGTCTATTTTGTTGCTGGCTATCTGTTTTACATTACAGTTGGTACAGTTTTGGGGAGGCTCTTTGTAGAGCCACATAGCCTATTAAATTAATACACTGTAAGTATTCCACATTTAGTCTTGTAGGTATGAATAATTGTGTAGTTCCCATAATTATATATCTGTAACTTCTGAACTCAGAAAAATGACTGAAATGACAAATCAGAAGTCAGTTTTTCAGTTGGTAATGTACAGATTGTTCATTGCCGTTCCTGTACAATTCTTTCTTTTCAGTGTGGCTCTTACAGATTTTTCTCAAGCAGATATAATAGTTTATGATTTCAAACTGTGTGACCTAGTCCAATAGTCTTTTTTTCTGTGGAATATTTGCAGATAAGCTACATTCATTCTATTCTCCTACTTACCTTTATAATAAACTTACCTGCTGGTCTGACAGGGTGTAGACTAGTCATACACTGCTGGCACAGGCAGCTTTTTGTTTTCAGCAGAGACCTCAAAACAAGTTGCAAGGTAAACCTGTGTTATCAGTAGTTCAGTTTTTGAAGACCAAAGTCTGGCAGGAAAGAAAATTAATATTCCAGTTCATAATCAATACAGTGTTGTGGTGATACTATTTACTCCAAGTTTTCATTTTATCTTTTTAGCAAAAAAATTTATTGCTTTGGATGACTTTGTTGAAATTACCAAGAAGTATGCAAAGGGAATCATCCCATCTAACCTGATTATGCAGGAAGAGGAAGATGATGAATTGGCAGGGAAGACTCCCGAAGAGTTACCTCTGCGGCTGAAGGTAAAAAGGCAATACTGAACACATTATGTTGATGGACTCTTAAATTACACATCCCAGACAAGACAGAGGTGACTTGCACTTCTCTCTCTATACTGTTGTTTAGTCTATATCAATCATATCAAGAATTATTGCTGTAATTTCTTTTTGGACTTGACTTCATATATATATATTTAGAGTTTTGTATATACGAGTCATATTTTTAAAAGAAAGGGATAATGGGTTTCCCTGTAAGAGGACAATCTACCCGCATTACATCTCAGTGAGGATTTAAATGGACCTGTCATCTCTGCCGTATTTTTATTATAGATGTTATTATATGCTTCATATCTTTCTTATTTAAACAGGAGCAAGCAGGTGGGAAAAATTACCCATAGCCTCGAGGTGTGAAAAGGTTCTGTTATGAAGGAGTTCAAGAGTGGTGAAACTTGCTGTTAGTTTCTGCACCGATACTTCTCTAGGTAGTGAGAGAAGAAGGGAAAATAAGGTGCATGCCTTCAGTACTGGTATAAATTTTAAGCAAGGTAGGGTGTTTCTGGCTGCTGACCTGAGAGCTTTTGTTATAGTTTTGTTGTCCATTATCATATGGTAGTGATGGGGGAAAAGGAGGGAGCGAATAGCTTTTAAATAGCTCATGTTCTGAAAGAAATGCATTCACAAAGAACAGGGATGCCTTCACAAATCGTATGCCCAAGTCAGTGTGTGTGATGTCCAGTTTATCACAGTGCACAGGTACTTCCTGGACCATTCTTGGCCTTTCCCTTGAACTGATTAATATAAAAGTGTAACATCTGGGAAAACACAAAAACTGTCCTTTTATGGGGGAGGGAGGATTGACTGCATCATCTTATATGCATATGCAATATCTGAATGTGTGAAAAATCCTGGACCTTTTAAGTTATCCTCTATAAAGTGTGTAGTTGGTCACAGGGAGAGGATTCAATCTAGCAGTTCCTCTGTTGTCTGGTGACTGTGTTGGAAAATGCCACATAAAATAGGGAGAATTTTAAGATCCTCTGCAGTTACAGTTGTAAGTTACAGATATGGCTTTAAGAATCTCTAAATGTGTAGTAATTAGTTAAACATATTGCTGCTGCTTCCAAACGAGATTTTGACAGCTGCATCCCTAGATGCTTGGGAAGAACTGTTTAAAGACAAACCACAGCTGTAAAGATTTCCTGTAAGTGCATATGATTCATAGGCCCTACTTCCTGTGTGAACAGAATGTATAGCATAATCCTTGCAGAACATGGCAGAGTTATGTGCTTTAAAGCTACGGTACTCACAGCTCAAGTAATGACTTAAGATAGTGCAGGACTGCAGCCATGTAGTTTATCTTCAGTATGAAGTAAGTGGAGTAGAATATTTGACTAGGAAGCCATTTAATTATAGGTGTCAAAGGTAATGAAATACATCTTCCTCGAAATCAAAATCACCTCTGAGCTTCATCTGACTGAATTAATCAAAATAGAGCTAATAATCTCAGACAGAGTAATCTTATTTTATTGGCAACATCGGTCTGAAATATAAATCTTTTTCTGTCAGCTGAGATTAGACAACTGGCTGCTACTGCTTCAGCTGAGAATATCTGTGATGTAAAGACACAAAACTACTTATTAATAAAATGCTTCTTTTTCTCTTTCCAGGTTGTAAAATACCCACTTCATGCCATTATGGAAATTAAAGAATACCTTATTGATATTGCCTCAAAGGCAGGAATGCATTGGCTGTCTACCATTGTTCCAACACACCATATCAATGCTCTCATCTTCTTCTTCATCATCAGTAATCTGACAATTGATTTTTTTGCCTTCATTATTCCATTAGTCATATTCTATTTGTCCTTCATTTCTATGGTGATTTGCACACTGAAAGTTTTTCAGGACAGTAAGGCTTGGGAAAACTTCCGTGCTTTAACTGACTTACTGCTTCGTTTTGAACCAAACCTAGATGTCGAGCAAGCTGAGGTGAACTTTGGATGGAATCACTTAGAGCCATACATTTATTTTTTACTCTCAGTATTCTTTGTAATTTTTTCCTTCCCTATAGCAAGCAAAGACTGTATACCCTGCTCAGAGTTAGCTACTGTCTCAGTTTTCTTCACAGTGACAAGTTACATGAGTTTAAGCACGTGTGCAGAACCTTACACACGGAGGGCATTAATGACTGAGATGGCTGCAGGCTGCTTATCCCTATTGCAGGTATTACCTGGGAATTTTGGCTACTTGAAATTCTTAGGTAAAACCTTCTTTATTGTTCCTGTAGGCCATTTCTTTGTGATAAATGTAAGCATCCCATGCCTTCTGTTTCTGTACTTGTTCTATCTTTTCTTTAGAATGGCACAGCTACGGAATTTTAAAGGCACCTACTGCTACCTGGTCCCATACCTGGTCTGCTTTATGTGGTGCGAACTGTCCGTGGTCATTCTGCGGGAGTCCTCTGGCATTGGGCTTGTTCGTGCATCCATTGGTTATTTCCTGTTCCTCTTTGCACTCCCAGTGCTGGGTGTAGGCATCGCACTGATGTGTCTTATCCACTTCATTAAGTGGTTTTTGTCTCTGGAGCTCATGAAAATTGTAGTGACCCTGGTTTTGTGTACTGTCCCTTTGCTCTTTCGATGGTGGACAAAGGTTAACTTCTCTGTAGTTGAAGTGGTTAAATCGCTCACTCGAAGCTCCATAGTGAAACTCATTCTGGTGTGGATTACAGCTGTGGTGTTGTTCTGTTGGTTCTACGTGTATCGCTCAGAGGGCATGAAGGTTTACAACTCCACCTTGACGTGGAATCAGTACACTTTCCTCTGTGGCCCCCGGGCGTGGAAGGAGACTAACATGGCACGCACTCAGATTTTATGCAGTCACCTGGAAGGGCACAGAGTGACGTGGACTGGGCGGTTCAAATACGTGCGCGTGACGGAAATCGACAACAGTGCAGAATCTGCCATAAATATGCTCCCGTTTTTCATTGGTGATTGGATGAGATGCTTGTATGGTGAAACTTACCCTCTTTGTGATCCCAAAAATGTTACACTGGAGGAGGAGGAGTTGTGTCGCCTGAAATATTTGACAAAGCATAACTGCCACATGAAAATGTTTGATCGGTACAAATTTGAAATAACTGTGGGCATGCCTTTCAGTAGCAAAAATGGAACCAAGCCTATAGAGGAGGATGATATAACCAAAGATATTGTGCTGAAGGCAAGCAATGAGTTCAAAAAAGTGTTGTTGAACTTGAGGCAAGGGAGTATAATTGAATTCAGCACAATTCTGGAGGGTCGTCTTGGCAGTAAATGGCCTGTCTTTGAACTGAAAGCAATCACTTGCTTGAATTGCATGTCTAAACTCTTACCTGCAGGGAGGCACGTGAAAATAGAGCATGACTGGAGGAGCACAGTGCATAAAGCCATTAAATTCGCTTTTGATTTTTTCTTCTTCCCATTCCTGTCAGCTGCATAATGAGTTCTCGTATTGGTTCAGTGGTATCTTCAGTGTACGCTGCATTTACACTACCAAAGGTTTGGTTTCTTAAATGTTAAAAAAAAAACAACAAAAATGCACCTTGCTGTAGCAATGCTCAAAATGTATGCTACTGTAGAGCATTGCTTGAGTTTTGCAAGTGTACACACCATATCCTGACTTTAAACCCTGTATGACTGAAGTAACATACACTAGTTTAATATTATAAATGAATGCAGGGGATTGCTGCTGACTAATTGCATGGAGACTGTTTTGTCCAAAATGGATACATATTTGCCTGTGGTACAACACTAGATGCATTCACTTGCTCAATGTTAAAAGCACTTTACTCTTTAAGTATTCATAATGTGCCCATTTGTATTTTCACAGGTATGATTTAGAATAGGTAGCTGACAACAGATTATGTTGCATTTATTGCTTGTATTTATTTGGTGTTTTCTAGAAAAAAGTGATCTTGGAGTCAGTATCTGGTGATATCTACATACAGAAATCAGTGTTTCACTATTTGTCCAGAAGAGAGTGACTATTGTTTTTTGAAAGGGCACAACATTTCTCACCCCAGCAAAGTTTTAAAAAGTCCTCAAGCTTCTATTTTGCCTTAAATGTTGTGTACAAAATTTGCTATTTGTTCTTACTGGTTATGATAGTTACACTAGGGTATAATCCATGCTGGTGTGTGAAAGGCAAACACAAAAATGCTGGTGTTGAGATGGTACCAGTAATGGACAAGCCAAAGCAACTGAAATTGTACCTAAAAGTCTACCGTGGAAACTGAAACAGAATGTTTGTTTAATGATTTGTATTGTGCAAATAAACATAAAATACAAACTTGAATTAAATGGGTACATTTGTTCATTATGCTTCACTTTGTGAGCAGTTGTGTTGTGCTAATAGCAGCTTTCACTGAAAACCACAATTTTGAATTTTTAGGATGTTTTGGTGTGGGATATTTGTATTACACATTTTTAAAGCCATCAGTAAAATCTGATATGCCAGGTGATGTTTTTGTAGCTGAGAAGTCTACACATATTGCTTCCCCCTGTTCTTGTTGGGACTTAGGACCTTTTCTGAGCACTGTATGGCTGTAGGTCACATACATCACACCATTTCCCTGATTACTCCAGTGATCCTGCTTTAGGTTACTGTCTTCCTTTGCCTGTCAGTCATCACTGGGACTGGGGAGGAGGCTTGTCAGTGAAAACCCGATAGACAAGGGGAAACTTTTGGGGACAGAGAGGCGTTGGCTGCACTCCAGCAATGACCACCCTCTTGAGCATCACCGAGGGCTGCAGCTGGGAGGAAGCCAAAGGCACCAACCTGCTGTCCAGTTCCACCATCCAAAACCCCCTTAGTAATGCTTCAGCACATCAGAAAATTGTCAAGTAGAACTATGACCTCGGGGTGCTTCATTCTAGTTTTGAAAACTTCTTCTCCCTTTGTTACGACACCCATGGGCTCTTTTTAAATAATCATTTTTCCTGGCTCTGAAATTTAAGCACAAAAGATTATTTTTTAAAACTTCTTTTTCCTTACATACACACAGTCGTGAAACTTTGTATGTTTGTCAGGAGGAAAAAAGGCAACAGTCTTGGTATTCAGAACTAATGATAACATTTCTGCTTTTAGCTTTTACACCTTGTATGGATGTCAGTTTCCTGACTTACTGTGGTTAATTTTGAAGGATTTGTTACGTATCCTGAAAAGGACAAAGTGACTGAAGTCAAATGTGGGAAGTCTTGCAAGAGGAAGGAGAATACTTGATTGATTTTTTTTTTAGAAAGAGTTGCTTTTTGAGATGACACAAAAGGCTTAATCCTGGTACCTCAGTTCCCATCTGTACCATAACTCTGAGTCTTGTATGCCTTTTCTGAGGGAACTGATAGAAGATATTGGCATATAACTGTTACTAAATTTGCAGACTGAATTATTAGCTAAAAATCTCTAGTTCTTTGGAAAGGGGGAGCTCCCTCAAGAATATTCATATTGATATTGGTCAGATTCAGAACTATACAATTGCCCTTTATGCAGTAATATGGAAAAAAAACCCCAAGACAGACACAAAGACAAACCCTGATTTAGCAAGATCCAGGGAAAAATAATTCATGTGCTTTGTAGTGACGGATTGATGGGGACACTTCAATTTGTCAGGTGCTTCTTTCCGCCAGGGGTGGGAAGTTTTGAACACCGGCACATCGGTGGTCATTTTCCATGCATTTTCAGATCTTCAGTGTAGCCAAAAAAAGGGACAGAGGAGGTGATTTGACTATAAGACCTTCACAAGGGTTTCTTCCTGATACTTTTATATTTTTATGGAAAAAGAGGTTACATTAATGGTAATGTGATGGATAGGTACTCCATTTTCTTGTCAGCCTAGTGTTTAGTGTTCAGTGTTCTAAAACCTTTACCAAATCTTTTTCTTTTTTTTTTTTTTTGAAAGCATATTTTAGCTGACAAGCACAAAATTGCAATTGCAATTCCAGGCAAGTGTTTTTGCAACGGGTGCCTCAATCGACGTCACATCTTGCAAGCAAACAGAGTGCAAAATAACTTTGTTCCACTCCTGATACAGCTCTGTATTCCAAACCAGTCCATCTTCTAGGTTGAAGAGACACAGAATGTGGCAGCTGCTGTTAATTATTCAATTAATCCTACATTTAGTATTTTCTTACTCGGTTTTGAAGATATGCTGAATTATAAACAGTTCCAAAGACAGGTGCCCTTTCTCTAGACTGATAATTCAGTCTTTCGAATTAGTATTAATTAACTGAAGAGGAGGAGGAGGATATTACATGGCTATTGACACATCTAAATTAGGTTCAGCTGTTCTTCTGTAAGCTCAGCTTTAGCATTTAGAATGTACAGAATTTAGAATAAGAATTCATTGCTTGAATTTCATCCTCAAAGTAGCATAAAAAAGTACTGCTTGTTCTCCAAACTAGTACATTCCTCCCTAAGCACAGAAAGCAACAAAACACATATAGAAATTCTGAATAACTTAGGAGCCCACTCTGTAATGACTAACGGCATCTTGCAGTAGAGAAGAATGCAAAGAGTTTTGCCCTGTTTTTCCAGAGAAAGAAATTGGTATATCTGTAGTAATTACATTTGGTTTTATTTATTAAAATTAACTGGTCTTCTGTTAAGTGCCGTAAAATAGGCATTACTAATTGAAAATTTGTTTGCCATTTTTTTTAATACGGAGTAATAAGAAGGTTGCCCAGAGAAGCCATGGCTGCCCCACCCTTGGAAATGTTCAAGGCCAGGCTGGATGAGTCTTTGAGTGACCTGGTCTAATGAGAGGTGTCCCTGCCCATGACAGAGGGGTTGGAACTGGATGATCTTTATCATCCCTTTCATGTTACCACTGGGGTAGCACAGTGCTTTCTTACCTTTCGACACTGAGCCATCTGTCTGCCTTTTGGCTTCTCTCTTTCCATTGGGAAAGGCAGGAGATGTTTCCAGATTGTGAACACCTTCTTAATATTTTTGAAATCCATTGCAGCCTTTAAGCATAAGGGGCACGTCCAGTAGCAGCTGAAGGAGGTCGAAAGGCTGTGCTCCAGCCTCAGCTTCACAGCTGCAGTTGTTTGAACAGCAGATTGATATGAAGGAAAACTGGCTAATGTGTCATTGAGTTGGAAAAATATTCATCCGTGCAGCAAAAATTAGGTGCAACTTGCCAACTAGTAAAGAGATACATACCTACCCTAGCACCTACATACAAGCAAATGTTGCATGAACATAAAATGTCTGGAAACCAAACAACCAAATCACATCACTGTTTATATGCATTAAGATGGTTCATTTCTTTTCATATTACTACTCAAATGATTTAATTAGCTTTTATTCCAGGAAAAAAAAAGTCATTAGCATCCTGCAACTCGTCTTATAAATCATAGCCTAATCTGGAAAAACTGAGAGTCACCTTCCTCTTTAGGAAGGATGTTTAGCATTGAGAAAACTTGGGTTTTCATCACCTCTAATAAGCTTGGACTTCAAGTTTTGAGGTAGAACAGGAACATAAAAACACTGCTTGTAGACTTCATTTACAGAAGTTCTTACACGAGTATAGAAGGAAATAAACAGGATCTGTATGTTTCCACTGACATCTACAGGAAGCAGCTTCTGTAAGATTGCAGCTTGACAACACTAATTTCAGCATTTTCATACAACAAAAATTTTAAGTTTGCAAAAGAAGTGATGAGTTTTACTGTAAATTCCAATTCAAGTGCTAAGTTAGTTGGGGTATTTCCTCTGTTAGTTGCCCCTCCCTGACCTCTGCCATCTGGTAGACTCCTTTAGTCCTAACTCCCCTCTTCCTGTTACCCAGGTGACCTGTAGCTTGGGATATGAATTCCTCCTTCACTGTCTCACTTTGCAACAAGGAAAATAAAGCAGTGAAACTTCTGACACATTCCCACTACTCCCAAAGGACAAGCAGGTTTTCCTACCATTGTGTCCAGACAGTGGGCCACTATCTTCAAACTCAAAAAAAAATGAAGATCTCCTCCCAGGGCAGTGGCAATACCGATAATTCATGACTTGGCAGCCAACACATTGGTGGCCCCCCCCAGGTAGGTGGGTGCACACCTGGAGACTGGCGGCACTACCTGATTGAAGAGGGCTCGCTTCATCTCACACAAGCTGCAGCAGAAACAACGTTCCCTGTGCTGGGTCTGGCTGGATCCTCTGCCCCAAGACATTTACATCCTGCTGCATCCTCCTCCCTTCTGCAGATCCCCAGAATCTTTTCTCAGAGAGAAAACACAGGGCTGTACCCAAAGGTTTATGGATGCCTTAGTGTGATGGGGCAGATTTACCAAGGGAGGCTGCATTCCATTAGTTTTGAGCTTTCCCACGTGCCACCAGTAACAGAAATTGGGCCGGGTCACATGCAGAGGTGCCTACTCCAGTGTCACAGGGTGCCGATGTCTCTGGTCCCGGCTCCATTGCCAACAGGAGCTCTTCCCTGGGATGTGGCATGTCTTTTGATGGCACAGCATGGGTAGCATTGCTGCTGTGAACTCGAGTCTCAGTGCTGAAAAGGCACCGTGTACAGATCGGAGAAATATACTATGAAAGCAGAGAGAATGGTGTGGTGGGTTGCCCGTGGGAAGTTCCTGTTTAACAGTGACACTCATGTCATGTAGGATTTTTTGCAGGTCATGAAGTCAGACTGCAAAGTCCACTTGACTTGGACAGGCAGAGAATTTAAATTATTACACCCTACAAAGAGTATCTGAAAGTAGATTTGCACATGACTTGTGTGGGCATATGGTAGTCACCCTAAAATCTGGTATCCTGTGTCTTAATGTAAGTGTGAAGAAGAGTTTTATACCTTAATGATGATATAATTCACTTATTTGTAAAATATGTTTTGGCATTAGATTGCACATCTGTTGCTGTTCCAAATATAAATATAAAGCAGCCTCTGCCTCTAGACCAGTGCCACTCAGTGCCCTCAGGCAGGGTGAGGCTCACAGCACTGCAGCCAGAGGGAAAGGCTTTTGTGTGAGTTCTGGCAATTTGCTCCAAGTGGAGATGTAGATCACACGTGAGCTCTTGCTGTGCCAGCCCTGGAGTCTGGGGAGCACACACTCTCTCTTCCAGCACAAAACACTTCCTTTGGATCCTCTGTAGCTCCAGCCAAGCATAGGGTGGCTACACTCCAGCTCATACTACTGCTCTACTCCCAGCTGAGTTCCTGTGGTGTTGCCAGTGCATCTGATTTTATTCCCACTCTTATGTCAGGTGATACTTCTCTTAACGCTGTTCTTGAATCTTATAATTACAAGTTGGTGTGCATTTTAGAAAATACAAATTAAGAAAAAGCACTCTTTCTGGGCTAAAAACTAAACTTCACTTAAAATCTCTCCATTTCATATCCAAGTTTGTAGTTTGATTTTGGTTGGCATTTTGTTTGTTATGAGACTGGATTAGTCAGTGTTGGTGAGATGTGCCTTGGCTTTATGGAGACGTCAGTGAATGATGTACAAAGGTAATTAACAATTCGTTAATTAAGACATTTCCAGTGTTAATTATTGGCAGAGATTTAGTTCTCATCTGCAGCTGATGTTGGATGCCAAAAGCATTGCAGTACATCACCCAGCTGTAGATGAGTTATACTTCTCATCTATATACTTCTCATCTTATACTTCTCAGTTATAACTTCTCTATGAGTTATACTTTAAAAGGTCAGAAAATCCAGCCCTAGGGTATCCAGCAGATCGTGTCCTCACACAGGGGCACTGCCTGGCAATTAGGGGGGGCTCGGCAACCTCCAGAGGGAGCACATCTGGGTCTGAAGCCTCTCTGTGCTTGTTTGCTTTATCCCTTCCGTTCTTTTTGCACGCAAATGCCACGCTCTCCAGTTCGGCCGAGGGTGGGTGGGTGGGTGGGTGTCCCCTGCCCGGCAGAGCCCGCACCGGTGCGCTTTGCCTTCTGCGCCGCCAGGTGGCGCTCCAGGCTCGGCTGCGCTCCCTCCAGAGGGCACCGCCAAGGAACAAAAGAGCCGGGCTCTGGGGTTACTCCATTTCGGAGAGGAAATGCAATTAGAAAAAAAACCTTTCATGAAAAAGAAGTAACCGTTTGTAAAGACAATTCCCCGCCAGTTACAAGCAAAGTTACGCAAATGCCAAGCAGAGGCATCGCTGTGGAGTGTGTCTGCAAACCAAGACTGGGAAAGAGGAGGAAAAAAAATCTATTTTGGCATGGGATAAAATAATGTGCAATGATAGATGATCAGCATATGAAACAACGCATGGGAAACTTGTGTAAAGTGCAGTCTGGCTGCTTTGCAGCTCAGCAGGTTTTGAGAAGGTTCCTGTCTTTAAGACCTTATAAAATAAACTTGTCAGCGTCAATCTGCATTGTCTGATTCTGCAGTAATGTGAGTGGTGACAACACACAGACCTAATGGTCCTGCTGGTGGAAATCCTCTTTTTCCTGTGTCTTCACATCTTAGATAAAAAATTAAAAAAATCAGGGCTTATCATAGCTTAAAGCTTTTTATTAACTCTCTGTTATCTCAACAATAAAAAAACAGAGAAAATAACTGAGAAAATCTGTGGCAGAGTTTAGTTAACACTTAGGTAGAAGCCATGCTGCTTTAAGGGAAATTCTGCAACTCCTTCTTGAGATAACCACACACTATAATTAACATAAGGATTTGGGGAATGCAGAAAGGTTGTGCAAGATACCAGGTAAAGGCCAATAAGAGAAACCCCGAAACACTGACTTTTCGTCTTTTACAAATCAAATAGGAAGATGACAGCAGGTTGTTAGACAGGTTTTGTTCTATTTTTGAAGACGGCAGGGTTTTTCTGCAATAATAACAAGTTTGGCATCAGAAAGACCCCTGCAATCATTGCTGTTAGCCACGGGAGACAGCAGTGCTTGACAGCAGGAGCTGTGTCACGCTAAATTAGAAAGGGCTTGAACCAAGCCCACAGACCCCGTAATATCCCAGGAATCACAGTGTGTTGATCTCAGCACAGCCGGTCTTTATCTGAAATAATTTCTTCACTTTAAAGCACGAGGCATTTCAACAAAGCACCTCTTCTGTAGTTTCCCTCCTGTTCCTCCCTCCCTATTCATCGCTGGTGACAGCAGAGATGTTTCCACGACAACACGCCATGCTGTTGCCTCAGGTGACAAACTATAACTTCAAAAAATAATCATTGAAAATAGCTTCAAACAATTAATTAGGTAATGGAAATGTTATTTTAATAGGGCTTAGATGTTTTAGAAGTAGTCTACAGACCACATTCTGATCAAGAATTTGTCTACAATCAAAGCCAAAGCTGCCATCTGATGGTCAGGATGGATATCACTGTCTGAATACTCTAAGAACCCTCTTTTTTAAAAAAAATACTTCAAGATCAAAACATGGTCAACCCAAAGGATACAATGCACAAGAAGTTGTTTTGGTGTGGGTCTTTTTTGTGTTATAGTTTTGTTCAAAGCACATCCTGGCAGGAATTTACCAACTTCCCCAGTGAAGGCAGCCCACAGCTAGCGCCAGGGTGACAGACAGATGATGAGCCCAGCAAATGGTTTTGCAATAAATGGATTTTTCAGTTTTCTCTTTACAGAAGATACTTTCCTAGAGTTATAAATAGATGTTTCATAAATCTCTCCTAATGCTGCTTCTAGTAACAGTTCAATTGATCTTTAATCGTTGTTTAAAAAGTGAATCTCCATGGAGTGTTTCAATCCTACAGCCTGAAGTTTCTCTAGCCCAAGGCGGCAATTCTGTCTTGCAGCTTAGATGTACATAGTCTTTAAGTGAAGATGGATACACAGAGTATATTCATGTGCCTTATACCACAGTCTTCATATAGCATGGGCACTCCTTGGGACTGGTAGTTGTCCTGGCAGAACTTCTCTTCTGCTTTATTCATTATATTGAGCTTCTCTGAGTAGTTCATCTATGAAGCAAGAGGAAGAAAGACAAGGGCTGCCAGCTTTCCTGTCCCATTAATTTTGTGGGTTGTGCAAACACCTGCCTATGCAGTGCCAGATGTGCTCCCACTTCCCTCAGAGGCTGATTATGGATGTGGTTATGGGTTAAGTCCTACCTTTCTGTACAAAAACTTTCAGTCTCTACATGAGGGCCTTTGCACTGCTCCTACTGCATGTTCCTCTCAGGCAGCTCCCTTTGGTGGGATTAACATCCCTTGTAGCTCCATTTGCAGTACTATGGGGTTTGTCCCACTGTTGCCAGGTGTCATCACACAGCTTGGATCAGGTCACTGAGAACGATGTAGAGTGGAACACAATGTGCACTAAATACTGGCAGGACACAAAGGTTTTGATTTGTCTAAACTAACTTTTGTAGAAGCCCTATTGTTACAACTTTGTCAGGTCAAGGATGAAATTCAGGTTTGCTGCAGTCACAGTAGGAAAACCTCTTGTGTGGGGTGCTCACATAAAGCAGAGGGAGGCCTGGCTCTGGTCTGTACCTGGCACAAACATTTGGAAGAAAACAGAGGGAAAGGTGTATCTTAAGACTGATAATTAAGGTGCTATACTGGAAGGGAAAAGATGTGAATTCTAAGCTGTATAAATCAGGGGCTAGATATGGCATCACAGCCCTATGCCCATTTCACTCTGAGTTTTCATTGTGGGGCTTCTTTTTTTTCCCTTGGAAACTCTTGAAGATCTTGCTTTGAGACCAATATAGAAAACCTCAGGGTTTCTGTGCAAAGACATTCGTCTTCTCCACTTCACATCCTTCAGGAGAGCAAATGATACAGCTGTGAGCCATGACAGCAGCCTCCTGGGTACCCTGGGAAGGGGGAACATTAACCCTGGGTGTCTTTGGCAGGTGGATGTGCTTAAGGCGGTCGTGTCCCTCTCAGTGATTCACTGAAAGGGCTTTGTGTTTTACCTGACAGTTGCCTCTTTGTAGTGGATTTTATAATTGAAGGTTTAAACAGTTAAACTGCTTTCTTAATGCATTGGTGGTTGCTAAGATACAATCTCTCCAATTCTGTAGATCTTCCACTCGAAATATAGAGTCTTGGCAAATAGGGCTTTCCTCTCTGACAGCTCAGGAGGGAGGGAGGTGACAGGGTGCTCACCCTTGTGCCAGTGACAAAACTGCTCCCGCGTGGCCGAGGTGGCTGTGATGGGAGTCACTGGGGGGTTTACTGGTTTATGGACACTGGGTGTGGCCCCAGGAGGAGGGTAAAGGGAGAACATGGAGAGCGTTGGGATGTGGGAGAAGGAAAGGCAACACAGGGAGAAGAGGCAGCACAACGGGCTGGGGGATGTGTGGGATAACACCAGGGACTGTGTGGAGGAAGCAAGGGAAATCTTCCTGTCCCCTGCTTTGGATAGCTTCAGGCTTCAATTGTCCTTCCCAAGCAAGAATCAGCTTCTTTGCTCTTTTGTAATGAAGGGTGGGTCTCAGGAGAAACTAGGTTTGGGACGGGTTTGACAGAACCCTGGGGTTAAGCTGTTCGAGGAGAGATTTCTTGCAGCTCCATGGAATGATAAGGAGACACAGACTTAAAAATAGCCCTGGATTCCTCAACATTCATTAGCAATATTACAACAGCAGCTCAAAATAGCCAAATATTTTAAAAGGAAGCCTTACAAAATGTGTGGAGGAAGGCGGTATAAAATAGTGCAGTTTACCTCTCATTCCATTCTAAAGTAAGTCTCTACCTGCAAAGGTTGCAGAGAACATTTTGAACGTGTTGACAGAGTGCAACTGATGCAGCAACTTCTATCTGGGTTTGCAGATCAATAGCTGTGAGAAACAGAGAGTGCCGCTGTTCATCGCAGAGATAATTGAACCAGCAACATTCTCCTCCCCACCTCTTCCACAAGACAGTCCAAGATGTGCATAAATCTACCGTGAGCATTGTCTCCTGCATTGCAAACAGATCGCAATGCCAGTATCTCTCCTACCTCAGGGAAACCTCTGCTTCTTTCTGCATCTTCCCACTAAAGTGAGAAGGAGTCTGGTCTAGAGCACCTGGCAGAACTGCTGGGGGTGTTCAAGCCTTGCCAACAGGAAAAGAAAGCAAGAAGCTGCCAGGGCTGTGGTCTTGGCACAAATTATTCACAGCTGGGTCTCACTCTGGTGTCTTGCTTGGGTAGCATTTATATTACAGGTAAAGAATGGAGGAATATCAACCTCTTTTCTCCCAATCTGACACCCTAATTCCAACTTCAACTACTTATTTTTTATAATTTACAGTGGCTTTTTTCCCCCCAGAGTTGTTCCTCCAATTCAAGAAATGATGATGAAGCCACAGAAAGTGGTGATGGGGTTTCTGGAGTTCTCTAAGTGCTCTTGTCCCTGGAGCACAGTCATATTGCCATATTCACATAACCTATTGCCAGCTGAAGAATTTGGTCCTATATTGAATCTTTTTGGGAATATGTTGAAATATCTTGGATCAGGCTATTGCACAACACATACAGGTATGATTAGTACTCATTTTAAACCAAGGAGTGGCTGTCTAGAAAACCACCCTGAATTCTTTGATAGAGTCACTGTTGAAGGGTTTATTCATTTTAGCAGGATGTCATAAAAAGAATGTATAGCTTCACTGTGACAATTAAAATAATTGATTAATGGAATTGTTGCTTTAAGGATCTTGTCCTGCTTGACTGTCTCCACTTGGCAAATGGCAAGACCAGTAAATAGCTGTACCTTGCCTGGCTGATCCATGTTCATGGCAGCTTTTGTAGCTGAGGGAACTGAGGTGTAAGTTTACTCAGTCAAGTGCTCCATATGAAATGCTTTGTATCATGGGCCAGATTTAGGATCTACAATTGCCTAGAGTTGTGCTCAGATTCACATGAGTAAAAGTTTTATCCTCATCCAAAGACACTGAGAAGGAAAATAAAGTTTTGCTTCTAAGAAACGCTTTTTTCATTACGTCCTCTGAGAGTAAACCTCTGGAATGCAGGATGAACTGGCCCCTACAGAATATCCAGACCATTTCAGGTCTTCATAAAGCCTAAGTCAAATACCCTGTTCCTACGAAATTAGGCCCACTCCAGTAATCCTGGTTCTGCCACACAAGCAAGGTAAGTGAATTCATGCTCTAATTTTAGACTTAATACAATTTGCTGAGAAGACTGAAAATGGAAAAGAATTCCTATTGGGAGTGGGAGCAAATGGATGATAATAATGTTACTAAAAATTGGATATAAAGGCAAACAATCCTTATACTCGCTCTCTCGTCAGGGGCAATTAAAGGCTCCAACCGAAGGCTCCACAGGACTCATCTGTGCCTGAAAGCAGGATGACTGGCTGGCTGCAAACCAGGGCAGGTGGCTCATGGAAGCATCTCCCCCCAGACCACACAGGGTTAAACTGCCGTATGCGGCTACTAAGTGTGCGTGTGAAAATTTCAAAAGCATGAGAGTTAGCCATCTGCTCCTGCTCCTACTGGGTATTCGGGGATGAAAAGGGAAACTGCAAAGGTAAATAGTGTATTGCTTGATGTGTTGATTTTCATCCGAGATTTCTCTCTTCAGTGCCTAGTCATATTTGTCCACCTAAATGAGTGGGATTGACTGTCTCTTCCCAAAAAGGGGTGGAAAAAATTAGCATGTAAGCTCTGGTAGAGCTGTGCAAAGCCACACACTTGCCTCATGTAACAGATGAGGCAAATTTATTCTGGTGTGTATCCAGAAAAAAGCCTCAGCCTCTCAGTGTCTTAACTCGTGTGTACTGATGGTGGGCGGCTTAGCACAGCCAAGGCCACCACGCAGGACAGGCAGGCACGGCTAGCTGCCTTGGGCTGAGATGTCAGGGAGCTGCCCCAGCTCTGGGGCGAGCATCATGACCCCCAGGGAGGGTCAGGCACCAGCCTGGACTGGGAAGTGAATGCTTTCCTAGCTTCAAGTGTGTGTGCCAAGCCAGCATCTTTTTGTCTTTTTATTATTTTATATTCCCCATGGAGAGAGTGCGGGGGGGAAAGCAGGATGCTGCTCTGCTGGTAGCATTCTGGATTGTCACCTGGGCCAGGATTGTTCTCATTTGGGAGGCCAGGCCTCGACACATCCCAGACGTGTCCCCACGATCCGCTGTGCTGGAAGGTCTCCAACCTGGCCAGCAATGACACCAACGCCACCTTCTTACCCTGTGATCGTGTGCGTCGATCCGCATTGCATGTCTCTTATTCCACCCGTAGGAGACTGAGACTCAGGTCTCCTACAGTCTAGCTTGGGCTATGAGCAGAAGACAAAGCTGGCCAAGGACTGACCCCAGAGAGTACCTCCAGCTGCGCACACTCTCCATCCCGCTGCACCCCGATCCCACTCATGGCGCTGTGTTTACTTCTCTACCTGCCACGACACCTGTGCTTCCCACAGTAGCTTGTCCTCCAAGTCCCAAACCCTAATTCTTCCTCCTTCATAAAAGGAGCTAAACAACTCTTTCTCGCCTAGCTTAAAAATAAGCTGTGCCTTGAAGTCGTCTATTTATTCCTTTTTCGGTTGTAGTTTTATTGAAAAAGCTGGTATTAACATATTTATATTTTTATTCAACAACAATTAGCTAATTTGTGCAACACAAAAAATGCAGCCATGAACAACAGCTTTCAAAACAATCAGATTTACCAACTTTACCATCACTTACTCTACGCCACTGAAAGCTCGAACTAAAAAGAGAAAGGAAGTTGGAAACGTTCACAAAGACGATGTTAACTTTCCATACATTCAAGAAACCAGGAAACCGATCTGTAGCAGTGATGTCAAAGACAGGAACGGAATACTGGTCTTTGAAAGGTTTCTATTTATTTCCTCTATAATCACTTAATGGTATTTTGGTTGGGTATTTAATTAGTTTCATAAAGCTCCGAAGATATATTTATTTAATTTTAACATGTTCTTTTTGGTACCCAAAGCTGTAACAGAGTAAGGTACTTCAAAGTAAAAACAAAAAATGGTTGCAATAAGATCTGCTTTATAATAACCTATCTATAGACTCTTACTTGAGACTGTTAAAAGCTAAATATATGTTTTACAGTATCTCTAGCTGTAAATGCCAATATGAGCTGATAGCAATTTTTTTTTTTTCTTTTTGAGCTGCAAAGGTTAATGGAGAGGGCCAAAAGTCAAAGAAATTGTATGACACCCTTGAAGCATTAGTTTGGCATTAACAAGTTTTCTATACAATTTACCACATTCTTAAACCTTTTTACAAGGAGAAAAAAAGGAAAAGGCAATTTCATTAGATTTCATTAGAATAAATATGTACACATACTGTCCATGCCTGCTACAGCATACAGTATTTTATAAACAAACATTCTTCGTTCCCTTTAGAATTACCCTACACGTTTCATACCGTATGTGTTTAGTGTGGCTGGAAACTGGTGCACATGCGTTTGTGCTTCTACACACAAAATACACAGCATTGATCTAGAAAATGTCAGACAGATTCCAGGTGTTCTGTTGAGATGTCTTATAAAAGCTGTAGGCTTTGTTTTATTTCTTGTAAGCAGATTTGCACCCACCCTTCCCCCCAAACCAAAATACAAAAGCATGCAGATCCCTTCATCAGTACATTCTCCACTTACCAAGAAATCACTGCATAATGGCTTAAAGACTTTTTTTTTTTCTGAGGAGTTTTAATATGGGCAGATTAACAGGTCATGTGAGTTGTGCTCTTTAATTCACGGTTTGAGTAGAAATCCTTTGGGATACTGAATTTTCTGCCAGAGCTATTAGGGGTGCACAACTTTCTTTTCCTGGATTAGGAGGGCTTCCTGCCCACTGCACCCTTCCTGTATCACTCCTGCATGCGCTACATTGCATGTACTTTCCTTTTCCACTCCTCAGCTAATCATTTTAGAACAGAGATAGACCTAACAGTATTTATGTGGAAGAGGGTTTTGTTTGGTTTGGATTTCTCAATTTTTCATGTTTCTCCAGGAATAATTTTGACTCTCGACAGTGGACTCATTTAAAAGTATTAAAATTCACCGAGCAGGGCTGCATCTTGCAGCACCATTCCTTTCACAGTTACAGACACCAGGCACTGCCTGGATTCCCCAAGGCCAGGATTAACATAACTATTCTGCAATCAGCATCCAGTTACACTGATGTAACTTTGTTCCCACTCAAGTTGGTCGTTGCCTTCAAGGACAGCACTTCTAGCCAAGGTTTCCACAACTCCAACCCCTAAACGGGTCTGTGTGTTGACTGCCACGCTGTGTCTGCCCAGACAGTCCCTCTGGAGTGGTAATGCCAAGTTTTTTAATAGTCCTCCACACAATGAAGATACTACTTACTGCTTTAAACAGAGCAAAGAGACCCATGGAGAATAAACTTCCTAAAATAAGCTGGCTGAGTAACTGTACCAGTCTGTCACTTACTCACTCAGGAAGGTGAAGCACAAAGCAATGTGATAAATAAATAAATAAATAAATAAGAGGGAATTGTAAAGAAGGGAATGGGATGGGTGAGATGGGGCAGCTTTTCACCAGCAGAGATTCTGCTTCCAGCTATAACTGCCATGAGACCCCTCCAATATGCCACATGCTCTAAAGGGACGTGGCTATTCATTCTCTCAAACAGGCTCAGCTTAGCTGAAAGACAGCAAAACAGTACTGGAAAACAATCAAGAGATTGAGGCAAAAAGTTCTAACAATGTGGTAAATGCTGTGGACTGCAAAAGCAGGCAGGGCACCAGAACAGCACTCAGTCCTGCGAACCACCGAGACCCTCGAGAAGATGCACGGGAGTTGAGGAGCCTCAGCCCTCCTCAGGAACACTCCCAAAGTGAACAAATACCCCAGTTTGTTTAAAGGAACCGATACAGACCACAGTACTGGATTTGCAGTCGTGCCTTTTACTCATACAGTTGCAGTGATGGAAAATAGTTGGCTTGCCACCAATAATGATACAGGCTGAGGGATGAAAGGATGCAACCTACAAATCCCACCACAGAAGCCACAATTTTTGTGAAGATCACATCCTTCTACAACTCTCAAGAGGCTGGTTTGTAAATATAGAGGGATATTGATAAATCTAGTGCATTTCTGAGTTCACTTTATCCTGAAATATGTACAGATTGTTTGTCGCTGCTATAGCAATGATGTTCTCAGTTGGGTGCCATGCTGTGTGCAAGATCTTCTTAGTAAAGTCCAAACTATCAACACTGATGTCGTCTTTCCTCCGTTTGCCTCCAACGCAGACCCTCCGGGGCTTAAGAATAGCTCGTGGTTTGCTGCTCTCTCGGGAAGCCTCCAAGGTGACATCCCGCTTTGTATTGCGGTCAAACATTCGGAAAAAGTTGTTATATGCGCCTGTCATTATCACACTGCAGAGAGAAAGAAAGAGCGAGAACAATGAGAGTTACACAGCAGCTTGTGGGAAAAGCCTGCTCAAGTGGCTGGATCAGGACAGGGGGGTTTCACCTCAGGGTAAGTTGTCTTCTGGTTTCAGATGGGAAAGAATAACAAAAAGGGGGGTTTCCCCAGGATGACCCAAAATGGTTTTCTTCTACCAATGTCTTCCCTTTTCAATTTATTACAGTTACCCCAAAACATGCACCCTGAAGCATGCACAAATGTAAGGACTCTGACCTTAGATGAGATTGGCTTCACAAGATAATAAAAGCACTATGCTTTTATTTATGCTATTTGTAATTATCTTCCAGCTTTTTATGAGCACTTAAGGCTTTTTTCTTTCTGCAGAGCTTTACCTTTAATGACAGATGAGTTTTACTATGATTCCAGAAGCCATCTAAAAAATTTTTCCAAGTATTTCAAACCTTTTCACAAAACAGTAAGATTTAGTATACAATTACATATTTTAATGAATATTTTAAGGAAAGGTGTTTTTTAAGGTTCTGAAAAATCATACTGAATTCTTTCCAAAATAAACTCTTTCCATTTCTGAAGCCACAGACCTTGGAAGTCCAGACACCATTAAAATTTGTATCTACAATGCTTCATAGAAATAAACACGTTGATCAACAGGACTCTATCATCTCTTGTACAAAGTTTGAATGAAACATCAAATCAGGATATATCTCTGGGTCTGGGAGAAAGAGACAGAAAACATACCTTGATCTGTATAAAAATTACCCCATTAATCAGCTTGTAGTTTGAAATAATGGATTGCCAGTTGCTTCATTCCCCTAGTCCCTCGGGGAGGATATTTTGTCACTAACTTTAATGAATTCAGGATTTCATGCATGGCCCTCAGGTTATTGGATTAGCATAATCATGGGTTTCAGAGCCTTGTTTGAAAGCTCATCCTCCATGAACTTTTTCCATATGTGAAGCCATGGCCATTCTCTACGCTTCTGTCACAGCCCCAAACACGGTGTTTTCCTTCTGAATTTCCATTCTGTAAGAGGGAATCCACCCTAAATGGTCAAGTCTTCACAGGAAAAGCTGTACAGTTTTAAGACTCAGGCAATCAGGAACTATTCGCCTTTCTAGTTGAACCCAACAGAACACATTTCACGTGCTTTGCATTACTAAACTAACCTCCATCTCAAATGATGGCTGCTTTTGCACTTTGCTGTTGGAGGGAATCTGCATGGAGGAGCAGCAGACTGGCCAGGAAACCACACCATATGGGAGAATATGGGAGAATTCAAAGGCATAAACCATACTCTCCACCACACAGACACTCACTGGCCAATTAGATTAGACGCTCCTGGATCCAGGAGCTGGCTTACCCTGTGTGCACAGCCTCAAGCCAGTGCTGCCTTGATCTCATTTGGGGCCATTAGGAGTGACTGTAAAACAGATGAATAATACACAGGGAAATGCACAAATGTGAGCTGTGCATCTCCCTGCTCCTGCACTACAGCTGGTGACTGACAGCAGCTCAGAGCCGCTGTAGGGCAATGAGAGTGGGTGAGCTGGGTTTGGATGCTGTGAGTCACTAGCTGAGCTGCCAGCTCCAGCCTGCTTCCATGTTTGCTGATGGCACGCTGGACTTTGATGGCAGCTGATACCACACTGAGCTTTGTGCGGCTCCTGAAGCGCCAAAGGAAACTGCTGCAAATCAGATGGCGCAACACAGAGACCCAGCACACGCTCCCCTCAACAATGGTCTTGGTCCTGTAGAGAGGAGCTGTGCTCCTGAGGTCTGCAGACAGCACAGCACCGGCCACTGTGCTGCTGAGATGGGGGAATGCAGAGACACTTGTCCATATGCAGCAGCACCAGGCCCTGGCAGGGAACTCCTCTCCAGGAGCGGTACCCACCCCCGGGGTTCTCTGCAGAGACGTTTCCCTTGCCTTCCCCACCTGCAAAGGCCTGGCACAATCCTGCTTAGCAAGGCACAAGTTAACAACCTCGCAAGCTGAAAAACAAGAGTCAGTGTGACAGATTGATGAAATGTATCCCAGAAGCTGCAGAAGCCTATTGATCAAGATTAGTGCTTATTTCAGAAATTGAATCAACAGCAGTAAATCAAATGGTTCACTCCTTCCAAATCACCATGTCTTGTCATTACAGCTCCTGCTGTAATGGTCATTCACAACATGACAAAGTCGAGGTTATTTCATATCTCAGCACTAACATACACAATTTGTGGTGCAAACAGCCCAGCTGCATATTTTCCCCCCAGGCAAAATTTTGAAACAAGTTCATAGCGCTGGGGCACCCTCGTGCCACAGGCTGCAGAGCTGTGGCTCCCAGGGGAACGAGGAGCATCCCTCCTGATGAATGCAGGAACTGTCAGGGAAGCAGTTTTCATGCTGGCAGGGTACCAGTGCACCAAATGCAGAGAAAGATGCTTGTTAAGGATCTAATTTTAGAAGGTCTTACTTGCAGTAAAACTGCTTTTACAGTCCATTTGCTTTTTAATTTCTTGAACTCTTGCATATTTTTAAAAGTCTGCTTTCTTCAGTTGGATTTACTGCAGTTATTTTTTTAACATATGTAGATGACTACTTTCCATGCTGGCCCTGTTTTTCTGCAGTTTAATGGCTCAGTAAAAAACAGCATTATGTAAATGAGAAAGTGCCCATTCTTATTCAAGGTCAAAAACACAGATGGATTATAACCTTACCTGCTGCTTAAAATAACAATAAAAGAGAGTGAGAACTAGATGCAAGCCTGCAATTTATTCCTGTTCAGAAAAATACAATGTACAGTAATGGAGTCTATGCAGTATGGAAATTTTTTTTAATAAATATTAGAATATAAACCGCAGCTCAGTATAGGAGGAGTCTGTTCTGTATTTCCAGACTCTGCTCTGCACAGAAGTGTTATGACAAGGGTTTGCACAAGACCCTTGCAAGGGAGGCTGATTCAAAAAACCAAAGCAAGCCTCTCAAAGCACCCCACACTACTTCACAAGTGTGTAAAGGAGCAGCCCTGAAATGTTCTACCTACCTTTAACTTTATTTAGAAAGCAGGTTTACAAGTTGTGCTACACATGGCCAGAGGTACCATTATCTCAGCCACACGGGGTACTTAGGACGCAGAACACGCTCCAGCGCACCCTGAGGAGCAGGTACTGAGAGCTCAGGCTGGAGCAAAACTGCAGCCTCACTGCACCCAGCTCAAACCACCACAGCTGCAGGCAGCATGATTACCCAGGGAAAAGCAAAAAAACCAGGGAAAAACCCCAATGGCTGCAATATGGCTACCACTACCTACACATCACCCCCTGGCAGCCCAGGCAGTGATCTGGAAGGAGAGACAACACCCCATACCTGCAGGGCCCTGAATGCATTCACACAGCCCCACGCTGATGCTTCTGCGCTGCCCCTTGAGAGCAAAACATCCTCCTCTCCACACGCTGCTGGCTCTGCAGAGCACCTGGAGTGTTCTGTGGTCCCTCTGTTTGTGCTGCTCCAAGCAAGGTCTGAGGGCGTTTGGCAATTCTTCAGGTATGAGTCTTTGGAGTGACAACACAAAATGCTAATTCCTCCAGCCTGCACTGACACTGGCCATTCTTGCTTATTAATGATATAATCCGAGGTCTCTCACTGCCAATTTCAGTACCCCTCATGCAGGGTCACTGTGTCCCAGTTTTCCCTGTTACTTACTTATTTTTTAACAGAAGGTAAAAGACGAAAGGGAAAACTCCAGTGCAGACCAATCCTATTTTTATTAATTGACTTTTCTTCTCACCCCCTTCGTAGTCACCATTCTCTTCTCTTTTTCTCTTTTTACACCTGAATATGGCCTTTTACCACACTTTCCAGATAGGTTTTGCTTTCCCCTTCTCTTCCTTTTTCCCTCTCCTGTTTCCATTTTTATCTATCCTTCTCTACAATTTAAAAAAAAAAAATAAAGTCTTATCTGCTTCTCTCTTCCTTCTTCTCCCCTCTCATGTGTTTATTTACTTCTGCTGGTCTCACTGCTCACCCTTTCATGGTGATCTCCTGCTACATTCAGTCTCACAGACAACTTGTTTGGCTCTCAAGGTTTTTGGACTTGCATCCTTGCCTTCTCTGGGCTGAAGGCTGGAGAAATAGCTGGTGGGTGGCTCTCCTCTCTCATCGTACAAAAATGACTCATTCTTGTGCTCCTGAACCTGGCAGGAATTTGGTAGTGCAGGTTGTGACATCAGAGATGTCAGGATACTGGGAGATTGCAGGGCTAGGCTGGTCATCTACCAGTTTACCATGGGATGCAGGGAAAAAAGCATTGCTGGTTGTCTATCCTGCAGGAACTTTTATTCTTGACAAGAGCTGTGAAAGGGGTTTGCATGCACCCATGTGTGCAATCTGCTTCTCAGCTGGGCAATAACAACACCGACCTTGATGAGCTTTCAGCAAATCCCCAGAAACTAAAGCCCATTTAGGCAGGTGAGGTAGTTTCAAAATCAGCAAAACTTTAGCTGGAGAGCTCCCATTTGATTCAGGCTTCTTCGCCCTGTGCCACGCTGATCTGGCAGCCAGCAAGAGTTCAGGAAAGGTTGTTGGTGTAAAAGCCAACTGTTAACCTGTAAAATTGTCTGGAGCAAAGGATCTGAGAAGAAAAGTTGTTCCTGCTTGCACTGTAACAGTAATACTCAACACTAAAGGAGCAAATGTTTCCTTATAGGTAATGATTTTATTTTGTATGACACCAGTATTGTACCACTGATGTTTAGTTTAGAGCCAGAGTTGTATGGTCTACAGAAGCACTCTTTCAACTACTGATGGCTTCAGCACTTTAATACTTTAAAATATCTCAATATTTTGTCTTCAGTAATGACCCCTTGTTAAATGAAATGCTTCAGTATGTGGTTGTCCCCTCTAAAGTTCATCTTCTTTTGGGAGTTCAACAAATTCTATCACTTGTATTAAACTTCAGTGAGATCTTCCACATTATTTTTTAGGCAGTGAGATTTCATCAAACACGTCAGTCACTAAGAATTGGCATATCTCTGTCTTTCTCAGATCTGTTACTCCCATACTTCAGGCCAACCTCTTAAATGTCATCCACGGTGCAGCCATCCTTGCACACAACAGTCTTTATCAAAATTGCTCTATTTGGCTGCCTTCCTGGATGTCAAGGTTTGTCCTGAAGCTCTGGGAACAACAGCTGGAATTAAGGCTTGCTTAAAAACCAAACCATTACTTGTTTCACACTGGTTTATGTTGGTTTGCTTGTTTAGTTTTTGGTTTTGTTGTTTTTTTTTTTTAACTATTTGATAGCAATATTTGGGCACCAGACTAGTCTTCCGAGATGCACAGAAATTTTTGTCCTGTGTGGATTTTTATTGGCTGGAGAAATTCAGCTCATGTCATAGTTCCCCTCCTTCACTCTTATTCAAGAGACCGTGGAAGGATGATGTGACAGGTCTAAGGCTGGGCAGGGCTTCCAGGACCAGAAGACACCAGACTTAAGGATGACAGAAAAACTAAAACGTCCCAGCTAACC
The DNA here is from genome assembly GCA_013396755.1 of Sclerurus mexicanus. NCBI lineage: Eukaryota > Metazoa > Chordata > Aves > Passeriformes > Furnariidae > Sclerurus > Sclerurus mexicanus. The sequence goes on from VWZF01001198.1 coordinate 1,617,935, forward strand.
TGCCCAACACTGCAAATGTGGCACCAGAACATCATTCCCTGAGGCAGGAGAGGCAGGGCTTGGACTTCAAGCAGGTGTGAAGGGAGGAGACTTAGAGAGCAGCTTCCACCAAAGCCTGCCTCCACACTTGATGACCTCAGCAAAGGAGTCCCGCAAAGCACCCAGCATTTCTTTGACCTAGAACTCTCTCCCAATTATATTTTAAACCCCTAAATTTGCAGGATTTCACTATCGCATGTACCAGTGCAGAATGGCACATCTGCAGCCTCCTAGGATTGACATGCAAGGTCCACTATATCTGGGTTTGTGACAAGCTAACCTAATAACAGATTGGTTCCAGGAAAACTTTTCAAAACCATTTTTCATAGGAATAAAAAATGATGGAGAGGAGGAAGCACTGCTGCAAGCACTAAGGACATATTGGGGAATTTTCCTTTCTGCTGTGCTGTGTGAAGCCACTGAGTCCCCATCACAAAGGAGGAACTTATTTAAACCTCCTGGGGAGTATGCTGATGGGAAAACTTGAGACACTGGATTCAGGGCTCTGGCACTACATTACAACTGGCTAGCATTAGAGTGGGAGTAAGAACAAGGGATCCCCAATTATTTCCAAGCTAATATTTGACATGCTGAGCCTTGAGAACAAAATGATGTCTTCTAGCTCTCCAGCATGGAGTGTGCTGCCAGACAGGAATAGACTGTTAACATCTCATCCTATGGGATCTGCCAATTCTGCCTGATTAGAGTGAAGGCTGACGGATATTCCGGGGAATGAATGACAGTTCAGTAGGAAAGGACTGACTGAACAGTTGTATGTGACTTCACTCATCTGTTTACAGCATATCACTTATCATGATGGTATTCAGAAGTCTGTCTGGAAGGGTCCCATACAACCATTCATTGGAAATCTTTAAAAAAAGAAAAAATAGTAACTAAGGTATTCACTTATTACCATGTAGAATTAGTGGGTTTTTTTATTTGCCTTTACTGGCTTCTTTATCTCACAAACAGCTACAAAAGTGCTAATTTTTAAGGTAAAACTGAAAACTGTTGACAGTGGGAAGAAAACGGTGTCTTGTGGGTCATGATTAAAAGACTTGACTTTGGACATTGAATGGAAGACCTAAATTAAACTGCTGTATAAATAGAGCTCATGTATTCTACATAATCATGTAACGATGTATATACAATAAAGATAGCATGATTTTAGTGTAATATACTCAACTGCAGATAATGCATGCTCATCTGGTTGAATTAGTGTATGACCCCTGCTTGGCTCCCTCCCCTGACCACTCTTGCTGCCCAAGTACACAGTGATTAATGTGCCCTTCAGCAAATGAGATCGGCTCTGTCTGATTGTATTAGTTCCTGCTCATTGGAGTAACTGAGCATCAATCACGTTCTAATCAGAGCTCACGTATGTTGATTTTTTTTTGAACGGCCTCACCACCAGGTTCTGTCACAGCCTAGATTAACTCTTTAGTAAAGACAAAAATTAATAAAAAGTATTTTTACCTAAATAATAAACATGCTTTCATTTTTCACTGAACAATCCTCTCACTTTAAGTTGTCACTGTAGCTTTAAAGATAAAAATAACATGTTTAGAACTGCAGTTATTGCTGCTATGTAGATGGATTAATAATATAAATACTGCAGCATCTCTTAAGAGTACTACTGTTACCAGGCATTGCTTGCCTTTAGCAGTGGTCCTTTTTAAAAAAATACATATGAAAAGGATCAAATTACTTACTATTCAAATGAACTGTTCTTCAAGAGGTATTGGTACCTAAATATTACTTAAATTATGATCCACCAGGAAAAAACTATGCTTGTAGTGTGTACTAATACAACACTTGTCACACATAGAACCAAGAACCTCAGAAGAGCGAATGTTCCTCAAAAGATGAACATCAGTTCTGATACATTTGACTCTTAAAAAGGAACAATTAAATTAAAGAGAACCCTTACCTTCTATGAAATGTTGCCAGCTCCTCTACTCAACGGTTTCTTACCATCAAGGGCAGCGCATTGTGTTTAGTGACGGGTTTGGTAATTGTGCATGACTAATAATGCCTCAGTGTCTGGGCAGTACAATAAATGAAGCCCTTACAATCTAATGTTCCCACTTAATAATTACTCCCTGCATTGATCTTTCTGATCTGTCAAGTAGGAATGAAAATATTACACTCACTTTAAATCCTGATATTGAATAATAATTCTATTATTACCAGGCAACTCTCCAGAGAGTAGACTTACTGCAGTAATGAGGATGGCAGCACTTCATTTGACCAGAGGAGAAAGACCCTGGGCCAGGGAACAAGTGGCTGTCCCTCCTGTACAATGCACTCGGAATTCCCATCAAGGAGAAGCAAAATGGTTTGAAAATACCTGAAAAGCTCTGGATCTTTGTTAAAGTTTCACAGTATCTATATGATTTGACTGCACTGTTGTTCTGTGCCAGATTTAGGCAGGGGTCAGCATGGTCTGTGTTTCCAAGAAATGCTTTAAATTTTGTATTTCTGCTAGGATCAAACTCAAGTAGTAACCAGCCTCCTGAGAAAAACCTCTGCTAAAACATCCATTCATACATGGGTTTGAGAGTTTCAGAAAAAAGCCCCAAAACACGGATTTTCCCCTATAACTTCTGTGAGTCAATCCCACTTTCTGACCATACCAAAGCCATTGCCACAACAGCTGGTGCCCAAGTTGCAGAGAGAGCAATTTGGGAAGTATTTTGCCCGGTGTGGTCCACCTATGTAATGTTGAATTGCCAGCAGTTTGTGTCACAGGGAATAATCTTTGTCAGAAAACACATTACTCTGGCATGCAGACAACAGGGACAATGGAACAATGTATTTTCATTTGCATAATAAATGATATGAGGTAAAGTTTAGTTTCTTAACAAAGACAGAATCTTTCCATTGGGCAGGAACCGACACTGAGCAAAGGAGAGCAGTCTAAAGCAAAGACGCCCCTTGCCCAGTGTATGGCAGAATACTTTATCTGCATTTGTGGAATACAGGACTGGAAGAGACTTTGTTCTGCACTGCCAAGTTCAGACACCTGTAATTTTAACCAATGTCACATATAACTGCTTTCACAAATTTCCTGCACCATCATCAAAATAGTTGGTTTTCTCGTATCTCCACCACTCAGGATGGGAAGACAGCTCCACTCTGTCATTGTGTGGACAGGTATGAACCACCTCTAATTTTCAGGTTATGACTACCTGTTGACACTCAATACCTATTTGCTGTTCTGTCATTATCATTTACATTTATCTTAGGTAGATCTTCTTCCTTATGTATACCTCCTTGACATACTTACTAGAAGCAAGTATAATCTTGGCTTCTCTTTTGCTAAGCTGACAAAAACCAAAGTCCTGGCCTCCTCTCTTTAGAGCAGCTGTCCATTTGCTCGATTAGTTCATCCACCTTGGAGACGAGGGACAAGAAATGTGTAAATGCAGTCCAAAGGTCTTTGAATAAGAGCCCAACATAATGTCACCACTACTCCTTTCTCTGCTGGATATCCCAGTCTTGCCCATTGAAGGATCATATTTGCTTTTTTCACAGCTGCCCCACACTCTGTTTCACAGTCCTTGCCCAGTCCGGGGGGCAGGCCTGCTTCAGTACAATGAGACAGACTGTTTTTCTCTTTCCCAAATGAGAGGCTAAGTGAGCTGAAGGAGCAGTTCCAGGCTCAATGCCAAACTTCTGCCTCTTGGCTCCCAGCGCTGCTCTACCAGGAGTCACTGTGTGCCATTCAGCATTGGCTCCTGTGCTCTCTTTCACATGCATTTTGTAGACTGCTAATCCCTTCCAGTCACCTAGCATATCAATGTCCCTGGGAGTTGTTTCCAACTGATAAGATGAAGGTTTGAGTTCCTTCTTAACTCAAATCCTCACCTTTCATTTATACTCCTGGATTTTATCCATTTTTATTAACCCAGCCCTCTTGGCTCTGCTATTCCCATACAATAATCCTGCTCCACAAAGGACTGCTCCCATTTGCTAACATTATAGCATTAGCCCATTCCATCCTTGCTCACACTCACTGATTTATGCCAGTGTTTCTCAATAAAATGTTCAACAAGATGTTATGTCCAAGATAAAAACATGGATCTCTCCTTCAGCACGTAAGGAAGGGGGCTGCTCTGATGGAGTGAGGTATCAGAAGTGTCATTTGGCAGCAGGTTGCAGACAATCAGTCGGTGCCTATGACTGTCTTTCCTCACTCCCTGTTTCCAGTAAATGAACTGAATTCTGAGGCAGCTCATGTGCAAATACAGGATCACACAAGTTTCCCTAGTGTGTTAGTGGGGTTGTGAGAGTTACCATAATTCTCTTTAACTTCTGCAGCCTACTTAGGATTTGGTGGAAATGGATATAATTTGAAGGGTCTTTTCCCCCTAGAGCACGAGCCAAGGTTAATAAGGCATACATCATAGCTACGGGTGTCTATTGCACAGATATCCAGACACCTTTTATCCACTTGAACACTGGTGTGTGATTCTGTATATTGATGTGGAAAATAACCATGTGTAACTACTTCTGGTTTGACCCCCATCATATGGGAGCTCTTTTGCTAAATAAAGACAGTGATGGATAGAAAGACGGATTACCTGTCTGATCCATTCCACGCACATTCAAACTTGTCAAAGATGCAGTCATTTTCATAGAGGGAACATAATTTGCTTCTAAGGTAATCATGAACCTGTTTCAAAGAAAATAACTGTTATTCTTGAAATCAAAATAAATACAGAACTCCACAACCACCCCTCCACTTTCTGCTTTATCTCACTGATTCACTTTCAAAATACGCAGCAGGTTGGCAGCTCTGCAGAAGGTACTGTTTAAACTCTAAAGAAGCTATCTGTACTTTTCCACATCCCAATTAACCAGGTGCTACAGAATTACTGTTGCAGGAAGGCACAAAGTCTGCTTCCCCCAGCAGGCTGCAGACCACCCCTCTTCAACATATTTGTTTCCTGCATGGGTGATTTTCTCAGCACTAGCTTAATTCCTAGAGACATTTCACCAGCTGATACCCTAGATGTGCTAATTAATGTGCACAAAGCCTAATTTAAATAGTAACAAAAATGTCATATTCCAAGATAAGCGGACTCTCACTTGTGGCGGAAAGAACTTGGCTCTATTAAAAGAACCTGTTGTGTATGGTATTACATATATTCATGTAAGGTATTTCACAAGCCAAATACAGTACCAGTTTGTAGATGCACAGGCTGCAAATTAGAACACTAATTTAGCCCAAGGATATCTCCTCTTTGGCTGAGACACAAATTCTCACTTATTTGAAAAGTGGAAGTAACCAGGAGAAGACCTTTCTCCTCTGGGCCATGCATCTGCTGAACAAGGGTTATCATGAAGAGTCAAATCTCACGCAAACTGTTTCAATCCTTTGCTGAATTTGTTTAGTTTTCCTTCTGGATAATTGGTTTCATTCCACAAGGAAATAATAAGCTAGACAAATTTACTACTGCACTTCTGCTCCTGATGTTTCCTTCTAGCTATTGTAGAAACTGCAAAACAAAGATACATAGATGGCCTCTCTTGGAGCACAGGGGCATAATTTACCTCCGGCACAGTGAGGTTACTGGTTCTTCCAAGTCCAGTGAAACTGTTCCTGCTCATGGTTGCTCAACATCCTCCTTGGCCTGAGGGCATAAATATTTCTTCCAGCAAAATATGTTCCATCAAGACCAGATGAGGGACAACGACCTTTCACTTGCATTTCCTTTAAACTAACCCATTTTCAATAGCCAAATTGTACAGTATCCAAAGAATACTTGTAATGTAAGGTTATTAAGGATGATAAATTCTAGTTATGGGTGAATTTTCATTAATAGATCAATGAACACTGAACTGTACATTGAAAGATAACATCTTAGACAGCAAATAATCGGCAAGTGGCAGATGCAGATAAAACATTTCACAGTTAAATGCGTTTACCTTCGTGGTGAGCAATAGGTCGGAATGCTTTTAGTATCAATGGAGTTTCCTTCCTCAATTAAATCCTTTAATTTTCTCTTTACTTAAACCCTTTTAATGTTAGTACTGTAATTTGTCAGAGGACTGGAGTTCTTTCCTTTATCATCTTTGTGAGCTCCCAACACTTGGAAGAAATAGAAAGGTTGGGTAAGGCAGAAGGGAGGAGATCACGTTTGCCTCATTGACTGTCATTTCGAGGCCTTTCTCTTGTTACCATTTCCAGCAGCCATCTGTCATGACCACTGTCACGTACACACCCTTTGCAAAGTGTGGCCAACTCCACAGCTTGGAGCCGTGCCTTTCTCTCAGCTCTGTCAAAAAGCATTTTGCAATTCCTCTCTCAGATGTCCTGCCTCTCCTAGGTCTCGGCTCCTTTTTCTTCACTGACTGTCAAGTCACGACTGTCAGACCTGCACCATTGCCTTGGACAATCACCTTGCTGTTTATGTGGCTCTTTTGGTTACCACACTTAGACACATTTAGACCCTCAGAGTGACTATGAAAAACTAACTGGAAGAAAAACTTAATTTTCACCCTGTTTACATGCTCATCTGCCACTACCAACTGAGGATAAAATCAGATTTGCCTTGTCTGTTACATATTGTTCTTATCACATACGAAGAGTATTTGAATCCAAACCAAATTCATTCCTAACTAATCACCAAAGGCATTTGCCTTTGCTTCACTGCAATGTTTTAGGTCAGATCCTCGAGGAATTATCTAGCAATTCTGTGCTCCAGACTAACACAGCAACATAGCTACGCAGGGAGCTGTTTTGCTGAGACTGAAGAGACGCCATCAGGAATTGCACTGGTAAGTGCCACATTAGTCCAAATCCCTATGCTACAGACCCTGCCAAAAGTGGATCAAGCTATTCCAAGCCATGAATGTGTTCACCTTGCTGCTGCTAAGGTTTCTGCTGGGCTGATTGACCTGGCAGCACCAGAAGAGTAACCTGTTAGGCAGGGCTGCCTTGCAGCATTCAAGCGCTGGCCACTCCACTGTGTTGCTCTCTTAGTGCTGTCCAGTGACCACACTCTGCCCTTTTTCCCTTTGTGTGAAGCATAAACAGGAGAAAATCATGTTGAAACGCTGTCAGCAGAAAATGTGTTCAGCAGGGCTGCAACAACTGCCCTGTGCAATAGCATTCTTTGAGCCATAGCAGTGATATGAAAAAGAACCTGCATGAGGCATTCATTTTTGTTTGTGGGGTTTTATAGTACTAAAATTGGAACCTGATAATGAAGCAGTCCAGTTATAGACTTTGCTCTTTCCTACAGCTCCGTGTGAAATCTCCTGTTGTGACCCTCTTCATGAGTCTCACATCTAGGCAGTATCTAAGTGGCTACCATGCAGTGGATGAAATGAGAAATCCAATCTTTCAATGAACACCTTTTAATATTTTAATGGTATACTTGTAATAATTATGTGGATACATAACTGAAATTGTTGGGTTTATTTGTTGCCTTTAGAGAGATTTTCAAGTTTATATAAGAAATTTAGGTGAGAGAGAGATACCTGCAAGAAAAATTATTTAAAGGAGTCATTTAAACCACTTTTTCTTAGAACAGAATTTTCTACTCCGCAGTTGAAAAACACGAAAGGTTGCTCAGAGCAATTGGACCACGTGAATCCTATGCAGTCCTGTGCTACTGGCTTCCCAAGGCCCCCCAGGTTCCAGATTCTCTTTTAGCCCACTGCAATGCTCAGCAACACATCTGTACATTCTTTACAAGGCACTGGATAAATATTTGAAAGCGAAAGGCAACCCACAGGTTAAAGTAGGGCAGTAAGAACACTGTTATATTTATAGGGGTTTTGTTGTTGCAGGGCTTGGCTTTTTTTTTTTCTATAAGCTTCTGACTGAAATTACCAGTACTGAAAATTTTACATTATACTCATTTTTCCCATCTCAGCATGAAGAAACACAACTTTTTAATTGGCCCTACTATTGGGTGTCAGACTAATTTAGAGGTGGCCAGCACGTTTCACAGCTATGTACAAGACAAACAGCTTGGCTTGACCAGCTAGTCCTCTCCAGACACAAGGCTGCCGACTAAATTAGCATAGGTATGAAATAACGTATTACCTAAGTTGCCAAAACCTGAGATACCATTCTGTTACATAAAACACAGTCTCGCCCTTCCCCTCCCACTCCCTTTTCACAGCATATCAACATTTCTAACACATTTAGCATTACAAGTGCTGCCATTTTAAGTGCAAAAACAGTTCTGTAGTCTTAAAGGTACACAGGCTCAGCCTTCCCAATGCTAACAGGAGACATACTGCAGAGTATTCACCGAAAGGTAATGTGTCCATCGGAAAACACCGGGGCCCACTCTGTCTACTAAATACCAGCTAACAAATACTGGAAAATTTTGGTTGTTTTGACAAGACACACTACCAAACTCTCATCAAATGTTATTTTAAAACCAATCTTAATTATAGTTACTGTGAACTACTGTACCCGACCTGCCATGATACAGACACAGCAAACAAGGGACTGTGATCCAGGACTGCCACAGGACTGTCTCTCAGTAAGCAGCACGAGCCAGATGAATGACATTTTTGCTACTTTGCATACTCTTCTGTAGGTAACTTGACAGTTTTTTCTTACTGCATTTTCATAACAAGCAGTTTCTGAGTCACAGACATTTTCTTTCTTCAAGCCAGAGTCAAAAAATGTAAGCTCAGCCCTCTACTGCCAAGCATAACAGATGTCAGAGTACAAACCCAGCACTGGCTGGAGCCACTGGCACTTTGTCTGGATAACATCGCAATGAATTCAGGCAACCACATGTGTCTGCCTGGCATTCGTGAACTGCTGTGTCAGTGGTGATGCCAGGGTTTGACACCGATCACTTCTAGAACCGGGCACGAGGGAGAAACACAGAGATGAAGATTTAAAAAGCAGTCCTGAAACGACAAAGGTGTAAACTCCCAGCAGTCCCAGCAGGAGCAGAGCGCTAAGCAACACACAAAATCTTTTCCTCAGTAACTTTAAATGTTAATAGTAAAATGTATCATTTGAAAGCAGGTGCCAAATGCAGAGGTGATTTCCCTTGTTAGAAGAATAATTTCTATCAAGAGCCCAGCCCACAGTGAGTGTAACCTTGACTCGCCAGGTTCCTTACTAATGCTGAAATTGCCCTTTTCCACCTACAAGGACGGCACTGTGAGGATTTTGACTACCTTGATGCGCTCTCTAGCTCGCTGCTTCTCAGATGAGCAATGAGAAATTTATGAAGACATTCAGTTTTTGAACAGTGAGATGCTTTTATATTGTCTCATTTTAAGACATAGGAGATTCCTACCTGGTATGTTTCTACGGGCTTTGTTTCCATGTTCAGATCCCAAACCTTGACAGTGAGGTAATCTCTTGTTAGCATGTATCTACCGCTGTGACTGAATTTGACATCTGACACTGAAGATATAATTTCTGAAAAAAATGATCTGTTACTGGGGTCTTCTGGTTCTTCATAAACTGTTCAAAGAGAAAGAAGCAAGAGACAAATTAGAATTATATCAAAAAATGCTCTGTTATACATTCTGAAGTGTGCATTTCTTGTGAAACATGTAATTCATTCCACCAAGGAACACAATATAGAACTAATTATATGCCCAGCACTTATTTTATTCTTTTAACTTTCTATAAAAATACAAACTGTAAGCTTTAAATATTACAATAATTAATGGCATAGCTATTGACTCAAAGCATCACTTTGAAATTACCTAAATACACCAGTTAGTTGACTACAGATACCTATAGCAAGGCAGTTCATCTATGGTCACCCTTTCGAGGGTCTGAACATCCTGGTTCCTGACGTCACCAAAATTCAAGTGTCCCTGTCACATGAGAGGTGAACATGTGGTCTCACAAGAGTCCTGGCATCCCCGGGCAGGGTGGTTACTCAAAGCCTGCCCCGGCTGCCAGAACCAGCTGGCCTGGCTGCAGGCTACTCATCGGTCATGTCTGAAGGCATCTGAGACTAAACACAAGAATTTTAGAAAGCAATTGCAAACTGCAACTACCTCTTCCTACGAGGCGAGCAGGAAATAGATAATGATTTACCACGTGGATGCATGAATTATGTAATTGATGTGCAATTGCTGTCAGTTCTGGAAAGCTCCAAACTCCCTGCCCATGACGGTTTGCTGTTCTGTGCGACCTGACAAGGCAGGAGATCATTCAACAGTGCTTTTAGTAGCTGCACACATAAAGATTCAGCTCTTGTAGGCTAGGAGAGTGGCCACCCCTGTTCAGCTGCACATAAGGGATGACTGTAACCCTGCCTGCCAGGTTCCTAGAGCCACTCTCTTCTTTCTCTGCAGGTGTCTGTGGCCCTGTGATCCAAATGACCTCACATGGCGAACTTTAATAGATTAAAGTCAGGCTTGCGGGGTCTTAGTTCTCAACCAAACCAGTAGTTTTTTGGGACCTGTGCCTAACATACTCTTTGAAAACTGGAAATGTCGGTGAATGTCATTTTCAAGTTTCAAAAGCAGGTGAAGAAAAGCCATGTGATGAGACACAGAAACATGCTGAAAGCAGAACAACTTTTTACTGTCAGTCAAAATAAAGTTTTTTGTATAGTCCACTGGAACATTCCTCTCTCAATTAACTTATCTATGACTGTGATTCAGACTGTTGGGAGCAATGAGGTTAGTTTCCATCAGGGGAAATAATGTACTGCTGAAAGTTAAGGGTGAGTACGTGGGTGAAGTATGTGGGGTAATGCAAAAAATGATGGGCAATTTTCTTTGGAGGTGGGCTGTGGAATGCAGCCAGGCGTGCACATGGGAATAAGGTCTATATTTAAACATGCACCACACATCTAAACTGTAATGAACTACTTCAAAAAGAGAGGAAAAAACTTTTCTTTTCAGACAGATTGTAAACGAACAACTTTAAATAGCTCTTTAAAAATTTGCCTAGACATTCTGCAAAGCAGGTATTTTGTAATTATCCTGTCAGATTTTCAATAGAAGTCTGATGAGCAGAAAGCAATTATCATTTCTCATACCTCTTCCCTTTAATCTGTCCAAACTATGTACTCGGCTGGCAGGAACTTCATCCTCCTAATTATGATGTGAAGCTGCTATTAAAATCAGGAAAGAAAAAAACAAAACCCACACTAACTGAACTACACCTTCATTTATAGCTTAGATATATTTTCTTGGCTCTATGTGGCTCATCCAACTCCCAGTGATTAGGAGCAATATTTGTACCTGGATACTTTGTATTTTGTTAATTAATGAGATTAAACCATTTCATCCTTTATCTGCCCTGTTTATTGCTTTTCTATCCTTACTACATTAAGTATTAGAAAGACTTAGATTAATTAACTGTGGGAACTAACAGAGGCATGAAAGCCTCATATCACTACAGAAAAAAAGATAGCAGTAAAAATTTTAGTAGCAGTAAAAATTTTAGTAGCAGCAATTCTTTGAAGATACTTCCTACAGTCAGCATAACCAACCCAGGAAAACTGTTACAGGAAATTAAGGAGCAGCTCCCAGTGAAAAGAGAAAGGCTTAGGAACTACCGGCAACCAGAACAAGGCATTAACCTCAGGAAATGAAGGTGAGAGAGAGTGTTCTTGGGACTTGGCTTTTTCTGGTTTAGCAGCAACATAAGGTTATGCACACACTGCAAAAAAAGCATGGTCTTTATTCAGTTTGGGCAATAGGAGTTGAATAATTGGAGACAGAACAGCAGCGACAGCCATGTGACTCGGACCTCAGTTGAGGGAAGCAATTCAAATTCAACCTTGGCCTCTCCAAGCTGATAGGAATAAAACACTGTTTGCACTGTTTCCCACTGTTTGCAAAACCAGGTTTTGCCAGGCTGCACTGAAAACATATTTTCTGATCATTATAGTTTAGACTTATCCTTTGGAGGCTGCTCTTATTCAAGGGAGCAATCAGTACCCAAAACATGAGACTTCAAATCTAGCTCACTTTTCTGTACCTAAACAGATCTTGTTAGACCAGGACTCGGAATCTGAACTTTACTGAGATTTGATTACAGGTTCTATTATACTCTTTCAATTGTTTCTTCATTAATTTTTTAATAACTAATATTTGCCATAAAAGGGTATTTAACTTTCATTAATACTGTTCTTCATAATAGTCACAGCACTAATTATGTGAAAGACACAAAGTTATCTGTCTAGCTCTCTAATGAATATAGGAATCAGAAATGGTGTGATGTGCTGAGCTTGCACACGACACTTGCTCAGATTTAAATATGACCTTGTTGACAGGCCTCCAGAATAGAGAAACATCACGGGGTTACCAAGGGAAGCAGAACAGATCTCTGGGTACAGCCAGTGTTTAAAGATGAACCTTCAAGGAAGCCACTGTTCCTGCCCCTTACCCCACTAGCAGATACATGGGTAAACTGAGAAGTCTGCTTAGGGAAATAAAAATGTCCAATTCCTTTCTGCACAGGTTCGTGCTCACAAGTTGAAAACCCCAGTAGCTTTTCACAGAAGTCCAGATTTTGTACAGAAGGATGGCTTCATTGAAGATACTTGCCAGAGCACTGTTTTCCTGAATCCTGAAGAAAATCTGCAGCATAAAAATATGCTGCTTCTTTCTCAAAAGGGACTGCCATCTGCTGAAAAGCAAACTCTTATATCTCATAAAAAATATTCTTGTTTCCTTGCGTGTTCCATGAATTTTTCTGATCTAGGGTAGACACAGAGATTTTCCTTAGAATCAGAAAGGCATCTCTAATGTGTGCATTTATCACCAGGAATAGATGCAGATGTCTGAAGTAAAAAACCCAAAAGAACAGAAAAAGCCAGGAACAGGAAGAGTGGGTGGGAAGGTCCATCTCACTCAGCTTCCATTCCAGACACTGGCCCAAAGAATGCACACACTAACACCCCTGGGGCTCTTGCCAAGCTGCACTCTGTGGGTAAGGGGTGCTGCCATTGCAACTTTCCATTAATATGGGCCCGATTCCACATGCTTGGAAGTGATACATTTTGGACATCATGCACGCAATTAAGAAAAACAAAAACCAGCCCCAAGTAATTTTCAGGTTCCATTCTAAACAAGTAACTGGGCAGAGCTTTAATCATTGCAGGGTGTAAATTCTGGCATATGTGAACTTCAAAAAGTATTAAAAATAATGCTAAAAATGTCTATACGGTGGGTGCAGTCTCACAATCTGATACAGCATACAAAGTCCTGTGTTCCTCCCAAAATCACAAGAAGGGGTATGCACGATTTTCTACATTACACTATAGGACATTGGGTAATGCCTTGGCTGAATTTTGAATATTCCTTCTGCTTCTCCTTTTTCTCTTACCTTCACTCTTGCCTGAATGAAATAAAAACACAAGAACTCACAGCATTGTCAGAATGAAGATGGTTCCAAAATACAAATAAAGCTTTTAAAAACACAAAGAAGAATTATCTATTTAGAGGGAATGCAATAACAGTATCTGAAATAATATGGGGGCAAGGGTTAGAAAAACTATCTTTCTAATGTAATGAAAGTTGCTGCTAGAGCTGCTTCTTACTATTAACCTGAATTTATAAGTATATAATGGATTGATGGGATAAAAGACATGCCAACTGTGTGCAGATAGACAAATCTCTCCCTGATTTTAAAAGAGAGAAACAGAGAGTCTAAACTTGGGTAAAATTCTTTCACCATGTCCTGAGCACCTGATAATAAATGCATTTACTGTGAATTATCAGTAAAAACTAAGAGGAACAAAGAACTAGCAAGGGAGAAGACCATGATAATGCTGTGCACTCCTTAAGGCATAAAGACATGAACCTTGGAAATTTCTGATTACTAAAGGCAGAACTACAGATAAAACCAACTTTTTGCTATTACAAAGCTGAATATATTTAAAAAGAAAAGCAAAAATAAATGATGTTTACACATATTGCACATGTGATTATCTGGGGCAGGGGGAGGAAACCAAAGCCAGGGAAAATTTGAAGATGAACACTTAACAGCTCCACAGATCTGGTATGAAATACCAGTCATAGGATAAAATTATAAACAGCCTTAAAAAGTAATTTCCTCTAGCAGGGGAAAAAAAAAACTTTCTTTCTACTTATGGACAAGTAATAACTTATTACAGCTAATGGAGATAGAAAATCATCCAGCTCCTGTTCAGGGGTCACAGCTACAAAGAGGTGAGGATGGTTTTGGCAAGAGGAGGCAGCGTGGTTACTGAGGGAAAGAACTGGAGAGGCCAGGCCAACAGAGATGCTGGAACCACAGAGGGAGAATACTTTGCATTTTTATTATATAAGCAAGAGAACAGTCTGCAGCGAGGCTGAATTAAGCACTTACTACAGATTACACAGGTACACAAACAACAGCTGGACCTGGAAATACCGACGGTGGATCAGGTAATCCCTCCGTGGGCTTTAAGTTTCATGAACGCAGAAAACAGATGCAGTCCCAGGCCAAACAATTTATCATTGAAACTAAGTCCCTTTTTAATTCTAGATCCCAAATGAAAATGGCTGCAATATCTGATTAAAATGTACTGGAAACCAGTATTTTGAAATGTCTGGAATTTCACCCATCTTGACAGACTAGCCACAGTTACTTGCAAAAGGAACAAGAACCAATATGCTTTCCTGGCAGCTGATAAATAAAACAATTTAGCCATTCTTTTTTTCTGGAATACGTGGTTATTCTACTTCAATGTTTCACACAAAACACAATCCTAAGATAACAGTCTTAAAAACTTATTTAACTATAATATTTTTAGATGGCAAATTAGCGCCATTCCCAGGTCAGCTGTGATTTGCTCCATCACACATATTTTGCCAAGTTTACTATAAAAATCCTACACTAAATTTCACTTGAATGTATATAAAATTACCAATTAATTTTATTTTTTTTAAGTATAAGACACTTGTTACTATCCTTCAACACAGAAAGCATTTTTGGTGCCATTTAATTCAAAATATGCTTACATCAAGAAGAGACAAAAATGGGCAGGTAACATGACCAGAAATACAAAATCACTTTAATGCAGGGAATGACTAAATAGACTGGGGTCTCTCAGCCTAGGAAAGACTGAGGGGTTTGTAATTAGGAGTGGCATGGGAAGGATGAATAGGGAAGGACAGTTCACTTTGTACACTGTCTCTTCCAATCAACAAGTAGGGGTCACCCAGTGAAACCAGGAAAGAGTAAGTAGAGAGCAGATGCTTCTCCATACTCTGCCTAATTAAGCTCTTAAAGCCTTTACTGAAAGATATTGTAAATGGTTAAAAAAAATACACAGGTTCAAAAGTAGCTGTACAAATTCAAGGGAAAAATAAGCCAAACCCGAACATCCAACTCAGTATTGTTAACTGCAGTAAATTCATTCTCACTGAAGTGCGTGAAGCTCAAGTTTGCAACTGCACATTGCAGAGGCTAAAGATTACACATACACTTGCTCTGTTCTTATATTTTCTGCTGATGTTGCTACTGCCCACTGCCAGAGCCAGACCACCAGGCTGAAGGATCTCTGGTCTGCCCAGGTATAGTCATTATTACACACTGTTTAAAATCTGGTTTAGGATTTCATGCAAAAGAGCTCCTGAGTTCATTCTAAGTGAATCAAGGCCAGCTGCAAGTTCCCTTTGAAATTCATGGTCTCTTTATGCCTTTTAGCTTCAGTTTTCATAATAATTTGATTTACCATTATTATTTACTTTATCTTTCACTACGTCTGAGTGTTTTATTGTTTTCTATTAAGACAATCCAGTCATATATTCATCTCCTTCAGAAATTCTCTTTCAGTAACAGCATTATCTGCTAATGTGACAATCTTGTCTTCTTGGTCTACACTGATTAATATGATTATACACATGTGGGAAATTTTGAATCTGCTTTCATAAGCAATATAAAATACAATTATTTTGCAAGGCACCTTTATTTAAAATTTTATATTACTGTAGCCTGAGGTTGTTTATCCTGTTTCAAACTGAAATACTACTACTTTTTTATATTTTTTCTGTTTGTTTTCATGTAATTCAGAGGGCAGCACTTTGTGCCCCAGTCACTTACACATCATTTTCCTTCTTTTAGTGAAAGCAAATTTCTGAAGCTACCTCCACACCGCAAGGCTGAAATTCCACCTACCATAATGCATTCCTTTATCCAATGACCCAATATTAAAACTAGGCTTCTCATCAATACCTCTAGAGAGCACAGCTTTTAAAAGTGGAGCCTCAAATCAATATTTAAGAATCTGTTTTACCATCTGCAGTGAGTTGCTGCAGCTTGTCGCAAACCACAAGAGACCGTGCATTAGTGCTGAAAGGCAAAGCCAGATCAATAGCTAAAGATCAGTGGGTGGGAGCTTCACTACAGAGTGGCTTAGATTAATGTAACTTTGCCAGCGAGTTTGTTAATAAAGAGAAATGGCGCTAAAGACAGAAAGGAAGTGAAAAACCCCCACAAACATAAGGCAGAAGATCGAGTCTCTTTACACCTTGGTCTCACAAAGACTTATGTGCATGTTTAGTGCCACGTGTTGTGAGCAATCCCATGGAATTAATGGGACAGAAAACTACTACACCTCTACAGCCAAATTCATTCATAAGTCTTCCTAATCTTGATGTGTAAGATTAGTGATAAGTGAGGTTTTCCTCCCGCAGTGAAACAAGATCTTGAAAGTCGGTTTCATGAGACATTGAAAAGCAGTATCTGTTGCTATTAAAAAAATTAAGCAAACAAGACAGGAATTTTAATAGACTGAATAATTAAATCAATCTTACAGCAGTTATTTGCTTTATCTGTATGTGGTTGGGGGAGAGGGGTTAATGAAACACCTCTTCAATCATAAATCATTTACCATTGCTTCAGGCTTTTCTCTTTCCTCTTACTATTTGAATATAGCTAGAAGTATATAAATCAGTTTTTTTTCTCCCTCTGATTTAACATATCTTGCACAACTGGTGGAAATAACTGCATTTCTGTAGAAATATTTTTGAATTTACATTAGCTACATTTTAAATGCCTTTATTGCACATTCATCCAAACGGAGTAGAATGGAAGGTTTGGAGACCTTGCTAAAGGCAATCTGTTACCACATTCCAATGGGATTCCTGCACAGGGAAGGATCCCTTCCATGATCTAGTTTACAATGCGTGAAATTGTAGTAACAGATCTTCAGTGACAGTCATAATTAAAAAATTATCAGGATATGGGCACATTTTTTCATTGGGAATATAAAGTCAGGAATGAATATATACCTTTGCAGTATATGCTTAAAAATAAATCTAGAATTAGGATAGGAAGAATAAGCCTTCATGCACAGGGTCAAATCATTTTGAAAGCTCAGGTAAATTTCACTCCTGTCACAGGAAACCTTGCAGATTCTGCCTGAAGTGGACATCACTTTGACAGTGGCCTCTCAGTGCACGAAGGGAGAATGGTGACTGTCTCTCTCTCAGATGATAACTCGATATGAGACCAGATGCAGAAATAAAAAGCGTATTTTAGATGTAAAGCTCACAGAGAAGAAAAACAAGTTGTCTCTTTTTCAGTCAGACAATAAGCATCATTCATTTGGAAAGGTCAATATTAATTAGCAAATCCAGCAGGGATAGTCTGTCACAGGCTTTTTTGTGCATCTGGTTGTTCTCTGTTGCAAATGAAAGATAATCCATATTCAGTCAGAGGTCTGAAAGCTCTCTTGTCCCTGAAATCCCCACCTGCTTTAAACAACTGGTAATATAATTAATTTTAAAAATTCAATATGTTCAAGTAGATTATCCTTGATTTCTGGCTTGTCTGCTTTCACAGTTCCGAATTCCTTAAAATCAAATGTAATCTCAAAAAAAGCCCAGCAGATAACTCAATTGAGTTACATGCCAGACTGACAGGACAGTGGCATTTATCCTTGGGGAAGAGGTGGCATTTCCTTCATGCCTGGATTTCAAATAAAAATGTGGAAAAGGATTCTCCATGAAAAAACCACCAGCACTATCTTTGAGTGGCACCTCTGAGTCACAAACCAAACCTGAAATTCACTCCGCATTTCCCCAAAGACCACTTTTAAGATACTGATTGCCCAACCCCTGGAATTGGGATGCACAAGGTGAGATGCTTTGCTCCTTTCAGGGAGAGTCCAGAGAAGGATGGCCTGTCACCTATAAACGCTGCATTGGTCACAGGGAGAGGGCTCTGAACGGCTCCCCTTACAGACCCAGATGTCAGGAGCTCGTGAAGTCTGTCTGGAAGACAGAAAGCACAAACTAATGGTGACAGAGGCCAATGCTGTATAACCCCAACATCTGTATTTTAGAGATCATCACAGCACACACAGCAATAAACTTTGAAACTGCAGCTCCTCTTTCCTTGAAGTATGATGTTGTAAATTTTGCACATGGGTAATGGATAATTAGAAACAGGGTTTAGTCTACAAATACATATTAAGAAATGAATACTAAAAAACCCTTAAAGCATCATACAGCATTTACATAGATGAGTACTTTTGAAGTATGCAATGGCTTTAAGATATTAAGGCTATTACATGAAATACCAACAGGAGCTATACTCTTGAGTGGCTTAAATTTCCATGTCACATAACTATATAGCTTATATTTACTACTTAATAATGGTTTTAATAATTCTGATGAACTACTGAAAAAGCTCTTCACTTTTTTCTGACTTCAAATGCTCAAGCTCAGTTTTCTTTAGCTGGTTGCTTTATTTACATGGTTTGTTGAAACAGCCATATGTACCCATCTAGCCTACAAGTTCTTTGGAAGAATGGTATTAACTGCATATACATTTATAAGGAGCTCTGAACATAATATTAGCAAGAAAAATGCAAAACCAAATTAGCAACTATTTCTTAATTGAACAATTGCATATTATACTGCCATAACTATATTTTTAGTCAGGACACTCTTAATGTAACAGGATCCTTATGTTTTCTACACTGCATTTCCATGCATGTTTTCATGCCTGAAAACATCTCAAAGGCGATCTTTGGGTGTTTTGGCAAGTACACTATTTAGGTGAAAGGTTCCATATTATTTAAATTAATCCCTATTTCTTGCTGCTTGAGTCTGACTGTCATGTCTGTTTTAAATCTTTAGCTATAATGCCGTGGACTGCAAGAACCCTTTCTTCCTTATTCCCACCCCTCTAATATCCTAAATAAACAGGGACATGCACCACTTCTGGCACCTCCTCTCCTGAACATTTTAATGGCACTTTCTCCCACTACTTGCAAAGACTGATAATAACACAGAACAGACTTATGCATGTACCTGCCCTATGGTTACAGATTGGCCTTTCCCTGATATGCATTTGCAATGGCCACACAAGACTTCCCTCTGATGCTTGCTCAGCACTGCATGATGTATTACAGAGCTGCTATAAGAAGCAGTTCACAGTAGTCTATTAAAAACACAGCACATTTTATCACACCTTATCAGTATCTCAATGTCCATTTAAAATTCAGCTACTGACCTGATATTCTTTTCAATGCTTTATGAATAGATTTGGTGGTCTGAGATAATTTTTCTAAGGGACAGAGGTCCCCATTTCAACTCATCACACAAATTGGCTGCTTGCTAATAAATCTCAGCAGAAGCATCCAAGGATGAGTACGTACAGAAGTCTCGTCTCACCCATGTCAAAGCCACGAGGATTTACAAGGGAAACCTTGCAGTGCTGCTGTCACTAATGCCAAAAAGAGAGATTTTGCCACGGAGTTTAGCAAACCAGAAATCCTGAAGACACTATAATTTATTAACATCCTGTGTTGGTTAACTCACACCACAGATATTAGTATATAATTTATTTTTACAGTATGGCACACTAATTATTCACGGCCCTCTCTAAACTTGGACAAATGGAAGGGCCTCTTCCCCAAGGGCTGCAGTGGACTTTATCACAGCTATAGAAATTTGAATAAAAAAGGTAAAAAGGAATAAACCCCAAAGTTGACAATATATGCTCATCATCCAGGTATTTTTCTAACTTTTACATTGGATCTATTATCCCTAAAAATACATACATCCATTACAATCTCGGAACAGCAACTGAAATGCAACCCATAGTGACTCTAGACTGAGCTGAGAAAGTAGGGATGCCTGGCAGAACATGAGGGTTTACAGTGATTCCAGCTGTAGTGTTTTGGTTGAGAAGTGAAGTCAGTCACGAGGAAAAACTGAAAGACAATCCAAGCTAGGAGAGCAGGCTACTCATCGTGCATATGCACCATATGTAAATTTAGCAACTGCAGAGAGGAATCAGATGCACAGTGAAGGTACTAGAGAGACAATCATGCAAATAACTTGATTTTGCAGTCTGACTGGTTTTTATGATATATCCGTTTAGGCTGCTGTGGGCTTTATATAATTAGCTTTGCTTGGCTCCAGGAGCTAAACTCGAACCCTCCAATCAGCATACATGGGCCTACTCCTTTTAACACTTTGGAAGTTCTACCACGGCTTATCAGTTTTGTACTGTACACGCTCAGCTTCTCAATCAGCTTGACTTGAGTTCAGTGCAGCAATGCTACATTAAATGGCTATTTTCTAACTCACAGATCTGGAAAATGGGGTTTAATCAATGACCATTAGACCTTGAGCTCCCTTCTGGCATAAAATGCCTTCTTTCATCGAGGGTTACTGTATTGTGGCTTTAATAAGTTCTGATTGGTATTTGGCACTAAGTTACAGGGGCATGGAGGCCTTCTTAACAGGAAGAAATGAAAGTATTACAGAACAAAACAATTAAGTGGGACAGGATAACTCACAGCATTGTGTCACTGTGTCACGCTTACATTTCCCCTACAAGTACAATGAGATACAGCTAACAAAGGTAGAACACTTCTCTGCTCAGGAAGTTGTCCTTGAAGGTTATTTTCTATAATTGGAGACCACATCCTAAGAGTTCTGAGCATGTGCACTTCTTGCAGCCAAATGGCCTAGTCATAATCTCTTCACTACATTTACTTCAGTTTAAAAAATAGCTTGTGTGCTAAGTCTGTGTACCACTTATGTCTCATTTAAATATTCAAATGCTTTTTCCACACCTTCTGCCCCTACTAAGATCTGCCTACTTGAAAAAGGTTC
The DNA here is from genome assembly GCA_013396755.1 of Sclerurus mexicanus. Taxonomy (NCBI): domain Eukaryota; kingdom Metazoa; phylum Chordata; class Aves; order Passeriformes; family Furnariidae; genus Sclerurus; species Sclerurus mexicanus. The sequence goes on from VWZF01001198.1 coordinate 1,639,025, forward strand.
AAGTAGGCACTGAATGACACAAAACCTCTTATGTGCTCTGATACTAAGATAATTTCTCCTGAGTTTCCTTCCAATGTTTCAACTTTGCAAAACAGACAACCCTGGAAGCCCCAGTCCTGAAGATGACTAAAGCAGAGACACCGCAGTCCATGCATGAGGCTCTCAGCTCCTCAAAGGAACCAGCCACCCAACACGATGCCTTTGTCCGGGCATCATCAGGCTCAGAGGATCAGGAACAAACACGTTCGCACAAGACAAAGCGCCTGGGCTTGCCAGTTTACTGATGGAAAGAACCATACCCTGTCTTCCCTATAAGACCATGGAGAGCTGATAGTAAGACATTATGAACATACATTTTTCCTTCAATCTTTGAGAACAAATTTTAACATTTTGCTTCCTTGTTCTTATGTATGTTTCAGATATGAACTGTCACGAAACGGTGGTTCATCTCAAGACTACATAAAATCACTTAGGACAGATGACACCTTCTATAACAACACAGTAACTTTTTCTTCTCTTTTTTTCCTCCCTCCATTATTACTTATGGCATTTCTCCTGAGGCTGTTCTGATACGTTGTTGAAAAAACATATATAGGGAAGGCAGGACTAATTTTTAAAGTAGGACATTGGATATTCCTTAATCCAGAAAATAGATTCAAAATCTTGAAGGCAATCTGACCATCAAAATGTTCTTGCTGCAGTACTCAGAACAGTAGTTGTGTATTCAAAGCAGTACGACTTAAACACTGCCCCCACCCTCTATGATTTGTTAAGAACCCTCTCTTTTGCTAGAGAGTTCTGGGTCTTCATTGATCCCTGGAATAAGAACCATAAGGACAACCAGTCACTGACATGACTCTTATCAAGTTCATAGCTAATACTTGTGCAGATAAAAGAATTTTCTTCCTTTTGCTGTTTTCTTTTTCAATGTGCCTGCAAATGAGAAACTTATACACTGGGGTATGCACACATCTACACGCTGTCCATGAACAGTAAGGCTTTAATGACATCTGGGCTCAATGAAGCAAGGACTTACGCTTGGAATGTTTGTCACAGAGAGCCGATGCCCTCATGTCACAGAGTCTCAGGGATCCTTTGCTGCTGCTGTAGACAAAGAGATTGCAGTGGTGGGGATGAAACTCAGAGGCTGTGATCACTTCTGTCAGGTCCTCCATGTTGGCCGGCTTTATATCTACAATGTCTGAATGGAAGTTTCATCAAGGAAAACGCAGTTGCCTGCAGGTAAACCCCAACCCTTCCTTGCTCCTTGAAGGAAGCATGTAAATGTACACACATGTAATGCTTTTTGATAAAGATATACTCATTTGTTTGGCAGTAGGGCATTTTTAGATTTCTGCATCTGCCCCACTTACACGAAACTCAAAGAGCAATGTCAAACTCAAAGTCTGCACGGTTTTACAGCAGGTGCCATTAACAGGTCAACATTTTGTGCAAAGACAACAAAGAACCAGCATTCCAGGGATATAGAATTGTCACCTTCATTTAAACTAATAAAGAACAAGCAGCTGTATCTCCTGCAATAGCTACTGAAATCACTGCTCAACCCCAGATAATACTGAGTGAAAGGGAAGAATGCACAGCTCAGACCTGCTCACTCCAGTAAAGGTTCCCTGGCTTTTATGATCAGGCAACTTAAGGGAAAAAAACATGTAGTTTAAGTTAAAAGCTTTTAAAAAGAAGGTACTTTTTTTTACAAAGGCATACGTGGCAAACACAGAAGCATTTATGCATAGTTTTGGGCGAATACATACTAATACAACTTCCTTCCAAAAACAAATCGTGCGCAGTATTAGGTTTATTTGAATACTTACGAAAGAAGTATCTGAAATAGCATTCTTGGGATTTTATGTAAACGATGCTCGCTACTGAAATCAATATGAATTTCTGTGACTGAGAACTGTACATGTGAATCATTTAAGTGAACATTACGTGGAATAAAAATACATCAAAAATCTAATTTCTCAAGAACAAGCCTGTCAGTTGGACCACCAAATATCCACATGAAGTATAGCTCACATGGTGCCTCTCCAGCACTTGTGTCTCCATGGCAAGTACATATTACCTGCCTTGGTGAGCTCAGAAAGCAGGACCTGACTAGCATGTATTTGGAGGAGAAGGCCAGCCTGTGGAATATTGCTTATGGAGAAAAGAATGAAGGAAAGAGTCTCATGTGGGGGTTGTAGGAAAGCAGTAGATACAGAAGCATAAAGTGAAAGAAGGATATATACATAAAGCAGTACATTTAAGTAAGACTGCACATCTTCATATGGCCCTCAGCAATCTGCTGTAGATAAGCCACCCAAATGTTAACAAATCCTTTGAACAGGACGAGGAGTAACATTACCCTATTTCACTGGTGAGGCTGTCTGAGAAGCAATAAAAGATTTGCATAAGATCACACGGGAAATGCATCACAGAACAAACCCAGATCTACTAAATCCCAGTTCAGTGCCCTAAACACAAATCATCTCAGTGCCTGGATTCCCCGAACATAAAATTTGAATCAGCTGACATTTAAAATTTAAGCATCTCAGAGGATAAGATAAATGAGAAAATCTGTTTTACTGATGGCAAGAGAAATCATGTATTGTGGTACTAAGCCTGTTTCTGCTCCCACTGTGCCCACTTCTGAAATGGAAGACCTTTGATTGATTTCTGTGGGAATGGGATACAGTCTATCACCACCTTTACACTCTATACTTTCATCTTTCCCAAAAATGCAGGTCGAGGACACTATGTTGAAATAATACAAAAGATTCAGACTTAATTATCTTGACAACTTTGCATACATCACACAGCTGTGCCTTCTTTTTTTTCACACCGTGTGGTTTAGAAAGGAAAATATCAGCAAAACTATTAATATCTTGTGACATTTAATAACAACTGGGAATGAATTAATGTTGCATTTTAACTGCATTCCTACTTACTTGTACCATCATATTTGCATCCACCTCCAAGAATCCATCATGATTAATATTAGTGCAATGAATGTCAAGACAGAGAAACATTGATTTACCTCTTTTATAAAGCATCACTAAATATTCTCGAAAATTAACAAAAAAAAATAACCTTTATTCAGCTATTTGTATTTGGTGAATCTGTCTCAAGAAATATCTTTAAGTAAAAGCAATTGCTTTCAGAGACTGAATTGCTTTCTGGGGTTCAGAGAAATTATAGTAACTCAATAAAAGAATTTCACCTCTCAGCAGAGAGATGAATAATTGCTGAGTGATGAGAAAGATATAAAATATAAATAGGGTATGTGAAACAGTCATGACAAGTATCATTTTTCTGGATGTTGAAGACACTGTTGATGAATTTCTCTTCATTGTGTAAAATGAATAAACCTATGTTGAATAATGAAATTAAATATTCCATTCTCCTGCCAGAAAAGCAGAAAGTACTTGAAACAGACTGCATTTCCAGATGTGATCTAAATCTCCACTGAGAAAGAACTTCACTGCCTTCTGAGGATCACAGCCAAAATGCACCACTGAAAATTCATCATTTCGTTAGATTTAGAAAAATTAAAACAATAACACCGTATTGAAGTAAACAATCAAGGGAATAGAGAGTTGCAGAAGAGATTTACCCCAAATGCATTTGCAATAATAGATGGGGAAACAGCCTTTGTTTTGACAGCTACAGAACCCAATATATCAAAAGAAGAATATGTCACACAAAAGAACATTTTCCTCCTCTCATGATTTTTGCCATCCATTTGAAAACAATCAAGTACAGCTTGACATGTGATGTGTGGAAACTGTATTTAAACTAGCATGGCATGGGAAGGGCAAGTATCTCCCGCGAGACACGTCTCATTTCTACTTTTCTATCTTCCCTTTGTGTCTTTTTCTTCCTTTTAAGCACAATGTTGCATGGCAGGAGAAAAATTAAAAAAAAAAGGACGAGACAGTCTTCTTCACAAACAGGCCCTTTGGTGAACTTGAAAAGGTCAAAGCAGAGGGAATCTGGCAGAAACTGATTAAATGAAAATTCCATTGCTAAAGAGAAAAGTATTCTAATGGCATAAATCTGTAGAGTTGCTTCCTACGCTATTATCTTCCTCGTGGAAGGATGCCTTGAGTGGGGCATGGTCCCTCCTCCCCGTTCACTCACCTCTGAAATATGAGTCACATCTGATGCTTATTGTAAATTTTCTGGTTCATTTTCAGAGGATGGACAAAACACCTAGGACCAAAGCTATCTCAAAGAGAACAGCGCGATCAGTGCACCACTGGCACCGTACTAGGATATAATTCTGTTGTCCTGCAAAACTTGGTGTTCCTGTGCCTCAACAGGGTAGGAACTTCCATAAGAAAATGAAAAAGATCTTCACGCTGCTTTGACTCTCACACATGCTTGTCAAGAATGAGGTATTTTGATCCCTGACAGACACTTGCACTGCGAGAAGGTTGAGCCAACACCTCACCAGTGATGGGCTGGAGTGCATTGGCAGTCTTTTAATTCAGTAACACTAAAGCAAAGAACAGAAAATATCTTCTTGAGCACAAAAAACAGAACAGGTCTGTCCCCCCTAAGTATTTGGTGTCTGACATAGACCTCTCCTTCATTGCTTGCTCAGTGAAACAGAACAAAGCCATGAAGAGATCCACAGGTTTCCTCGACGCTCTCCCCAGCAAAATGGAAATGAAAGGTTTGGTACACTTGGCGACCACCATGGTGAGAGATGATGTTCTTACAGTTGGGTTAGTAGAGCTAGAAGTCCAGGAAGTGACTTGCGGGAAAGGCACCAAAGCTGCTCTAAGGCAATGTAACCCTGATTTCTGCTGAGTGTCGATGTTGCTTTCCCCAAACTATTCAAGAACAGAGGTATAACGTGGGAGAGCAAGGAGGCAGGAGAGGGCCTGACTGCAAGGAGGGTTTAGGGAAAGAGCTGAGAGAGGGGAGGGAGGGAAGAAAAGCAGTGGCAGAGGAAGGAGGAAAGAGCATAAGGAAAGGCACGATTAACAACCTGCAACGATATGCAGTGTGAGGGATGTGATCTGAGTACACGATTCAGTTATGTGGTATGTTTAGTTCTAATCCAGTATTTTGTGCTGCTGTTGTGCAGCTGATAGCAAAATGAGGATAACAGGAGGAAGACAATTTGTTCCACTGCCTCTGGGCCACTGATCTAACAGAAATATACCCCTCTGGGAGAAGCCACTCCAGAAAGTTCCTTTTATTGCAGGTTGCCAAGCTGACCCTCACCTTGATCCAAAATTCATATTAATCAGACTTCCCCTCTTGATCAGCTAGAATATAAATGAGCATGCCTGCTTTATGCTCATGCCAAAACATGTATAATGAGAATGTGGAAAATACATAGGGTTCCTGCTGAGCAAAAAAGGTCCCAGAATAAGTTTCCTTGTATGATAATAGAAACAGAGTGGTCTCCTCAAAACAGATTAAATTCCCTTTGAAGTGAACAGTATGCATAAAGAAATAGCTGCTTCGCCTTCCTGAAACCATCAAGGAATTCTACAAGGAAATGAATTTTGTAGAGAAAAAATTTGCAACTCACAAGATATGGCATATAAAGGACTGAATCTTCTATCATTGTTTTGGAATCATTTTTATATGACTTGTGGGTTCGCTGCAAAAAGGAAATAATTGCTACGGTCAGAGGAAGGCTACAGAAAAAATATTACTTGCCCCCTCCCTCCTTTATTCAACTGCAATGCAGGAGGAGAGAGACCTTCTTTAGAGAGCCAGAGAAAATTTTCCATAGTAAATTCACAAGAAATCAAAAATTCTCATCTTTCTTATTTCAATATATGCTGATATGACACTTTATTTTTATCCCTGTGTGGGACTTAGGCTTTTGCAATTTTTAGGCATTTCCAAAAAATAACCTTCAGCATAAGATATCTTACCAAACCTGGCTGTTCCCTGTGTTTTTCAGAGAGGTTTGTTCAGGCTCCTTATTTAGTCTGTATCTCACACCTACATTTCAGCCTAGTCTTAGAAAGATTCATTGACTAGTAGCCGAAATCAATAGCAATTCATAGAGGCTGCCAGGGCTTCAGAGTAATTGATTACTGTGGTCCTGCTGAGGCTCTACAGTTTTAATATAAGCATTTCTCTGAGTGGCTTCCTCTGTTAGTCATTTAGTGCACACTATTTTCATTACAAGGAGGGAACTGTGATGCTTACAAATCAAGCTCTACCAGCTTTACACTACCTACATGATGGTTATATCATTCCTATACCATGTGCAAGCTGAGAAAATTAATTCCAAATGGCTCCAGCTTTCTTCCAGGTTGTGTACATTAGCGGACCAGGGACAGAATTAGGCCTCAGTATGCTTGACAACATCATGATGTGATTACATCAATCTTATTATCAATGAAAGAAACAAGCCCTAACCTTTAAATAACCATCAACTTCTTTCTTCTCATTTCTTATAGATACACTCTGTGTTTTCACTGTTGAGTGACAGTTCTACAATAGGCATATCTTGGCAGTAAGGACAGCTCTGAATAGGGCACGGCTCCTGAATCTCTATTTCAGACCTGTTGTCCAAGAGTCAAGGGCTTCTAGAATGAATTGTCAATAGGTTAATGGATTTGGCCTTTTCTTCAAATTCCAGTGTCTTACCTTAGGCAAAGAGATGGCGCAGTATTTCTATTCCAAGTACTCCTGATAACCACAGTGTCAATGCCTTCCATCACACTGTATTTGCCCACTGCTCCACTAAAAGCAGAGAGCTGCAATTACATTTTCTGTACCACTTGACTCTTCTGAACCACAAAAGCAGAAACTGCTGCATGAATGTGTGCTCCTTCCAGCTGAACCTAGTATCTTTTAATGCAACATATTGATCCATACCTGAAAATTACTTAGTGGGACTATGTCAGCCCAATTCCATTTTTAATTCCATGGTCATTATAGCAACGATTCTACTGAGCAGTGGAAGGATTTTGATTCTTCAGACATACTGGAGTTGGGACCTCTGGCAACAGTCTCACACTGGTGATTTCCTGAACATACCAATTTAAATGGCTTGGTTTTGACTGGTAATAAAATGTTTTCATCAAAGGCATTTAGACTGTGCCGAAGGCTTCTGTATTTTTCCTCATATGAGGATTATGAGACACCGAAGAAAGTAAAACCCAGTCTGGAGCCTGTTAGCTCTATGTGGAAGGCCAAACCATAGACAATTAGGTTAGGTGCTGTGCAAACAAAGAGTAAAGGGATTTCGCTCATGATAGAAAGAACACGTACAAAGTGCATACAAAGAATAGATTAAGTAATGTTAACACAGTTCTGTCAACTTCTGAGGTTTTTTCAGGATTACAACCTAAGTCGAATGAAAAAGAAATTAAAAGAAATGAAAAACAATGAAAAAGTGGAAGAAGAAAAGATATGGTCATAGTTAAGAGGCTGCAGTAGCAATAAACTTTCCATCTATTCGGGTAGGAACTAAGGTGTAACTGGTTTAACTGGCAGCTGAAAGAAACCACAGTCCCTCCAGACCAAGGGACAAGAGTTGTTCAAGGCTGAGCAGGAAGCCAGGAATGCAATCTAAATATCGAACTTCTGAACCAAAGCTCGACTTTCCATCCGAAGCTTCATTTGGAATTGGGAGATACTTGAAAAGAAATTAAAAATAGTATTAGAAACATTTTCCATTCATTAAGTTTAAAGCAAAGGAGAGTCAGTACCAGCATTAATGTTTTACAGAGAACAAAACTGAGGCACTGAGTGGCAAAGGCTTGGCAAAGGTCAGTTTAAGGGCCAGCAACAGGAACAGCTCTGGATTTTGATCTATTGGTCTCTCTCCTCCCCAACCACAGTAGTCCAGCCATGTGAGTATTCACTCAGTTCTCTTCTTGCTTAGTTGGGTTTGAGAGGTTATTACTATTCTCATTATTACATTTGTCTTCTGGAGCTTTCACCCAGAATTCAGAATAATCTAAAGACTCATTCTGAATTTGAGAGATCTTGTTCTGATCTTTGCAACATCCAAATTACTTTATGTTCCCATTATCTTCGTAGAACAAAAAGAGATAGTAGCAAGAAAGCCCCAAATCTCCATTACATATATACTACTTGAAAAAAGAATCAACTGTTTCAAACGTACTTAGTCAAATGTTAGGAAATTGCTTTTACAGCCATGCATTCAGTAAACATCACAGACTTTGCTGCATGCAAGTTGAAGAAAAACAAATCAAATATGTAGGAGAAACTGCCTATAGAGTAGCTGCAACATTTGAATAAGCATTGAAAGCAGAGAATTGTAGAGTTGGGCTGCTAGGAAAGAGAGCATTTAAAATGGTGCAAGTCACATTCAAACTTTGTCATAGACAGGCCTGTTCATACACATTGCAACCGATGATTTACTTAGAGAATAAGGAATTTAGAATTTGAGACTGGAAAATTTTAATTTATTTAGGAATGGAATTTTTGGCTTGTTGTTTTGAACAGAACGCCCGCGTTTTCATCTGTAGACACACGTCACATGCCTGCTTCAGCGACAACCATATGCAGATTCAAATTTGCAAGAGCAAAGAAATCATTATCTGCATACGCACAGCTGAAAGAAAAATTAAGTAGATGAATAAACAGAGGAAGACCTGCCTTCATAAATCCACATCTGCATTTCTCTCTGTAAGGTACTCAATCACTGAAAGGTTGCAAAGTCATACGTAGTTAGTATATTTGCACATGAATTGATTGTGATTTGTCTGAAACTGTTGTGGGACACTTAATGTTACATTTGGAACATAAATACCAGAAGAGCCTCAGGTACATATAAATTATTAACAGAAGATTCTACTAAGTCTCCCAGCTTAGCTTCTCTGTTCTACACAGGATGTTGAGTGGCACCATGTAATACATCCTAGCAAGGGTTCCAGGAAATGAGGGCAACTTCAACGTTAATAAGGCAAGGACAATTTATAACCAAAAGCAATATAATTCCATCATTCACAAACCTGCTTCCCTGAAATCCATTAGATGTTTAACAGAAAACTGAAAGGGATCTACTTAGTTTGTTGAATACAGTCCTTGGTACTACAGAGAAATACAACATACATAACTTCTCAAACTAAAAATAGCCAGGGATTGTTTCCCACATAATTTGGAAAAAAGAGATAAAATTTATTTTTTCTTCTTCTTTTTTTTTTTTTTAATGAATAACCTGTGCACTAACAGGTTATTCTTTCATACCCATTTCAGAAAACCCCAATACAGCAGTATTTGTACTCCAGAAGAGCAGAATAATTCCGTATTTTAACTGAAGTTGCAATTCAAATCACAAAGGATGAATTTTTTTGCAAAATTTAGCTAGCCAGAAGTGTCTTTTAGAGCATAAAGCTCTTCCCCTTCCCTGCATGCTTGTTACAGAAGTACTGAAATAAAACTATCTTCAAAAATAGGCAGATACTTCCAAAAGCCACTTTAAAGATACTAATAAAAGCTTACATTCAAATCATTTATGTTACATTACATAAGACACCTGATTAAAACCTTGGGGCAGGACTTATTATCTAGTTGCTTCATTTATTTGAAAGGATTTACAAAAACACCCATGAGCTTGGTTTCTAGGCACTGCAGAGAAATATGGATCCTGGGAGTGTGAAACACCAAGATTATTCTCCAAAGCAAAGAGGATTAAATATTCACAGCTTTCTGTCTGTTTGTTTGATGTGCTTTCAGAAGACCCATTCCAAACAAGTCACAAAACTTGTAGTCAGTAGGAAAACAGTCATTTTAGACTTGTTCTTAACTCTGGTGGTGTAACCTTGTGAAAGATAATATGGCCTTTATTTACAGAGCATTTCTATTCCAAAAGCCCCAAAAGTGACTTCCCTTAGCTGCTGCAATTTCACAGCAGTGAAACTAAAGGAACTGCTGAAGTGCAGTCCTTACCAGCGTCTATTCTGACAACAGAAGAGCACTGCCTGCCTTAATGAGAAGTGGCCTGGCATACTTCAATGGTGGGTAAAGATTCCGAGGTCTCAGGTTTTGATGATTCACACAGAACACAGAGGTACAGGCAGACTTCAAGTTTTCAATACCTGCGATGACCATGTGAGCATTTTTATGACATCTCTGTTCTTATATGGAATATTCTTCAAGCTAAAGATTTCTTAGCCACTGAGCAAAGCAAGTTATATTTTCTTCTTCTTTATGTTAATACTCTGCAGAAGATTGTGCTTTGGAAGGTTAATTTCAAGTCCAAACTCACAGGGGAACAAGAATAATTAGACTCATTTAAGAGAATTCTTCCCTCTGGCAGACCTGATTAAATTATTTATACATTATCTTTTCATATAATTGTACCTAGAACTGTGTAAATGGGTTTTTAGTCTAACTTTCAATAAATTCATAATACATGTTTTTCAAGTTGGATACACCGGCTGCACCTGTGACAACAGAGAATGGCTCATTTTCAAAATGCTTCAATGAGAAATTAATCCAGAGGGAAACAGAAGCATGCAATTTAAAAGCTTCCACAATGACACTGTACTGATTAAAACTCATCAACTGAAGAAATAAAATTAGTAAGACAATAAATCTTGAACTGAATCCTGTTACCCATTTCCACAGGAATAACTTCATTGACTGCAGTCCCATTACACTAAAATATGAGTGCTACTTAAATGAGTATCAGTTCCATGACGTGAGCCTTTATCTGTAATTTAATATTCCTTGCCAGAGTTCCCAAGTTCCTCTTGGCTAAGGATCTCAGATTCTGGGTAAAAACTGAAAATTCTGTTTGACACTGACATTCATTTCAGCTCTACAAAGTGCTCTTTTTCTCTTTCTTACCAGTAAACTTGAGAAAGCTTGAGATAATGATATTTTAAAGGGCACTCCTGCTACAAAATAATAACTTGCTTGCTACAGTCCCAATTACATTGGAAAGCAATTGGCTCTGTGAAGATCTGTGAAAAGACATCTTTGCACCTATTGTAAAATTTTAAGTATCTCCTATAGTTGCATTGCCTGGATCACTCTACAAACACATGAATTCAATGAAATCCCAGTTGTGTTCTTCAATGCACTATTAAAGAATGCTGAAACGGTTCTTACAGGCTCAGGATTTCACATTATTCTTTATCATCTGCTGCAACTCCAGTCAATTTTCTTTTTCCTTTTTGCAATTCACTGTACATTTTTAAAAAGCAAGAGTATTCCAATGCCTCTGGCTATGTTTTTCCTTACCTCTGCAGAAATGAAATAATAGATATGGGTCTCCATTTGGGGACAACTGCATTAGAGAAGACAGAGGGCTAGATAAAGAAATCCATTAAAAGAATAACGTAATCACATACTTATTCATTCAAGTTGTGTATGGACAGGAGTGATAAGTAAGAAAATTATGTATTCTGATTCACAAATTAATATTGTTATTAAATAATAAATCTGCAATGCAGTAATTATTCCAAGGCTATAGATATGCTCAAACCACCTTAAATTAACTTCTTTAAAAGCAACTCCAGAAAAAGGAAGATACTGGTCATCTCCAAGAATGCAAAGGCTTCAGCTGCAATTATTTTTTCACAGCCAGACTCAGATCTTCCAATTTATTTATTTTGAAGGATGGCTAGATAGGGAATATTTCCATAGCACTATCCCATGCCCTGACGACACTGGTATCATGCACTCCAGCCATGCACTGTTTGCTTTTGTTGCAATGTACATTTCAGCTGTACGGCATGAGGGGCTCAGACAGGGATTCAATGCTAAAATACTGCTTAACTAGCTCTGATATTGCTCCTCTGGCTATGAGTCATGCTGTGTCATCCAGTTGGCTCTGGCTGGCTGACAGCCAAACTCCTGAGACAGGAGTCAATTTAAGATGATAAAAATAGTTAAAAGCAATTGTTTCTGACAAGGATAGTAAAGTGTCCTCTGGCAAGAAGCAAAACCAAGCCAAAGTACTGAAGGACCACTTTTGCAAATTTATTAACGGGTTTCAGAGCTCCCTAAATCTAGACTTAAAGAGGTCTCCTAAAAGATGCTGACTTCTCTGTATTTCTTGAAAATGAATAATCTGTAAAGTCTTTATAGTCCCCACTCACACAGTCTTACTGCTGTAATTATTATCTCTTATTTGAATTACACAGCAAGTTACAAAGATTGCAATTTGCACAAGATAACATATAAACACACAACTGTTCCTTCTCTGAAAAGCTTAAAAGCTGTACTCTATTAAGATATTCTACAGTAGCTGATGACCACATCAGAAATAGTACTGTAACTGAACTGGATGTAGTTTTACCTCAGCAGAAGCACCAATCCAGTGCCTGTTGTAGAAGCTAACAAGCATCTGACTTAGTGCCTACAAGACAAAGTCATTTAAGAGATCCTAGAACACAGTCCTCTCTTGACATTTTACACTTGAGACACACAGAATTCTTCTTACAAGTGAGTCTGTTGAGAGTTCATGAAAGGCTCAATTTACTGTCAGGATTCTGTGCAGTTCAGACAAGATGACAACTCACAGTTAAAAGAGGGTAGCTTTAGATTAGAAAAAAATTTTGGAAAAAAATGTTTACTGTGAGCATGGTGAGACACTGGAACAGGTTGCCCAGAGAAGTTTGATGCCTCATCCCTGGAAGTGTTCAAGGCCAGGCTGGATGGAGCTCTGAGCAACCTGGTCTAGTGAAAGGTGTCTCTCGCCATGGTGGGGGTTGGAAGGAGATGACCTTCCAACCCAGGTCATTCTATGATTCTGTAATTCTATGAGTTTCCCAGATACCATGTTTCTAACATCTTTATTCTGGTGGTCATAGAACCATAGGATGGCTTGGGCTGGAAGGGCCACAGGAGTTACTTTGCTTAATACTGAAAATTCTTTCCTTTAGGCCACATTTGACTATAGTGGTTACAAAGAAGAGGTGCCTGATGCATCGCTTAATTACACACCCACAGAGTCAGCGTGGCCCCAGACTAGCAGCCAGAGAATTCTTCTCTCCTTTTATACTCTCCTTATTTATTATTCATCTAGTACTATTTATCCAAATAGGATGGACCATGCGGCATCTAAAACAGTTTAAAGAAAAATCAGGCTTTATTTGATCATTGATATATAGTAATGCTGTGTGTCAGCTTCATTAAAATGATGATTGGGTTTTATTCTGTTAAGAGGTTTCTTCAGTTTAATGTATGTTAAAATATCCTTTCCCAGTGCATATGCAATTTTAACACTGGAAGTCTGCCTAGCTTTGCTTGTACATGCGGGTAAGGTGTGGTATGAAGTTAATATTTTAACTTAAATAAGTGGTTATTGTGCTTTGTTTAAGCCATCAGAGTTTGAGACTTAATGTTACAAATATAAAGTAAATGCAAATTGATGTGTGAAAAAAAAAATCAAAGAAGCCAAAATGCATTTCACTGCATACTTTTTCTCTCCAAAAATACTTATTAAATTCACTTTAACTCTTACATGTGCTAACAAAGATTCAGTACCCTCTCTAGTTCTTGGATCTCACCCCAGGGTGATGCATAAATGTGGTATTTGGAAATTCAAGCCATACCTGACTACAAACCTGTGTCTTGATTTCCAGTTGGGTTTATTTTGGGTACCACTATTTGTGAATGTCTCACCACAATCAGGACTAAAGAAAATACAAAGTGTTTTTTACTTTCATGCAATCAATGATTTATTTCTAAATAAGCCTACCAAGAGGAAAATAAAAGAAGACTATGAGAATTTTTGCAGGTCACTACTTTAGACAAGAAATTACATGTATGTACTTCACCTTGACAGCAGCAAACTCTCTTTCTCTTCTCTTCAGTAACCACTGTAGTCAGATTAAACACTATAGTCATACGTGCTTTCCCATGTCCACAATACTAACTGAAAAAGCCCAACTCAGACAACCATTTTTAAACTTGATGTATTTGTTAAGCTCTAAGTCAGTATGGAAAACACTCAAAAACTCTAGACAGATAGGACAGACATCTCAGGCCTCCCTACAAATAGAACTTCATTCCCTTGTTTTTTGGGACATCTGAAAAACATCCCAGTAAAAGACTATACGAAGACTTTCTGCTTATTTAATGCAAAGAATCTTTCCAGAAATGAGGGGCTATTTTTCATGATTTCAAGAATTCTTTTAAGTACCCTGAAGCACCACCACATCTATACAGGACAGCACTTTGTTTTGGTCCCATCGGCAGCACTTGATGAGCTTTATGCTGGAGCTTGTTCCTGTCCTGAGCCTCAGTGTATGACCTGTGATCTGTTGCCACTCATACATATCCTTGCTGACACGGAAATAATAAGCATTAGGAATAAAAACTATATAACAACTACACTACCTGCTGCCACTACCTGCTGCTATGAATGATATCTTAGAAATGCCAATTACTGAACCACACCAGTGTAAACAATTCTCAAGTTACCAGGTGATTTGGTATCTGCAGTTGAATAGGCAATTTCAAAATAAATTATTTTTAATGCACAAATACTCTAAGATGAAAGATCTCAAACCCAAAAGTTAAAAGGCAAAGCAAATGGAACCTGCCATTTTTCAGTGCTTTAAGAATCAGATCACTTTAAAACAACCTGAAATAAATGGCAAATTGTTGTTAAATGGGTAACAATGAGCTTCCATCTACGACAGCAATTTTTCAAATGCACAACTTTCCCATTGCTTCAGACAAGAGTAACATAAACTGAAAATTCTTGGGAGAGACAAGGAAGTTTAGTGACTAGAACTCATTTCCTAAATTCTACATCAAATGGCTAAATTTGCATTTGCAAGGTAAAGACTCATCTCTGTAGACAATAAAGTTTTTGCTTCTTTCTACCTTGTGCAAGATCAGAATTGTCATGTATTTTTTAAGAAACACTAAATTATTTTTCTCTGTCTATTAAAGCAAGTGAGGCCCAGCAGAAAACCTCTGCTGGTACTCATTGAAATTCTATCTCATTACGTTCTGGCAGGTAAGAAATCTCTATGGAGCAAAGATACACTGACTTGTATTTTTCCAAAACAAAACCATCTTTCTAGCATTTCTTCACCTCTGTTTGCATTTTTACAGGATTTCTCTCTCCCGAAAAGTCTGCCACTTCACCTAATGCAGAATTAGAGTATGGATGGAAGTAATGGAAAGTGGGATCTCACCGGGCAACAGTCAGATTCTGAGTTAAAATTCCAGCAAAACTATTTCACAGTCTTTTTTTTAACTGTGTATAAAGTGGTGCTAAGACTAACCTGAAAATTTTATTACAATTATTTTAAAATACTTTCATTGCAAAGTATTTAATTGTGTAAAGTATGTCAAGCACTTCGTAACACAGAGAATCTCTACCATGACCAGTTCACAATGTAATGATCAGCAGATGAGAAATGGCAAAGAATCTAACAGTAAAGCATTGATACTTGGTGTGTGTATGCACAAGTTTCACACAGTAGAATTCCATCTTTTTTATCCTATTTCCTCGACATACTGTTCTTCCCCATGGCTTTGCAAGATGGGGCACTGGAGCGCTGAGTCAGCATTTTCAGTAGTTTGCCTCAGAGTACGATTCAACACTTAACAAAATGCACACAAAACCTTCAGTTGATAGCACTCAGGTGTGAGTTAGATGGCAAAACCTTTGGCTTTGCTACTGTTAACTGGTATTTTTACTAGACGGCCAGTATTCTCCTGCTGAAAAAAAGTGGAGTCTAAAGAGCACATCACGTCAACCCAAAATCTAATCAGCTCATTGAAACAGCTTTTTCCCCTCAGTTGTCCAAGTAGGAGTGTTTTAATTAGAAGGGCAAAGGAATCATTTCTCAATAGTCAGACTAAAAAAGCTCACTAAACCATGAGATCAACGTACATAGTACCTCTGCAATCCTTTACTTCTAACTTACAGGTCTGATTTTAGCTTTGCAGACATCTTAATTCTCTTTAAAAGGGGAGAGGGGGAGAGAGATGGAGAGAGGGAGAGAGACAGAAGACGATGCATGTGGGAGACAGAGACTCTAGAAAGTAAAGAATAAAAGAAGAACACAGATTTGAGAAAAAGGTACTCAAACACTGCTAGTAGCAACTCAGCTGGAATATGACTCCATGGTGTAACATGCACCTTTTAAACACATGATACAGATTGACAGACTCGATAGAATAGGGAGTGTTAACACATATTATGCAGAGCTCCCAAAAGAGAAATAATGTCTGCCATCTCCCAAACAGAAAGCGTGTTCTGTAGCCAAGCACTGCTGTGGGTGGGGGTGGCAGCAGGTTCTCACACAGTACAGACATTTTCTGGGAGCACAGCAAATGGGTCCTTGTGCACACAGCTTGTGCACCGTCACCCTGGCTGAGGCATTTTTATAGAAACAGCCTTATCTCACTCAAGGCTATAAACTTGCTCCACAAATGCCAAGAGAATACTGCAGATCTGCTTTCAGTTTAGCTTCCAAATACCCAGTGCTGAGGCAGGTAACAGGGATTTTGTAAGGCTGATTATCTTCCCCAGCCTAGGGGCTGCTCCCAGAGCTCTACATACACCCTATATATGCACCACATTCAGGTGCACAGTGGGCTGCCACAGACTTGGTCTCCATCAATGCACCATGCTATTTTGTTTTTTCTACTTCTTTTCCTGTTGTTGTTTACTTCTTAAGTAAATTCATTTTCCCAAGATGCAGTGCCTAACAATCTGACTATCCATGATATGCTTCAAATACCAGAATACATTAGACCATAAGAAGGCCCTGTGGTGATTTGCTAATTAGCTTAACCCTTTTGGGACACAGAAGAAGGAATTTTTTATTAAAACAGGATAACCCTGGACTATATTGATCTGACTGAGAAATGAGTATTTTAGTCAAGATGAGTCTCAAGATGAGCACATGCTGGAAACAGCAATGTTGTTTCCATAGCAATGCCATGACAGCCTCCAGAGTGAAATAGTGTGCTACCAGGAAATGAAGGGAGTTCAAGTGCTATGAGCTACATAGTTCTGTGAGCAATCCAAATACATTCTCATAAAGAATATTTAGTGCAGCTAGATAGTCCAGAGATTGCTGCTGATGGCAAGAAAGCCTTATCAGTATGCTCCCAGCAGCCCTTTTTTCCCATTCACTATACCCAAGATGACTTATCTAACGGCTTAAGCTATGGGCAACGCTGCTGAGCCATTTCAGACCAAACATTAACAAATACAGCAACCTGTACCTTACTTCTTTTCCAGTGCAGAATATCGTCGATAATTAAGGACACTGACTCTCACTCTCCATAATGCGGCCAAACACATTAAACCTTTTGCTGAAGAAAATCCTAATATGTGCAATTATTTACCAATTGACCTTCCCCCTTCCTTTTCTCTCACCTCCTCCTCTCTCCTGCCTCCTCCTGCCCAAACAATACCGAGCAAATCTGCTTGCATGTGGGAAGCAATGTATAGAAGTCTTGCATGTTCCTTATTAAAATTTACACAGGCATAGCATAAACTCACTTGTCTGCTTTTTAACCCAGTTCATGTTTATGCTAATACAAAAGCCAACCAGAAAAGCACTAATTGTACTTTATTTGCCTAAGGCTTTACCTAAGGCAAATATTCCAGTCAAATTCTGCAAAGCCGATTTAAAGTATTTTCCAAAGACGACAGAAAGAGAATTCACTTAAGATCTCCATTGCTCTGTCTTCTCAAAGAAATGAACAACTCTCGGTGATTTGTAAACTGCTAAAATAATGGTTGTAACCCAACTGTTCTCAAATAAAATTCTACAAGACAAAGTACTTGTAAAACACCCTAGCACACTGCTGCTGATTCAGTCTTTCTCCAGCATTTCCCAAGCAATTTGTAAAGATGTTCAGACATGAGCTGAATGTCCAGAAACTCTACCACTGTATTTGCTGCTTGTGTCATTGTCACAAACAGCCTCTTGGGCAAACAGATTGTAGGTCATTATATGTAGCAGTGCTGCCTTTGAGGGAAAGTAAAAAGACAAATATACACCCCTGCCAGATCCCTTATTAACAAATGCCACTTCAAAGCAAAATGTTTTCTATTTATTGTTTTAAACATGTATTTCAAGGAATCAAGCCTTGAATGTAAAACAGCAAGATGCTTCCTTTCCCTCTTGCATCTAGTAAAAAGATGTGAAGCAAGCATTTTTGAAACTGCAGCAGCCTCCTCCTGCCTGCCCCTCTAAATGTGTAACAGAAGGCATCCAGCCCAGCAACATTCATTTATAATTTAAACTGTTTGCTTGGCAGAATTTTTTCACCTTAATATGTCTAGTCCTAATTGCAACTAACACACCCAATGTTTTTACCAGAAATTCATCTACTTCCAGGAGACTTTTATGAAGTTTGGTAGGACAGAAATGCAGTTTCAGGGACAGATGATGTTATCCAGGAGAAACCGTGTCCCTGCAATTTTACAAGCACTTGCAGGGCTCTGTATGGACTGAAAGATAGCTGTGAAAAGCCTGATGCAAGTTTAACTCACTCATCCCCTTCTTCCAGTTATCATGGTCTTCCAGGTAATTTCTCAGTATGAGTAATATTCTGTACCTATATCACTCTCTCTCGGAACATTTTATGTCAACCTAGCAGGAACATTTTGCCCCCAGTCCTGATTACCCCTTTACCTACTGTTCTCTCCTGTCACTGCCTTAACTCTCTCATCACAGTCCTCATATGCATTCATTCAAGCGTATCTAAAACAAGCAGCAATACCTGCATCCAAATACAAGCTAGAAATCCAGTTATCCCAAAGTCATCCACATAAATATCCCAAAGCCACTGTCTCAGATACAGCAAAAGTTGCCTATCCTAAAACTCAGAAATAGATTCTTAATGTCCCTCTCATCACCACTCTTAAGAACCTAATCAGAAATTGAGCATGTTACTGTAACTGGTATCATGGTTTGAGAGTTGAATCAGTGAATCAATCAGAAACCTTAAAACATATTTTATCTCAAAATATTCAATAACAGCAGTGTACTAATGCTTGAAATGTGGCAGTCACCAAATGTGGCAGTCGAACACACAGGAGTAGAAGCCATAACATCCTAAACAGTTTTTTAATCTCAACTAATTTTGCTACCCGTGCTGTTCCAGACTTCATCTGTTTTCCAGCTCTTTCCTAGGATATTACTAGAATTTGAAACATCATGGGAGGCCAAGTGCTTCTGAAGTCTGCATACAAGTGTTTTCACACAAAAGGTAAATGAAATGTTGTTAATCAGGGCTATGAATGTAGTTTTCATAAGCAATTTCTTTACCTTTTCTGCCTCAGTTTCCTCATCCACAAAGTAGTAGACAAACTGAGCTGTCTACCAGCCTCTTCATCTTTTGTAAGGATAAACTGATTAATGTATATAAAGGACATGAAGATAAAAAGCTTTGCATAGATGCGAAGAACTATTTTACACTAGCATTCATAAGACTTCTGTTCTGATTGTATCAATACTCTATAGCAAGTCTCTGATTTTCAAGGATTTACATACATTTGGCATTTAAAAGTTCATATAGGGCTGAT
This sequence comes from Sclerurus mexicanus, assembly GCA_013396755.1. NCBI lineage: Eukaryota > Metazoa > Chordata > Aves > Passeriformes > Furnariidae > Sclerurus > Sclerurus mexicanus. Next base: position 1,658,499 of record VWZF01001198.1, read on the forward strand.
ACTTCTGTCAGTAAGCTCTTACTGTGCGAAACGACAACAAAAACTCATGTCCTTATGAACTATAATAACTATTTGCTTGGTTTTTGAAACTTTTAAGAAACATTTGTCATGGCAATCCATAGTTTAGAGAACAGCTTTTAACACAGTAAAAGGAATTGCCAAAAGCAAAGCCTTATCCTGCATAAGCATTCTGGAACGTGCTCTCGTGATCACACACAGGCATACAGAGACTGCTGTGCTGGGTCTTACCCACCGCTCTGCTCTAGAAGAAAGAGAAGGATACACAGTAGGGCAGAACACACAGTAGTCCTGCATAAAAGTGTCACAGCCACACTGCCACTCCACACAGGCATGCTGGTAAATAATTTTCCCACTCTGTTCTCTCCGTCTAAAGAAAGGAAGAACAGTTGCCTGGATATTGAGGCAGATATAGCTGGACTTTGAAGAGCCATATATAAACTGTTCCTATATAAACAGTCATATTAAAGAGGGAACCAGTTAGCTTGCTTCATCTAGACAGGTGAAAGAGAGAAAAACAATATGAGTTTGGAAACAAATGGAGGAGGTATTCACTACAATGCCCAGGGTAAAGGCACCTGTCACTTGATCCTGCAAAGATTATTTTTTAAGGACATTAAGAGTTGTTTGGTTTAAAGAACATGTTTCCTGTGACATTAACAAAGCATAAATTAAGTTTCACAGATGACCTGGCCCACAAAGAAAGAAATACAAACACCAGAGATAGGAAGAAACCCCATCATATTGGTGCTTTCTTTTAGGAAATCTCCCCCAGCAGGACAACTTCACTTTGACATCCAACAGACCCTCAGATAAATCCACAAAGAAACATTCTTCTAACTTCTTTCGATGCACTCAAAAAGAAATCACCAAAGGAATACAACAATCTGAGCTGGCCCCATAACCTACTTCTCTTCTTATTGGTGCATTTATGTTCTACATAACACAAAGAATCACTTCTGGCTCCACTTCCTTTTGCTCCCCCTCCAAGCCACCCTGTTGCAGTGCAAGGGGCAGCCTCACAGATGGCTGGAATAATTCCACAACAGGGCTTTCAGGATAGTGCCAGCACTTGATAGAGCAATGCCTACATTAATCACAGACACAACTCATACAAAGGAGCTGAGCCTTACCCCCAAACTGCGCACATCACAGGCATTAGGCTTCTGGGAAGCAGGATGATGGGGAATTGGGGGCAGGGTAAAGACAGACCTTGCAGTAAAACAAGGTGGAGTAGCTCAGTGTGAAATGTCTTCAGGAAATAACAATATAGAGTATTCTAGTCAGGTGGATAGTTACCATTCCGCTGGCATTAGTTTCCTATTTACTAGTCATTAACCAACTCCAAGACTGTTATTTTTCATGTAAAATCCCTGATTTTTGCAATCTCTTAGCTGTCTCTTATGATATCTGAGCATTTTCTGTTACAAATACTGCACAGATTCTGATAAGAAACAGTATATTTTAAAAATGGCAGAAAAATATTTTAAAACAGCTCTCTTAAGCCCTACTAAAAAACATCAACACTGAACAAGGAATCACAATAAAGGATACTGAAGCTCCTATCTGTGATAGCTAAATGCCAGAGGTTAATCCTGAGATCATCCGCTGACATGTATGTCTCACAGTCACTGTTGACGGATATTGAGTTGACATGATAGGTGTGACCATTAGCAAAGATTCTCCGGGGAGTGACTTCTACCATCAAATCCATGGGTTTCAATACAGGCACCTGCCAGAAAAAACAAAACACAAACCAGAAAGGGAGTAAGATTTTAAATAATCTTTTGCTAGCATGGTGAGAATTTCAGTGGAGAGCAGGCATTCAAAGGCTGTGATATTATAAAACTTTCTGAGACTGTATACAAGCTGAATTTCCCCAGGGATTAACTGCTGGGCAAGGCTTTCCTTGCCAAGGAGGAAGGGAGAGACAGGAGAGCCATGGAGTGCCAGGCAGAGCCTGGACTGTGGGAAGGGAAGGACTGGCAGGTGCCACAGAACCGTCTCACATATGCAGGAGGCTCTGGCAAGCAGTGAAGTACCAGTATTTTGCTTTTGCTAAAGAGTTTGCCATTAGTTGTAAACCATTTAGCAGTATTTGCTTTGCTACTTGATGTCTCTCAAAAAAGCCAAGTGATGAAAGGGCTATAATCTCAGCAAAACATAATCAACGAAGTCTTGGAAAACAAAGCCAACATGTGTAGTACTGACACACTGTACATACACACCTAGCCCTGAAAAGCCAATACTCCAGATTAGCACTTGTCAATGTGCCCTCTTTTTTCCCCTGTGTGTCACTTCAATGTCACGCTTCAATAAGTAGACACTCAATTTACTTCCTATCAATAAAGCATTAAACAATGTAAGGCTATAGTCCATGTTTGGGATTATTCGAAGTTGAACGTGCATCAGAAACAATCCATCCCACATCAATCCACAGGGTAGTTTAAAGAGGAACATGGAGCAGTTAAAGATTTGAATTTAGCTTGCTACTGAAGGAACAAAACAGTGGTTCACTCAAACTTCGAATTCTCAGACTATAAGCAATCTGGAATGGTTTTGTTTGCCTAATCATACCAAATAGTTGAATATTCCTAATGTAGTCATCTTTACACTTTGGAGGTTTTTTCAGAATAGATAATACTGGCTTGTTTTGGAGATGAATGCTGTTTGTTTGTTTTCAAGAAATACTAGTGTTTACACAACATAACCTTCTAGTTCTAACCTTTAGCCACTTCCTTTGCCAAAACATCTGGAGTGAATTCAGCCAATAAAATCTGAAAAGTAAAAAATCTAGTATGTTAACATGTGGATGTTGGTCTCCTCTCTCAACAAACAAGCGACAGGACAAAAGGAAATGGCCTCAAGTTGCACTGGGGAGATTTAGATTAGATAGCAGGAAAAATTTGTTCACCAAATTGTTGTCAAGCACTGGAAGAAGCTGCCCAGGAAAATGGTTGAGTCACCATTCCTGGATGTGTAGAAGTGGCACCTGAAGACATGGTTCAGTGAATATGGCAGTGCTGGGTTAATGTTGGACTTCATCTTAAAGGTCTTTTCCAACCTAAATGATGTACGCTCATACACACTTACATGAGTTCCATGGCTGCATCTATTCAGCAATGCAGAACATCAGGTTAACCAGAGCACAGACTACTGCAAATATCACTCTTCAAACAGTTTTTTGATAAAACTGAAATAAAGATGAGACTGAGATTTGGTGTACTGTCTTTAACTCAGTTGCCCTGAATGAGGCAAGAATCCTGTTCAAAATGAACTACAAGTAAAATGCTTCCAACACAGTAGGTTAAAAAATCCTTTCGGAAAGCATATTAAGTCACACTGATATAATTTTATCAGGAACAATAAAAGCAAGATAAACTCTTAAATTTATTTTGGTCACTTTATCATAAAGCATTTGCGACTTGAATACATGCGACAGATTCAAGACAGTTGTCAGTCAGCTAAAGCTTCAATGAGAATAACCATATAAATGCTTAGCATTAGGTACACATTTAAATTTTTTACTGAGTTAGAACTATCTTCTTCTTACAGAAACAACCAGACTTTGGACATGGGCAGCAGCTTACCTGCAGTGATGTTACTGTGGAAAGATCTTTAAGTTTTCCTTCTTCATCTTTTAAGTTGTACCCCTCCGGTCTCTTATCCCTTTCAGTAATTTTCCATAACTTGATTGTTTTATCTTTAAAAGAAAAGACAAAAAACTGTCAGCATAGGAATTCTGAACGTGATTACTCACATTTCACTATACATTCCTTAAAGAAATCTTTACACCTTGGGTTAGACAAGTCCTGTTGCTGAAACAGTCTGGGTCACTTCATTCTGCACATCCAGACAATGCTGCCAACAGAAAAAGTACTCATAAAGCACATCCCATACCTTCAAACCGAATCAGGGGCTCCTGCAGCTCACAGACCACGCAGAGCATGCAGAGCACATGCTGCTCATGTATCCAGCCTGGCAGTTTGCAGGTGGAACAAAGCCAAACCACTCAGTGCTCACCACTGAAGCTCAGCTTGACAACTTGACTCTGCAAGGAAATAATCTTGCTGCTAAAGCCAGTGTGGTATTAAAGGCAGTTTGCTAGGCTGCTTATAAACAGCCCAACAGCATGGAGCAGACAGGCAGGCCAAAGATCCCTGCCCTGCCCGTGTGAGAATGGGCAGTGGTGTACTGGGCTAACATCAGCAGCTCCAGCAAATGAAAGGCTGTGTGCAAAATGAGACATTTCTGCCTCCTAAGGGAAAGCAGCTAAGGAATAACTGAGGGAAAAAAACACCAAAACGAAGAGAACTGTTGCAATGCTAAGGGAGAAAAGTGGGGAGAAAAATATCTTAATCTTGCATGGAATGGAATTAAATCTGGACTCTTCCTGTTTCATAATGGGTGAAGCATGTGATGATAGAATAACGATACCTCTCACTTAGCAAGGAGCCTGGGGAGCCAACAAACAAGTTTTAAATGTTTCACAATGCATTTGTCTTTGGGGGTTTTTTTGTAGTAGCTGAAGCTGCAGTTTTCCCTAACACTGACTGCCCACTCCTACTCTGGTTGTGCTCCCAACCTGCCAACCCTAACACTTTCTAGACTGAAAAATCAATGCCAACTCTTCTCCTGCAAAAATACCTGTCACTGAGATTCTAACAGTTGTTTCGCTCATCTGCTTGTGGAGCAGCCAAAGTCTTTCCAAAGCTCCTGCCCTTCAGCTGTCACCACGGCTTTTATTAATCTCGGTTCCTTGTACCATTTCTGATTTCAGCCCACTTTCTTCCTTTACCCTTTTTTCCCCAAGTACATAGTAGAGCATAATTATGTCCCAAGTGTGGCTGATCCAAATATTCTTTCAAATGCTAGTACAAATCATTTTAAAGGCAGGATATGTGAATATATGAATTGATTTGCATTTCTATAGCAACTTTAACTTTGAACTTTTTTTTGTTTCAAAATCAATCCCTCCACTACTCAGGAGTTATTTTACTATTATGCATCTCCTAATGATATTGATATGCTAATATACAAGCAAAAAAAAATTACAACTAATCAATCTACAGAACAAGATGTTAGTTCAGTCAGCAACTAAAGAGGTTCATTTAAATATTCAATACATTTCATTTGTATTGTATAAGATGTTCATTAATTACTAAATACATATATAGAGGTCATGTCATGCACTTGGACTCTTTATTACATGTAAACACTGCATTTCTGTTTATCTCGTCAAAAATTTGTAAATACAGCAATTGTAAAATGAATTATAAGAAAAAACACAAACAGTTTTCCATTGTTGGGCTTGACTGCTATTAATAAATCTATCCATTTCCTGAGTGAAAACTGTTTTATTAGCAGGTAAGGTTATCACATGTTGGTTTTCTTCTCCTTCATCCACCTCTGGATTTGAAATACTCTTTAGGAATTTTTAGTATATTTTGTAAATATATAGAAAAAATAGAAAGAGCTCTGTGAGGTTAAGCATGCAGTCTCAAGGGTGTTGTGAAGTTAAAATTAATTAATGTCTGGTGAGCAGTCTGAAATCCTCAGATGAAAGGATCTGTATGGGCCAAATTCTGATCTATCCTATGTAGCTCATACTGAGAATGGCCCCAATAAATTCTCATACAGAAGATATCCATGAATCATAATAATTTGTGATCATGGTACAAAATCATTTTGGTTTACAGTGCAAACTACAAAACTGCTAACTGCAAACACTACAAAGCCACAGTGGGATTTGAAAGCCTTGGTGGTTTCCTTCTGCCTCCATTAATTAAGATGCTGAAAACAAAGTTTAGCTGATAATGTGTTGGTAACACGTGGACTGGAAAGGAACAAAGAGCTCCTCTGAGAGGGGTGACCTGTGCAGCAACAGCTCCAGACAAAATTCCTCCTTAGAATGACAGAAACAGATCTGAGCAGGTGCAGACCTGCCAAGTCTCTCATATTGAGGGTTAGATTTAGACTGACTCTCCCCTCATGTTCCCAAATAGCAGGATGCTCCTTCCAGCAAATTCAATAGGCACTGTCCACCTGTGCCCGTGGAAAGTAAGGATGCTGTGTCACAGCTCACATTTTTCTGACCGGAACAGTGCTTTAGATCCTAAATTAGCAGAGAGCAAAATATCAAAAACTGCATTAAAACAGCAGGCTTAGAAATTAGTGAACAAAAAACAGTGCTGAAGGTATTTCCACAACCTGACCAATATGAGCACGTATGACAGGTAACACCTTCATTCTCTACAAGTTAGGAACCATACTATTATTCCTTTTTTATAGAAATGGAATTGATATACGCTGTCAAACACTTCTCACAGGTAATCTGTGAGGCAGTGAGTAATTAAACAGGGGCCACCTGTATCCTAAAGTTAAAACTATCTTTAAGAACATGCCAAGAGGTGAATCTTCAGACTTCAATCCTGCTGTGCCAGGAAGCTAGGAAACCTCCTTGGCACACACAAATGTTTCATAATTCAAAGCCAAAATCCAACGCCTGTGCCAGTGGAACCATTTCTGCTCTCCTCACAATAAAGAGGTCTGCTGGGATGCTCCAGAATTAAGAAGGAGGAAAAACAGAGGCCAAAGTATTTTGCCTCGTTCTAAGCTGGCTCAATGTGTTGGTTGAAACTGGATTAACCCACAGCAGCACTAAGACTGATTCTTTCTTCCTTTCTTCCCTCGTATGACAGTACGAACCAGAAAACCCACATAAAGGTCCATTAGGGCAGCTGTAAAAGCAGCATATCTGAGGACTTGGCTGTATTCCTCTGTGTCTCTAAAAACAAGCTTTAAAATTGCAAGGGAGAGGTTGCTTTTAATAATCTATTTTTGTATCATGTACTTGGAAGAAGCCGTTCTTAGTTACCTGAAGAAGGAAGGATATTTTAACCAAGGGAGAAGAGCAGAAGTAAACTCCCAGACTTCGTAATAAGCTGACTAATCATTAAATTCGCACCCATCACCTATCTGTAGCAGATATGTTTCATTCCAAACAAGTAACAGTGCCCCCAGAAAGTCAAAGATAACCTTAAGGAAAATAAAACATAAGAAAATTGCTATCTACTGTAAATTAATGTAAATGTTATTTAAGGCCATAAATTTTAGCTACAAGTAATCACTTTGCCCTGAAGTGTCAATTCCCAAAAGTGAGATTACACTGTTTTTTTCATCAGCAATTCCCAATTACACTCAAACTTCTTCAAGAAAAATTCTTTTCTGATTACAATGAGATCTCAGATTTAAAACAAATTATTTGTTCTCATGCATCATCTACAGTAATAAAGGTTGTGCGTGTCCAAATGCTGCCTAAATGACACCTGTGCATGTTAAGTTACATTTGTTTCTTACCACTATTGCACGTCCTCATATCCCCTCTTAGTAATAATACTGCCTTTTTTAATCAAAAGGCCTTAAATATGTTACAAATATGAGTCAGTATCAATATCCTATTATTATTCCTACTGCCTTCCAAAGATCTGTATAACTCTTTAAATCTTATATAAACCATTCTGATGATAATGAATGAAAAGAAAAAGAAATTCAGCTCTCTCACCTACATTCATTTACACATCTACAAATAATAAAAGTTATGACAAATACAGCAGACAAACTCCTAAATTCCCAGTGAAACACAAGCTGCTGAGTATAGTGATGCCTTTGCCACGAGACCCATTTCAGGACAACACTGTATGTTAATGGAAAAATGGATAGCTCTCTAAATGTCTATGGATCATCAATAGGAAAAACATTATGATTCTATGAATAAAATACATAAATAACAGATATCACAGTCAGCATGACAGTCTTGGTAAATTCTGAAAGAGGAAATTTCTAAACCAGTAGATTAACAAGAACAAGTATATACTGTCAGCACTAAAACACACCACAGCAAATGCTGGTATGTCCTGCATACTCTGATCCATCTTACCATTTGTTGATAGAAGTGAGTGAGCTGCATTTTGCTGTGGTAACCACTTGATCTTGTTTATTTTTTCTTCTATCTCCAAGCTCTTCAAATAATCAAATTCGGGTTCATGGCTCTGGAAAGTGCTGTAAACATTGTACTCCCCCTGGTTGTAAGGCTCATTTTTACTCTATGGAGAATAAGAACAAGAAAAATATGTGATTTATGACAACAATATACCTCCATCTCTTAGGAAAGGCGTATAAGCAGCCTTATAAATCTAAAAATAGTCGAAGTGTAATTTAATTTCTCATTTAAAACATGATATTGACACACTTGTTTCAACAGGAATGACATTTGCTGTAAGTATTGGAACAACATTTAATAATAGAAGTTTTGAAGAAGTGTCAATTATTAAGGAAAGATTTCTAGAAAAGATATTGCAGAATTTACAAGTGAAACATAAAGGTATCACAGCAAAGGTATTGCTTTAAATGGATGGTTCCATCATCAGGCAAAAACTATTAAAACAATGCAGAAGTAAAACAAAAATAACCTTCACTTTTCTCATTTTGGAATTTTGGAGCTTTGAAGCATTTCTATTTGGGACAACAAACTTACAAGCAAAAGATCTTTACCCTCTTTCAGTTCCTCTCTAAAACAGGTGACAATCTGTTTTACCGAATCTTGAGATTATAACCATGTTTGTTAATTCAATTCAATTAAAGTATTAAAAATCAAACCAGGTTTTATTATGCTATTAAGGACTACACTGGTAACTCACATACCTCAGGTTCCCTCTGGAATATAACAACTCGACCCCCCTTGTCACCAGTAGCCAGCAGTTCTCCAGTGTGGTTGAACTCAACTGTAGAAATAATATCAGCTGCAGGAAGAAAGAGAAAAAAGGCAAATTTTAGACTGCTACTACAACACAAAGCCACTAGAAATATCAGGCACTTCACAAAAAAACGCCACAAATGAGGGATTTGAAGGGATACAGATGAATTCAACAGCAAGTCACTGATGCAAACAGGCTGCATGCCATTACAATCTGAGGTTGCTACACAATGGAACAAGGGCAAACATTACTGAGGCGAATTTGTGCTTCCAGCACATCTGCAGTTTGGGAATGGAGGACCTCCCTGGAGAGGCTGTGCTTCAAGAAGAGCCATCTCAGGTCGCTATAAAGCTTTTTTCAGTACTGGCAATAACAATAAAAGTGGCCTCCTGCTATGTCTTCTAGCAAGGATCAATACAACATCTCAGTCCTGTTGCATGTATTTTGTATTCTGCAATTTTTATGACGGTTTTAACATAACCTCCTCGCACTAGTTTTCTCAAATGTCTGAGTCAAGAGTGCAAAAGCAAAGTATGTGTAGCCTGTCCTACCACTGAGGAATGAAGGCAAAACCAAAGCTCTTCAGAGCTGGCAAAGGCCCGTTCAAAACACTGCTTTCGGAAAATCATTTCAGCACCATAAAACATGTGGTATCAGAAGACAAGAAACATCCCAGTCTCTCTTTTTCTAATTTTCAACAAGTGTCTTTCTCCAAGCAATTGCATCAGTTTGAACAAGAAACCTCATCAAAACCCGGGGCCAGTCTTGAGCATAAATTACATCAGGATGAGAGGGAGCCCGTAGGAGCAAAAGAACTGGTTCTTCTGTTTGAATGACAGTACATGCTAGAATCATAATCCGCAGTTAATCCTACACTATTAGCATAATTTAAATTAAAATGCCCAGTGCAATAGTAAATTAAGAAACCATCATATATACAATCACAGGCAAATGCAGGGTATTACTCAGAGATTGCATGTATGAATCCTCTGTAATGATCAGTATTCACTCATCAGAAACATGGGCCAGATTTTAGAAGCGTCAGTAGTTAGGAGCTCCTCTTTAGGCATAAAAAGCTATGGTTTCCAAACATGTTCATCATCCATCAGTTTATGCTGAGAACAATGAAGTGACAGTGGGCTAAGCTCTTTTGAAAACCTAGCCCCAAATGAGTTCACAAAAATTCAAAGGAATTGAAATAACAAGTGGATGTACCATTTACTTGATACATTTTATGAATTGAAAACATCTGTTCCTATTATTCTTCTAATAAACTAGCAGTTCAGTGTTGGAAAGCTTCTACTGCCAGTAGCTCTCATCAGCAACACAGCCATCCAAAAGCCAGATTCTTACTCAAACATTATAAACAATTTACCACCTAAAAAAGGAAAACTATACTCCAATCACAGAAAAGTATCTTTTAATTTTTTTAAGGAATCTTCAACCATCAAATTCTTCTAAATCAAACTAACTTCCTTCCCTTTTTCCTCAACTACTACATTTATAAAGGAGGAAAGGGGAATCATAATCATTTTCTTGTTTGTTCAGTAAAATTTATGAATGTGTACTAAGAAAAATGCAACATGAAGACGTGCATGGTCTGAACCCAAAGTTTCTCAAAGGTAATGGCATTCGATTTTAATGTGGACTTCCACAGACTGCAAACTTCATAAGCAATAACCACCAAAACCCTAGACTTACTAGAGTACAGAAGAGTAGAGAGACTCCGGTTACGGTTGGTGATGCTCTGGGGCTTGGGATGGGTTGAGTTTGAAAAAAATTGCCTTTTTTTTCTTTTTTTTTAATCTAAAAATCTAATCAACCTTTCTGGCATGTAAAGTTTATTCGTACTGCTTCCAGCAGAAGAACATTTCTTGACTATTCTGTTCTTACCCCGCAGAATTCATACCAATAGGAGGTGTGGTCTCCTGCTCATAAAATGAAACCTGCATGATTTTACTCATTTAAAGCTGTATCTTACCCCAGTCATAAAGGCAGAACTGCAGAAATCTCATGCTGACAGTCCCTTTAAACAGAGACTCTTATCTTTAGCATGCAGTGGGGAAGAAGGGCAAGTGCAGAGGGAGGAATGTAATGCCCATTAAAATACGTACGTGTGTGTGTGTGTGTGCATGAATCATGTACATGACATTTTTTCAACAGGTCTCACCAGAATCAGATGAAATAACTGTGCAAAAGGAATGAATGGCATTTGAACATGTATGTGTGAATATATTTGCTATTGCCCTGGAATATATCCACATCATCATGAAAGATTCTTCTCTGTGGTCACAATGGTCATAAGATATTACACCACACTTCACAGAAGGCATCAGTGAATGCCCAGTAAATTCCGCAGGAGTATTTGCACAAATGTCAATAGTACCTGAACCAGGATTGTAATAAAACAGCTCTGCATTTTCTTATTAAATTTGTGATTAAAATATCATGCACAGTTAAGTGATTATTGTTTAAAGAAAAGGAGCTAATACATTAAGTATCTGTGGGCAGTGTGCAATGATGTTGTTCCAAGGCAAAACACCCTCCCTCCAAGGTGTTTCTTCCAGATACATCTCTCCTTTCTATTAGAAAAACTAATTCCAAACTGGAAACTACCTATCACTTTTAAATTAACTTGTTCTGAAAAAGCATAGATCCAATATTATGACCTTAGAGGCTATGTAGCTTGTTGGTAAAAAATTATCCTTGAATTGGAAAATCACTTTTATTGATCCTGTAAATAACAGCTGAAAACAACAGCCATCTATCCCCCGCCTGGTGTCCCCCACCCCCCTCCAAATAAAATTACCCAGTGTATCTGTTCAGCAGGTGAACATTAGTCATGCTGTTTTCATACAAAAGATTAGCCAGGCTGGCTCTTCCCAAGACAGAGGTAGGAACAGAATCAATCAACAAAGCTCTTCATGCTCTTCTGCAGAACATTCCCCTACGTATTTATTAATGCTGTAGCAACACGAGCCATTATGGTCCCCATCCTACAAATTCTTCCATTGCAGAATGGCCCCCTGAGCGTACAGAGCAATTAACTACCAGATTTCACCCTCTCCAGGATATATAAATGCACCACAATGGAAAAGCTGATGAATTTGCATGTATAGTAAGCCCTTGGCAAGGGATGGCAGAGATGAAAGACTCCTTCCAGCCTTCTTCTGCACTACACCTTCCATATCTCTGCTGGCAGTGCCAAGCTTTGCACTAACAATTAGGATTATCAGAGACAGAGATAGTTTACCTCTTAAGAATAATTATGGGTAACCTCAATGCCAACAGCCGAACGTTTCCAATCAAATCATAAATCCCAACTTTTATCCAACATTAATTTTCCTGCTCCATTTTTAAATTCTCCATTTTGTCTATGCAGAAGTGTCTATAAACTTGAATTTCAAAGTCACGATGTTCAATACTTTCACTCATAATACAGATGCTGACTGAGAAAAGCAAACGCCAAAACTTTAAAAAGCTGTTTATCTGGTCCGCATCCAGCCACAGCAAACTGTTCCAGCAGGTACAATGCATTACAGACTCGGAGCCCCAGATTAATTTTACATATTCACATAAAGACATCACATTACAGATTAAACTGACAGGAAGCTTTTCCTGATCCAGTCTGAAGTGTTTCATTCCCTGACTCCCAGTCACCTCTGCCCTTTCACACATCACTAACTAATTAATTCCTCTACAGCTTCACAATCTACACTCCTTAAATGTTCTTAATGTCTACATTGTACTCAACAGCTGCTGCTTAGCTCAATATATTCCATTTTTGTGATAAATCTAAGTCCACTAATGTACATCAAGATGTATCTAGCTGACTGCACTGCTCTTCCCTCAAGTTCATGGGTATTGCTCCAGCACGAAAGCACATAGCTCAAGTTAATTTTGGACTTTATTTCACATCATTGTATCCTTTTCAGTGTTCACTTTCTATCCTCTTACAGGCTTATTTTAAGGAATAAACTATTAAGAACCCTACAGAACACAAACTGGTCCACATGCTTCTACAATAATTAGAAAAGCCTTATCTATATAATAAACCTTCCCATCATTTTGGGGGCACTCTAGCATAATTGCAGCCTATTTTCCACCTAATACACACTCAGGGAAACAAAATCTTCATACAGTCTTTTGCCAGAAACCTCAAGCAACTCTAAGAAAAGCTAAACTATAATTTTCAGTGTGTTACTTTCACTAAAAATTTCTAACTTCCTGGAACCTTTAATCTGAAGACCCTGGCATACTTTATTTTGTCTCTGAAGATCAGGAAAGGAAGGAAAATTTCAGAGCTATTTCACCCAGCACAGAAATGCAGCTTTTTGAACAGCATAGCAAGTTTTGAGGGCAAACAGCACAGGGAAAAGAAGATCAGAGAATGTAATCTTCAACTGAATTCCAGTGTAATCCTGATAGCAAATTAAAGGATCTGGAATGGGCCAGAACACTGGAATTAACGCCAGTACCTTCCTCAAACAACAGCTGTGAAATCCTACCAGCCAGAACAGGTCAGAACTTCTTATTAATATCACTCCCACCACAGTGAGCACAGCGACACCGCCAGCCTGAGCCGACTGAATCAGCAGCTGGGTCAGGGTTTTGCTGTGCGTGTTCCCAGTGGTTCACAGGCAGTCTTGGAGCCTACGTTATTTCCACCAAGTTCTGACCTGGCCTAACCTTGGTTTGTGAAATCCAATAAGATCACAGCACAATCTGGCATGGCTGCAAGCAATGCTCAGTCATACTGATACAAAAGTCCCCAAGGGGCATAATCTGGGAGAAACAACAAAGAAGCTTGCAACAAAGAGAGCCATAAAACAAAAGGACAAATGGCAAATGAAAGAGGAGCAGTATTACAGCATCTCGAGTGAAGGGAAGGCCATCACAAAGAGCTGCGCTTGTCAGAGTTTAGTCTAGACTGACGGAAAAAAAAAGGGAGAGGGAAGAGAAAAAAATGGAGGGAAAGAAAAAACCCCTAATGGAAAGAAAAAGCCTGCTACCTTTTATAAAGCTGAAGTTTCAAGGGTTTCCTCAAACAGCTAGAAAACAAGGTATGCAAAACCTCAAAAGGTCAGATGAATCCTTCTTTTCTGAAACAGCTGGCAGAGAAATCCTTGACAACAGAAAGAATTCCTACTTGAAGTAGCAGTCTATGTAACACTCATCTAGTTTGGTTCACAGCAGTGTTAGTAATAATCTTGGATGCAGGGACTGTATGACATCAGAAACCACTCCTCAAAACTCAAGTAATGCAAATTCACACAAATCACAGTGTCCACCTTGGCTTGGTCAGATACCTGATGCTAATGACCACCACACCAGAGCCAGCTCCACTCTATGGGTAGGCAAGACACAGAATCATAGAATCAGAATTGCCAAGGCTGGAAAAGACCTTTAAGATCATCAAGTGCCACTGTAACCCCTAAACCACTAAACCATATCATCCAGATGTAAGTTCAGTGACCACACAAACTGCCTGCTCACCTCTCCAAAGCACCAAAACAACACAGCATATGAGCACATAGCTGGGTGACCAGATGAGGAGGAGGAATGGGAGAAAAAGAGAACACAAAAATGCATGAGATGAAGAGAGGAGAGAGCATGCAACCATGTTAAAAGGAGCACGAGCATGAGGAAGGGCACAAAAGAGCATACCTGAGGGACTATATGCACACATGAGACCTTAAGAAAGCATGAAAAAGTACAAGGAAATGCTACAACACAAAATAAGTAGTTTGAAAAGAAGGCTCTATCCGCCCCTTTGCCCCTGGGATTATCTGTCCCCCTGCCAAAGTTTTTGCTTTGCTCTAAAATCCAATGGAGTTTGTGCTGAAAATGGCAAATGTTCGCTCCATGTGAGACGCAGGGGCAAACAGAACAGGAAGCTGATTTTGGCCAAAGCAAACTCTGAACATTGCTCCTAATAGTGGAAGTGCTTCAGGAATCAGTGAAACAAGGTGATCAATTAGTAACAGAAGAAAATCCAGAGATGAGTGTCCACCACACTTCACGGAGTTGCTTTGCTAACTCATACCTTGCCTGGCTTCATTGCTAGCAAGGGAAAATATACCAAGCGCAAAACCCAAACAGCCCATTTAACCTTGTCACACAAGAACAAGGAGGTTTATCAGGGTAAATATCACCTCTCTTCCTGAGTTCAACAATCGCTTCCTGATATGAAATCCAAAACCACAGGGTCAAGTGCTGAACAAGTCTTGAAAGGCTCCTTGAAACATGACCACTTCAGCTAGGGATGGTAGCAAATAAAAGTTAAAAAAAAAAAAGGAGAAAGAAAAAAGGAAGCAACACATAGCAACACATTTCCTAACTTCAAATCCTTGCAGGCACTGAGCTACTTATTCTCTTTTTTTTCATCTCCAACTTTTGGATTTTAGAAATGCTACATACACAACTCGGTGGCCTGCATTAGCCCTAGGTGATCATGAGAACAGCATGATCCTGCTGAGATTCACAGATCCACGCATCCCTGTATCCTCAGGGACCAAGGAAAACACCTTCCCACTCAGAACATCTGAACATACGTTCAGTGCTCAGAGAGAATTTACTTGAATCAGAACCTAAAAAACAAAGCCAGAATTTGTGTCCCCTCTATGAGCATCTGCGACCACTGTGATTTACTCTTTCTAGCCTGGAGCTTTAAGAGAGTTGGGTTTTTCCTTCACTATTTTCATATGTACTTATTTTAAGATCTTGGAAAAATGGTTTCAACAGCTTTTTAATCACATGCTAATTTCTAGCTATATTTCTCAAATTAGAAAAATCAGGAAATGACACCCAATTATAACAGCACAGTCAATGTGGGAAAAAAATTGCTTATGGGACTAATATGTAAAGTAGATTATCTGGGTTCAGTGTTCTGTGCTAAAAACAATACTTTCAGCTGACTGCAAGTCACTGAGATTCAGGTTTTTGTTAAGTGACCCCCTCACACATGTATTTCTAACTTAAGAGCTCAAAGCCCTTACTTCAGAGGTTCTGGCACCCGTCTCCCTCCTGCAGGGTACAAAGCCTCCAGGAGAAGAGGTCCAACAGACTTGACCTTCTGCCCACCGAGGCAAATGCAGAGTTTCCCACCGCTTCAGTAGTAATAAGGTCAGGGAACATTTGTCAGACGTGGTGTAGCTGAAAACTAGGACACATTTCTCAAAAATTTGGCTCCAGTTTACATGCACTTCAGAGTCTTCACGTTCAAGGTGACCTGCTAGATCAGTCGCAAAGCGTCGTGGTGCACTCAGCAGAATGCCTAATGAGCGCTACTATTATCCTTGAGCAAGGCACCAAGAGCTTTGTGCCTTCTTAATCTGAAACACGCAGTGGAGTGATAAAAAGCTTGCTCCGATTCCTTTCAGTAGCCATTCGGGGGCTCCCCAAGAGTGGCACTGCATCCCCCGCAGTGGCTGAGCAGCCTCTCCGTGCTGGGAGACCAGCAGTGCTCCCTGGGCACTAACAGGAGGTGCAGGGCATGACTCCAGCCCTGCTTCCCAAAGGAACCTCAGCCACCGGGGATGTCCAAGGAGCACTGATCCCTCCATCCTGTTCATCCCAAACAAACTGAAAAAACTCACTAGAAAGCCTTTCACTTTCAGTAAATCTGAGCCACTCAGTAACACCGCTTGTATCTACTTTTACAAACAATATTTAAAATTAAGGAAACGCTGCACATCAAGCTCTGTTTTACCATATGCACAGAAAGCTTCTAACCTTCACATTCCCTCAACTCTTCTTCACAGCTTACACTGTGTAACACATGCTAGTCATTTATTCTTCTGAGATTTCTGGGGGTGGTGGTAGGGGGAAGAAAAAGAAAAAATGCAGCTGGATCTTTCTTTCTTTCTTTCTTTCTCTCTTTCTTTCTCTCTTTCTCTCTCTCTCTTTCTTTCTCTCTCTCTTTCTCTCTTTCTTTCTCTCTTTCTCTTTCTTTCTTCTCTCTTTCTTTCTTTCTTTCTCTCTTTTTTCTTTCTTTTTTTTTGCTGACAGATGAGACCCTCATCTAAGCTAAGGACTCAGTAACAGCCTTGAAACACTCCACTTGATAAACATGAGCACATTTAGAAAATGTCCACTCCTCTTACCAACCAAGACTGAAGGACAAAAGAGAAAGAACTGCCATGGGCGTCACATCATGTATTTCCAATTTCCAGAGCGGGGTTTAAACTGGTACCCACAAAAGGAAGGCTGCTTGAGCTGAGAGCTGCTGCTCAGCTCCATGCTCCTTGCCACTGAGGAGCTGCACAGCCCGGCTGCCAGCTACAGACAGATTAGAAATGGTGCTGCCAAGTGTCAAAAATGCTAGGCAACCGGGTTTTATTGAGAGCACAGAAAGACCTTGAACCTCACCCCTCATTTTGGAGCAAATAAAAGCCAAATATGGAAAGTGTACAAATTATTAAAATATACTAATTTTACTTTCACTGTCAGAAGTGATTATGCTTGTGCATAATAATTGCAATAATCTACAATAAGCAAATACCAAGTTTTGCTAAAAGCCTATTATAAAACCAGGGAAGAAAATCCCACACGTATTTAGAATTTTAAAGGAAAATCATTAATTTAAAATATATCAAGGAATAACGAGAAGTCATCGAAAATTTAAAATACAATCCTCAATAACCAGATTCAATATGAATGTTATTTCCATATAAGCTTCAATAGACTTTCACTGCCAGCTGGTTCTGAACTTTTTTTCCCCCCTCCTTAACTGAGCAATTAAATTCCAGAAGCAAAGCTCTCAGTAATTCTGTCACAGCAGTTCTTATGTTCAAAGCACTTTCTGGGCATTAAACTCCACAGCAACCCAAGGAAGTCAGTAAGGAAATGTCAGCATTCCCATTTTACACAAAGGAAAAAATTGAACAGATCCTCCAGTTTTTATCCAGGATCAGAGAAGCAGTTTTGATTATACACATACTAAGGGACAGATAATCCAGGCTGTGGTTCAGCAAAATATTTCTACTCAATAAAGCTCTTAATCACTTGTCTAGAGACTTAAATGTTCCTGTATTCAGCTCAAATGAGTATGCACGTCATTAAATGAATACACTGACGGAGCCCCAACAAACAAAGCATTTCAATAGCATGCACCAAGGGAGAAAAAGCCCAGTAAGCAGGCTTTGGGGTGGATCGAGGGGGATATAACCTCAAGAATCATGAAGGGCTGGAGCTAGAAGCTGGAGCAGAGCCAGACTCTTTAGGCACAGAGTGATGACGAGGAAGGCAGAGACACAACAGCCCTATCCGCGCTGGCAAACGAAGAAGAGCTCCAGGACGCTGCTGGGCTTCGCAGTGCTATGATTCATAAAGTGCTAAAGAGAGGACCGCGACAAGCTTTTGGCTATGACGAAGTGCTTTCCCCAAAACCACTGCAGCCCGGCCCAGAGGCTACACGGCAGGGACACTTCCCTGCACGCACACGGCCACCGTGTTTTGGAAGCCGCAGAGTCTCACCCTCCCGAGCATGTGCCAGCTGATCCCGGTGCTCCCACACACCCAGTTCACCCAGGCAGATGGACGTAGTGACGGCAGCTCCCAGGAACCAGTGTGCCACACAGACCAGTAATGCACTCCGCTACATCAGATTATTTTAGGGTTTCCTACTGAACCTACAGAACCCCCAGCACGCCAGAGGCTCCGGAGCCTGTAGAACTGGTGCAGGAAAACAAACTGTGATTACTTTTCTCAGTCGTAATGCATGACGGTAAATAGCAATGTTTAAATCCACTTATCAGAAACTTTGACTACATGATGTAAATAAACCATATCCAAATACCAGGAGCAACATACAGCTCTAACTTATACATCACCAGACATCTCCTGTGTGATTTCCAGCAGTGGACCAGCAAGCTAAGGTCACACACAGGGCTTGTTGCCTGTCATGGGAGCCCCATGCCAAGCCATGTAGATATTCATCTAACATTAGCATCTGTTTGCTTGGCAGGCTCCAAAGGCAATTCAGCTGACAACTCGGAATTTGCCTCTGGGTCTGTCACAAGATCATATAACTGTGGGACTTCTGGGAGTGCCTAGTACTCCTTTGATGAAGATCATGCACATCATAATATATTAGATTCATTCCAAGCATCCTTTGAAATCAGTGTTTGTGACCTCTCAGAATTACTTAGGTAGTGTGACTGGTTTAAGCATGTAAACTAAAGCCAGCCTCAAAGATCATGCAATTTAGCTCTTCTTGTCTGCAATCATGATCTCTTCAGCAAGTTTACATAATGATCCCAAGAAGAGAAAAATCAGATTTTTTTGTATTAACATAGGTTGCTGTTACTGAGGGAACACCAAAGACTGCTCCCAAGCTTGCCTAGAAATGAACAAGATAACCTTATCAGCTTCATATCATTCGAGTGCTTTAAGGTTTCATATGAGTGTGAAAATCATATTAAAAAGTGGCTTCCACAACTTTACATTGGTCTAAATGCTCATTTCATTAGTTTCAGTTCATGAAAGGCCAGTCTTCAGGTTTTACTTATATATACATATATATACACACATACATACATGTATGCATGCAACTAAAAAATAATGGGAAAGATAGGATTGCTCACATGCTTGAAATTAAGAACATGCTACATCATCCTATTACATCAAGAAATAGACAAACTCCTAGCCCTGAAACATTGAATTCTAGATAGCTGGAGTGTGTAAAAAGCAATGCTAAATTTGCCCTGAAGTTTAAATGGATTGTATTTCTATAATTACTCATTAAAAAAAATTACTTAAAGAGCAGAGGATATTAAAAATCAATGCACTTTTTCCCAGTGTGTATCTGATAAAGAAACTTCAAACACTGTTAACGGCCTCGAGAAAGAAAGATCCCTGTTTTGGGATATTCCCAATGGACATCAATTACATAACAGGACTAGATCAGCATATATTACAAATGCTATGGACAATGTCTAAAACAGGAACCGCTTGCTGGTCAAGCAATTTCTGATCTTTTTCCTGCTTTGGAATGTATCAGCATGCAGGGAACCCAGGCATAATGTAAAACAGCCCTAAAAGCTCTTCCCAGTCTAAGAATACAATATTGCAAGTGGGAAATCAGACCATTTCCACTGTGTTTACAACTAAGGAACGTGGATTTCAAGGCTTCAAACCTATCATGTTTTAACAGTAAGCACCATCAATCCTTCTTTATCAGAAGGTTAAATGCAAAATACAGGTTTTGCCAGCCTATTGCTAAAACTGAAAAGTTAAAAACAAAATAATGTGGAAAAATAAATGTCAGTAGGTCAGATTTCTGTCCCCTCTACAAAGATAGACCTAGAGGAATTTTCTTAGGAGCCTCCCCAAATCAGAGGGGCTTCAAAGCATATGGTTATGGCTCACAAATCTGCAGGCACCTTCCCCAAGGCCATGCCTCCTGAAGCCATATAGTTTGAGAGCTGCTAATTTGCAGCCCACACAGACAACATTTAGACATCTAAACCCTTGATGGGAGTGCAAGGCTTCCAACTTCCCCAGGATCCTTGTGCCTCGCAATCAATGCTGGTTGTTAAAATGCAGTCCACAGTAATTATTGCTGTGCTCTCAAAGCAGGGCAGCCTTTGCTGCAGTACAGCAGCTCTGAGACATGAGGCCAACTGGAGCCTCAAGTCTATTTTAATCCCACTGTAATTATAAATTATAGATATGTAGTTGAGATGCTTCTGAATTTTTCTTTGCATAAGGGTGTATGTATGCACTGCAGAAGAGCACTGCAGAGGAATATCTGAGCCTGAACTGACTGAACTGGCATCAGAGCCAATACAACAACAGCACGATGCTGTGCCCAAGACATCACTGCTGTCAGGACACACCACCATGTTCAGAGATAACAACAAAACATACCTTTTCACCATCCTCCATTAAACAATGTTGACATATCCATTAAATACAGATTGAAGAGAAAAGGTGTTGACAGGTTTCTCCGAGGCAAAACAGTGGAGAAACACACTGGTTAGTTGTTCAAAGGACCGTGATAAGGGAAAAGTGTTACCCAAGCCAGCATCACAGAGTAGATGCTGCAGAATTTGCCAAAGACTGGCTGAGTGGAAAGAGGCATTGCCTTCCCCACGCCTGCACCAGCTTGCAGTTGCCATCAGGCTGCAGTGAAGGGGACAGCTGCAGTCCCTGCCACCACTTCCCAACCCTGGAAGACACTGGCTCTCCACAACAGTATTTTTATTTCACATTGCTATCCCTTAGTGATGCAATATTTATCAGTAAAGTCACAAATGAACTCTTTTTACTTAGGAAAGCACCACGTCACTGTACTTTGCTAGGAATACCACCTCAGATCAAATACCTGCTGTTTTCAGTTTAATAGCTTCCTGTGCACTTGTACCATCAGCAACTACTTCACTGGAGAAAGAGGTTTGCTTCTACACATGCTTTGCACCAACTGGAGGGTCCACTGTAAAGCAGCACCATATTAAGTAGATTGTAGGTACTAACTTCACTTTCCACTGCAACCAGTAAAGAGATTTCTGTAACTGGCCTTGCAGAAGGACCTGGATAGATTGGAACATTGGGTTATGATGAATGGGATGGTATTTAAAAAGTCAAAATGTCAGATTCTGGACCTAGGACCGACTAACACGAGGCACAAGCACAAAAGGGGAGAGGAGCAGCTGGAGAACAGCCCTGAAGGAAGGATCTGGCTGACAGCAGCTCAGTGTGAGCCAGCAGTGGTCCTGGCAGCCCAACCCCACCCTGGAGTACATCAAACAAAGCATCACCAGCCAGTCATAAAGGTGACTGTCCTGCTGTGCTCAGTGCTGGCGTGGCCTCACCTGGAGTGCTGTGTGCTGTGCTGGGCCCCATGATTTAAGGAGGATGTTCAGGTCTCTCAATGCATCCCGTGGGGAGCAACAAAGACGGTGTGAGGGATGGAAAGAACATCCATCCCTTGCATCTGAGAACTCTAGGTTTGTCTAGTTTGGAGAAAAGAAGGCTGAAGGGTGACCTCACGGCTCTGTGCAGCTTCCTGAGAAGGGGAAGCAGAGAGGGAGGTTCCGATCTCTTCTCCCTGGTATCCTGTGACAGGACACACAGGAATGGATCAAAGACGCATCAGGGCAGGTTCAGACCGGACAACATGATTTCTTTAGCATTTCTTTACTCAGAGGGTGGTCAGACACTGGAACAGGCTTCCTGGAGAGGTGGTCAATTCCTGAAGCCTGTCAGTGTTTTCAGAGGCATCTGGACAATGCCCTTGACAACACTGTTTAACTTTGGGTCACCCCTGAATTGGTCAGGCAGTTGCACTAGTTGGCTGTTGTAGGTCCCTTCCAACTGAAACAGCCTGTTCTAGTTTAATTCTTTACATTATGGTCTTCTTCAGAACATAGCTGTTAGGTATTATTTTCTTTCCAAACACTAAAAAGAGTGTAGGCATGAAGGAAGGGATGTATACCATTATTATTTTGCTTCACAGATAGAAACAAAGATGGGAGAAAGAAAATGATTTCATCAGGATGCTGTCATTCGAAAAGGATCAACCAAATCTCCTAAATCTTAGTCTGATGCCTTAGAATACACAAGAAGTTATTGCCTGTTAGCTGTTCATGAGGATGTTCTTAAAGCTCTTTGATCTTCAAGCAAAACGTGGACCTTACGTTATTAGAGTGACCTTCAACTGGAATCAACAGGAAGTTGTTCAAACAATGCATCATGACAAATCTTGGATGTGCCTCCTGAATATTCAGACAAGATGTTCACTGCATGAAAGGGAAAAATACACAATTTTGGCTTAAAAAAAAACCATCATGGGTCCTGCTTCAGAGTGTTATCACAAAGAGAAGCAGCTCTCCATGCTCAGAATGGAGGCCTGAAGAAAGTAGTCATGGCGTGCAAATTCCGTACCTCTCTCTCTTCTGAAGTCCTATAAATTCACAGATTATTTAAGGCAAAAAGAACTTGCAGAAAGACGTGAGAAAATACAGGGACACTACTTTAGGCTAAATTAACCGAGGGAGGTACCTACCAGCATTTTGAAGGCGCAATCCAATACTCATTAAGGGCCACAGAATGTGACCTGTATGCAAGTACATTCACACGGGGAAGCTGAGACATGCAGCAAATTCTTTTCCCAGTAATTTTGCATGTAATTTTGAGCTCCTTTCGACAGAAGAAAACTCTTTTATCTGCCCACTTCCATCCCGGTGTTGATTGTTCTGAGCATACCCTGGGAAACTGTCTGCCATAAACATCCAACCATCCAGCAGCCACTAAAACATTCCTTTTTTCAGAAAACAGACAAATGAGAATCATTATCAAAGAGGTCCTTTTATGAAAAAAGAAATTTATTGTTGTACTAATGTTTATCCTGCTGATGTGAGATAAAGAGTCTTTCAAAAGATGTCAGAGTAATAATACCTGGCCCGTGGAAGCTTCAGAAAGTCAGAAGCAAACCACACAAAAATCTATATTTTTTTACTAAAGGAAAGCAGGACACTATGAACCAAGCAGAAAAATTTCCAACTTTTCATCTGTTGTTTGACTTTTTCCAGTGACTGACAAGATTTACTAGCCAGCTGATACAATAACGCAAGAAAGAGACCAGTAGAACTATACAAAGCTAAGAGAACCTGCCTTGTACTAATTAGAAACAATGTGCAGCCTGATGACACTTTATAGACTTCAATTACCATACTCGGCAGGAAGGAGCTTTCAAACATCTGTATGATGATTATTCTCCACTGGGATGTCATTTACAGTGCAAAGTATTAAAAACAGGGCCAAAAAATCAATTATAATCTTTGTAAATGAGCATTTTCTTTATCTAAGGGATTTGAACTTGTGTGTGGAAATTGGCTTTAAAAGGAGAGACAGAATCCAATTTGACAACGAAAAACAGGCAGTAACCTCCCCTACCTGATTTTCACAAAATTAAACTTAAGGATCATTAAGATTTTTATATGAGTCCAAGAACAAAGTATTATTAGAAGTCAGGCCTAACAAAGCGATGACTAACCACATGTCAGACTCCAGGAGAGGCTCTCTTTATTTAGGTTTTTACGTGAACATCCAGAAGTCCATTGACCAGGACTACTTAGATGATTAAAGATACAAACACACTAGACAGGAATACAAAATCAGACCTTTTATTGTTCTAAATTGTTTTAAACAATTCTTTTCATATTTACATAGAAAAACACAAATACACAAAAGTAATAGGGAGAGTAAGAAGCAACAAATAGCCAGTGAAAAGGCTATTTCAACTGGTCCCTATTTAATACATTAGAGTTGAGAATTAAGAATTTTAGCCTGTAATCAAAGGAAACCAAAATAATATGGAAAAACATAAATTACTGGGGGAAAATGTAAATACAAAACCATAAAATTCATCACTGTAAAATTAAAAAAAAGCCAAACCCACAAACAAATAAAAAAGGTTGTTTGAGTGGATTGAAGGATTTCTTTTCTCATCCACTGATTTTCAGACATGTCTGTTATCTCAGAGGCCTAAAAGGTATGTGAAAGTAAATACTGAGTTTTATTCAAGAGCAAACGGGAATAGCAATGGTCAACTGAAGAAAATGGCTAGAAAATTTGCCAGGCATTGCATGAGAATCTTTAATCACACTAGAAAATTCGGCAGCATTTACCTGACTTTGCAGATCACTGATATGACCGCGAACCATGAATACTTTGAACAGAAAGTAAAATGAATGGGACTTTCCTCTCTTGGAGGCAAAACTTACTTGCCTTTGTAGGGGCAGATTAATGACCTAGTAATTCACTGCAGTGCTTCAAGAATATTTTAAAGCATGAACTAATGGAGAGTGCAGACACTTGCTGGGTAATGCCAAAAGCATGCTATTCCGGTGCTTTAAAGGTTGTCTCCTAGTAATTAAGGAGGTACTAGCCTAAAGTCTTAGGTTTGACCTCTAAAGCCCTAAGCAATCTGGAAATCTAACCCAAAGACCAGGCTTTCTGTGCACTTTACCCCTCTTCCTTTCTTCCTCTTGCTTTTACAAAAATGATTAGAGAGAAGGTGCCAATCCCCCTCAGCCACTGTGTCATTTGGTCAGAGAGGACTTGGACCTGTTAAAACTCTGATTCAAACTTCACAGCTCGTTTCTCCTGGTGCATACCCGGGGAGAAACTAAGAGGATATTCTGGAAGAGTCGTTTTATGAGCTACCACTCAGTTTTGTAGAAGCTTACTTGGCAGATGAGCAATTTTAAAATTATAGAGGGATTTTTATGGTGAAGGCAGCCTAGACCAGGATGACATCCCAATCAGCTGTATATAATAAAAGACAGAGGATGGAGGATGCTTTCAAAATGCCTTGGCCTCTTCATGGTCATGGCACATCATGGCTGTCACTGGTGTTCTGGAAAAAAGGACTGCACAATGCATTTAATATTATATACTCTGCAGAACTAAAAAGAAGTTTGAATTTCACAGGAAAATTCAGTGTAACTAGGTTAATGCAGGATGTCTGCAGCAGAATTTCAGCTGCACAGCAGTCTAAAGCTATTTTGAGCAGTAGCAACTACTTAAGTAGAATCAGCGAGAGGCCACACTCCCTATTGTTTGGGAATAACAAAGCTGGAACACCTCTAACAGGCTACCTAGGGATTACTTCAGCTAAATGCAGCTTTGTTACAAAAAAAGAAAAGGATTTTTTTCAGCCTGACAGCGCCATAAAAACTCCTGTTCATAGTGAATGACACATGAACAGAGACTGGTGTTTATAATTTTCTGCTGGTTAAAGACTCATTCTCTCTCCCATTGAACTAAATGAGGCAAAACTGCCATTGATTTCAATCAGATTGTCAGTAGACTTAAAGATACTAACCATCAGCACTTATTAATATGGAATTATCAGCAGAAAACATATTGACTAGTTGATCTGAATACTTTATCTTCATTCATCAAAATACTTAATCCAAATGAACAAAGACAGAAAACTGAACCCAGACCAAAGGTCAGGCTCCACTTACAAATTGCAATGACTGCTGATATACATTACCAGCAGCAGCAGCATAATGTGTATTGTACCCAATCAAACCAATGGACAGGATATTAAACTGGAGACACACAGCACACATGTACACCCACAGCCCTCGGTTTCTCAGCACTTCAAATTCTGCCTCAATCACATACACCTTCCACCTTTTCACATAAAAAATGAAAAATCCATTAAAAAAAAATCATGGAACTGGCTATATATTTGCTGAAGCTTTTAATAATAAAAGCCAAAATCAACTTTTGTGACTATAAATGCTACAACTCTCGTAAAAAGCTCAGACTGCACTGGTATTATTTTTAACTTCAGAGAAGTAATTGATGTACTATAAAAGAGAAAAAGAGGGGTAAAAATTCTGAATTTAATTATATGAATGGTATTCTGTATACACTTAATTGCATAGCAGTAACACAACCACTTTCATTACTCTTTATAGCTTCAGCTGCCCATTAGCACAATCCCCAAGGTTCCTTATGAATAATTAGATTAGAAAAGGGGGACTCTGATGAAACGCAATAGGATGTGATGCTTATGAAACAGCACATCTTGAATCCAGATGCTGACATGACAACATCATGAAGAGCTAATTTGCACATCCAAATTAATACCATCATGATGATAATATAAAAGAAAGATATGCATATAAAATGAGCTACAGAAAATAATGTCAAAAAGAACTGAGGTACTTGTATTACAAAAATACATCTTTTTGACATTTTAACCCAGTTGGAAAGGTGTAAATAGACAAAATGTCATATTCATGAGCATAGAGATACTTAAGCAGACATACTAGAATTTAATCCACTATTTGGCAGCACACGGGCAAACTGTCAAATAAATAGTTATGCCCATCAAACATGTGCAGCACTCACATAAACAGGTGAATAAATTTCATTACCTTCTATTACACATCTGTTTCTGTTTTATACATTCAATGTTTTTGTACTATCGTTGCATCTTAGGTATAAAGCATCAACAAAATCAGCAGTGATATATTTCTGAAGAATCACTACATGGGGCCAAAAAGAACAAACAAGTATCGTTTAAAAATATTTTAAAGAGAGCCAGGTATTTCTGCAGCTGTCCTGAGATGTCTGTCTGCATGTCTGAATAGTTAAGAAACACCCTCTAACACACTTAGGTGAAAATAATGGCAATGGCATTTCTATAGAAAGGCAAACAGTTTCCTTTCATGTCGGCGTCTCTCCTTCATGCAAAGTTTAAAACACAAATACACGTTACAAGGCACACTCTACCATTTGCTACTCGGACACTGACGTCAAGGAACACGGCTCCTCTCTCCACATTTTACAGCTTGTAATGTACATGGACCCTGTTTGCCCCATGCATTTGAGAATCTGTTCTGTCCAGGCTAGAACATCACTCTAAGGGATTTTCAACTGTTGGTTTTTTGTTGTTTTGGTTTTTTTAAATCTGCATTTACATCAAACTGATGGGATCCCATTAGACTGAAGAAACATTATACATAAACTCAGAAGAAATTACAACACTGCTGAAAGGGATACGGCAGAAACAGAAGAAGGATTAAAGTGAATAGATGGGACAGAAGCAAGAGGCTGGAGGCATAATACTGGAGGCATATTATAGACATAAAGCAACACTTTGAAACATATGGAGTGGATATTTTCTTATTATGCAAAGGTAGGGAAAACCTCCTTAAATTAAAAAACTCACACTTAAAGCTAATAACAACAGCGCGCTTCACTAAGCATTTTGGAATCTACTACAAAATATCACTGAGCCAAGGAGATCAGTAGGGTTCAAGGGAGAAGTGCACTCATGCACTTATCCATGTCACTAATTTTGACAAAATGTTCCTAACTGGGACAGAAAGATACATTTAAAAAAAATTTTAAAAGCACAAAACCAGAATAATTCCATATCTTCACAACAATCACCTCAACACTGTGGAAAAGTAAACATATCTGGACAAATGGTCACACTTAGAAGTGGGACAGTAACAGGGGCAGAACAGCAAATCTTTCCACGTTGTATTTGGGGAGTTATGAGGAAGCATGCATTATTTTTGTACGTAACACTATACTTACTGCACGAACAACAAAAACTACAGTGTGCTTCATTATTCATTCTGACAAAACGCTTCCTTTGAGAAGAAGTGCCAAGCGCCAGCTTCTTCCTTACCACATCCCAACAGTCTGCTTACTGAGACTGATCCCACACTCTTTAAATCACTAGGAGTTCCTTCCAGGGACTTCAAGGGAAACAGTATTGGGACCAGTCTGTGCGTAGAATACGGTAACAAAACCAAAAATCAAATAATCAGCAAGACACACAGGCAACATGCAGTGAGGAAACGTACGTGAGGCTTAAGTGAAAGCTGTTATTGGTATATGAAAGCATTTTCATGAGGTTTCGCCACCATAACCCTCACGCGTCCTGTACTTATCTGCCTTTTTTTGTCACCTCTTGCTGTGCACTGCCTAAGTTACAAGATCCTGATAGCATGTTCATTTTAATCACCTCTAAGGCATCATACGCTCTTGTGGCACTGAAGTGAATAACTAACACGAGGCCTTTTATTTTGAGAAGACGCAACTAACTGCTCTTAGTCGTGATGTACGTTCTACTCACCCAAACAACAGACAGCCTCAAATCAATGCAGTCCTTCACTTCAAAGGTGAAACATTAAAAAATGCATATATTGCAAAAGCCGCTATGCATCATCCTAACGCATACACTCACCATGCCTAAAACCTAAGCTGGCATGCCTGTCTGTCCTCCCCACAGCCTGCCTGCCATACAGTTTGTGCTTTGCAGCAGCACCGAGACCCATTTCTGGACTCACACGGAGCAAATGGATGACATCGTACTTCCCTTATTCCTTGCCTTGCTCTAATTCTTCATTATCTGCACAAAGGCTGGAAGTTCTGCCCCAGAATATGCTACCCCTGAAACGCTGCCAGATGATTTAGGGTGGGTTTGGCAGACAATGGTTTCTGAAGTTACATCAGCCTAGGCCTATGCAGTAATTTACATACTGACAAGATCTAATTAAGTCCATGTATTATTTCATACATGTTTTATTGCTAACTTTTCTTGTGGAATGATGTTACACGAAATGTATGATACAATACTAGAACTCACTAAAATCAGGAGATAGACATGACCTATCAGAAACCTAAAGAATACAGACACCAAATCAGGATGTCATCTCAGGACAGTAATTCCTGGCATGAGAAAATTTAGGCAGGCAGTTTCTGTGCAACATTTTAACATATTCTTTACTAGACACCAAAAAATCATAATAGGTAACAAAGGGTCAAATAGTTCTGGAAGAAGGTCTAAGCTTTCCAGTGTTTTCAGACTGCAGCCAAAGGACTGATGACAGATAACTACCACTCTGGCACCTGCCATGGCTTGGCAGAGCTGGGATGCCACATGGCATGGATAGAACGTGTATTGTTTTAATATAGTAGTTCTAAACATAAACATTGTAAAGATATTTAAAGACATTAGTAGGACAACAAGAGGACAACAGAAGGTTGGTTTTACTATTACCTCTGCTACATCCCTGCTGTATTCTCTTCTTACATTAGTCTAGCAAATTTGCACAAGAACATTTTTTTAATATAATGAAATCACATACAGATAAGATTTCCAATAAAGCTCATCATTCATTCCTCTTCACTAGTCTCTTTATTACCCTCATTAATATTGCTTTTCTGCCTACAATCCTGTGCCTCCAAGTGCTTCCTCAATTTCTCTCACCTGAATAGGACCACGGAACTTATCTCAAGGGTAATATTAAGTATGTTCACATATTTCCAGGATTTTGATGTATGCATCTAGTCTCTCACTTGCAGAGCTTTAGCTCTGACTGGAGCTTTAAGTGTCCTTCTCTGGGAATCAACAAAATGCATAATTTGCCTGGACTGGAGATAACACTTCAGCCTATTTAAGTGCATTTAGAGTGCTCGGTAGCAGAAGTTGTTATTAAAAGAAACTCTTGGAAATCTATACATTTAAATTTTTACTGAAGACCCCATATCTGCACAGCCCCCCAGATTTTATAGTTGTCTAAACACCATGCATATTAAAGAGAGATGTGTATTAAAGACTGTATCTTTAGGGTGTCNTCAGATTTTATAGTTGTCTAAACGCCATGCACACTAAAGACTGTATCTTTAGGGTGTCATAAAAATATCCTGATCTGAAATAAAAATGAATGAACTCTAACTACCCAGACAAAAAATGAACTACTAGTAGTGGGGAAATATAATTATTGTTTCCCTCTGTTTAAAGCAAAAAACCCAACACCAACAAAAGAAAAAGCACACAAGAAGAGCCATTTCACAACTCTCTAGCTGGATCTGGAATTTGAGAAATAAAAAAGTGTCAGTTGATGAATTACAAGCTTAATTACAACTGGGATAAGACTCTTTAGAACCCAGAGGAAAAGCGATTTGCTGAATGTCAGCATGCTCAGATGCCCACCAGCGAGCAGTCCCTCCTCTATTCCAGGGTTTCAGTGAAGACAACTTACATGTCAACCACAGTAGAAGAAACACAAACTAATGAAACTGTGTGTAAGCTGTAATTACACTGTCTCAGTGAATGGCACTTGGGGTATTGTGAACAGATTGTACATGTTACTTCACACAGGGCTTAATGAAGCATTCTCTGTTCTACAAACTTCACCTCTTGATTTAATTAACCTTCATACCTATACATGCATTACCTCCCAATCATAAATGTTGGAAAACCCTTAAATCAACTACAGTGCTTTTGAGCTATATTAGAAAAGCAAGAGAGGATTGGTTTGTGTTCAGTTTGGCAGCTCAAAAGTGAACATTGTAAGGTTCTTAGATGATAAAAACTCACGTGGCAAATCTGGCCCTAAATCAGCTCTCCTAAACATAACGTCTAATCCTTTAAATGAAATTGCAACAAAGCAGAATCGATTCATTCACAACAATAAAAACAGACTAAGATTTTACTAGAAGAGAAATAATGAAGTGAAAATAATTTAGGAGGGCCTACCTTATAGAAGACTTTTAAATATTAAAACATGTTCTGTTTTGCAGTACAAATTAGATGTCTAATTCACATCTTATGTTTGTAGGCATAGCTTTGCACAATACAAATGTATAAAACTATATCATTTTTACTGACTCTTAAAAATGGAAAGGACACTTAATGTTGTCTCAAATGTAAAAATCATCATCTCAGACCAGAGCAGTTAACTTTATACAGGTTCAGGACAGCGCAGGCTGCTTACAGCCACCCTGTATGCCTCCTGTTAGCCTGCGTCCTCACACTTTCCAGTACCATTTCATAATTTCCTCCCGTAGGAATATAAATTCCTGTTCAGCCTCTAGCACTCAAAGACAGACCTGCACCAATGCAAAGGGAAGCTCTGTCTACTCTTCTGCTGGAAACAAACCACAGAGGCAGGGAAAGAGTAAACCCTCATTTCAGAGCCCCTGTACTTTGAAGGAACAAAGGAAAAGAATTGCGCCTCAAAAAGGCACCTCAATGGCACAGGAGCTACAGGGGCTGCTCCTGGCTGGCAGGGTTCAGCTGAATTTCCTTCACGAAGACTTAGTAGCTGTGTAAACGACAAAGCAAAATTGACACATTTTCTCTGCTTCCCTTCTCCCAGGATTAAAGTTTGCATAAGATACTTAATATTTTACTTCATTAAAAAATCAAGCTGAAATTACTTAATGCACAAATTAGAAAAACACTCAGGATCCATTTAGAGTATATAGGCTGCATTGGAGAAATATTAGTAAATTCTACACAACAACAAAGAGCAAGTGAAAGCTGCAGAGGTAATTTATGTGAATCTCCAGTCATTTTAATAGTACCTCTCATAAAAAATTAATCTGCTAAAGTTAGCAAGCATGACACAGAGGAGGAGAACCAGTGGACTGGATAGAAGTTGGCTGAGGGATAAAAGGGAAAGTTTGCCAGGCACAGAAAACCAGGGCTCTGTTTGCATTTTAAAATATTTCACCCGGCTCTAAAGACTTACATTACAAGCAAAAAGTACAAAGACCTCCCCACAAGCCTATGAAGCAACATGATTCTTTTTAAAGTAACAACAAAACAAAACCCACAAAGAATAGAGAAAAAAAAAATCAACAAAAAGCAACAGCATTTATGGTCACATTTGTTACTCCAGAAGAAGATTTCAAGGAGGGAGCAGAAACCTGTGTAATAGAGGCCATAAAGCAGGATTTTAAATTAACTGAGAATTCAGCCAACCTTAACAACTTAAACAGAAGGTACCAGATCTGTCCTTTTCCCTCACTGGAGCTATGCTATTCAGTTTGCATGAGAATCTCAACCAATGTCAATGTCATTTTGGCATAAAGGATAATAATAATTGTATTTATGATATATTCCTCCAAGGCAGCATGTGAGATCACTCAAGCAAGTTAAAATATGCCATAATACACGAAAATACTTAATATATTTTAAACCTGTACTTACTACTTTTCACTTCAGTAGAAAATCTGCAGCTACTGTAAATCAATAGAGTGTTTTGCCTCATGCCATTTTATTGAATAACTAAATAAATATGTTGCTCAATATCGTAACAAGAGGAGTAGCCGAGCACGCTTGCTTACCTCACTACACTGCTGCCAGCTGCTGAAGGAGCCTTCACCTTTGTTATTCTGTCCCTGACTCCGCTCTTGGCTCTTGGCTGCATGGTAGTAATTAGAACTTCAAGATATCAAGAGAGAAAGAAATACTGTAATGCCAGGAAGTGCCACACTCCAGTGAGACCAGGGACATGGAGCATGACAAATGACAGTGCAAGTGCTGTTGAACAGCTGGGAGAGAATGTGGTACGGGATATGCTCAGAGCTGCTGGTGGGACCACAGATCCTACTGGCAGACTCTCCATCACTGGCCGGGGGCTCAGCTGACAGCACGATGCCGAAGGTCCCGGTCGAGCTTTGCCTCTCACCTGGCAGAATGAAAAACTGGAACCTGTGCCTTCAAATTCCACTGGGCTAAGCCTGAAACTAAAGTCTCTCAGCTTCCAAAGTGCCTCAACACAGGTAGGGTGCCCACCTGCCTCCTGCCATTTTCTCCTCCTCTTTTACAGCATTACCAAACAAGGTGGACACCCACAAGTCATCTCCACGCAGAGCTCAGCATAAGCTCAGGGAGTTCACTATGAATCTGAACAAATCTACAGCTCAGGATGCTCCACAGATACCATCAGAGTTTGAGTCCATATCAACCAGAATTAAGTCAGAATTGGGTGACTTTAAGCCAAGGCACTTCTGACCTGCATACTTAAGCACTCTGGGATCCTGTGTTTCAAAACAGAAGCGGCATCACAATTTCTCAGAAACATGCCATTTGGTAAAGGCATCCCACTCTCTGAGATTTAGACAGCTAACACAGACCCATTACCTGGGTACACACCAAAGACAACTAAAAAGTAATACACTATTGAGGACCTAGCAATCCTGGAAGCAACATGGCATCAGCTGATCTTCTGGGGATGTGTCCTTGCACTCTCCTATCCTCCTTGCACAACTCACTCCAAAACTCCCCTCTCAGTACTTCACATGAAGCGAAGTCTGTGTGAAGGTCACTGCCACCCAATGGATAAGGCAAGGCTGCTGCTACCACCTTATGCTCCTGGACTCTTCACCAGATGCTGACAACGCCAAGGGCAGCAGAGCAGCCAGGCTGCCATGGCAGAGTTTGCCACAGTGTCCCTCACTGCTGGAGTCTGTACACTAACATAACTATGAATGGTTCTGGAAGACCTAAAAAAATCAAGGAAATGGTCAAAACGTGATGAAAGGCATTCTTGTTCAAACTGCTATTTACAGCATTGAGAAGTAGCTATAGCTTTTATAAACACCAGCATGAAGAGGTAGTTTCTTCAGGGTGGTCACTGCCTCGAGTGCCTGAAGTTCCTCTTTTGTCTGGAACAGTGATAGAGTAACACATAGGGTATAATCCTGGATTTTTAAGAATTTTGAACCGAACATGTAGAGAACTAAGTTTATGGCAATTATAACACCCTCAGATGCTGGTAACTGCAAGGAGCTGTCCTGGGCAGCACGCTGGGTTTGTTATTGGAAAGGCAGGGTAAGTTTTAACAGCAAGGACAGTGGCCTCTCTTATTTCTTACAACACAAAACTCTAGATGAGCAATGTGGCAGAATTTATGTACCCCAAAAAACACCATGGTCTTCTGGGTTTATAATCAGAGCAGTCTTCAAAGTCAAAAGCTGCAAACTAATTTATGGCTCCTGTTCACTTGTACTTGCTACTATAGCAAAACTTAAAGGCAATGCAGCTGATACCTGGCTTCGCGAGTAAGTGTTTTTCACAGCCCTAGCTAAAAAGCCTTTTTCACCCTTGTTTGTACTATTACAGATCTTATTCAATAATTAAACCTAGGTTCCCTCCTCTTGCCATTGTTGACAACAATCAGAGGTAATAGAAACAACAGGTGTTTTATTTTTCTTCTGGGGACTCTGAAAAATTAGGGTCTGTGAATGAAGGAGCCCTCTCTTTGCTTGAGTACCATAAAAATAAATAAACCTTGATCTGCTAAAGCCAAATCTGTATTATATGCATTTCTTCAGAGTGCAACTGACTGGAAACACTTTTACTCAGGTTTGCAATTTGAGAATACAGCACAGAGCAGAATAAAGCCATAGACTTGGAAAAGCTATTTATAGTGCATATGCCCCAAGGAGATATAGCTAATAACTAATTCATTTCACATCACACATTTGAATGCAGTATGAAAACTTCCCAGTTTCTTATCAGCACAGGAGAAAAGACCCCACTGTGGCTTTCTTTAAAATAATTAAGGATTCTTTACCAAAACATTTTAATCAAACTAAGTCTCCACAGCAGTATTTTCTTTCCCTGCCTTATATCTATTTTCTAAAGAGGTCCATATCTATTAAGTTTTGATAAAAGCGTTTCACAACATAGCAGTTTCCCAAGCTATTAAGAATGCTGCTCAATTTCCTAGATAACATATTTTTTTTATCAAATAGTTTTCTACAAACTGGATTAAAATAGAATGTATTACTGGTCATATCAGTAGGAAACAAATGGGAAAATCTGCTAAAGAATTTGGCTAGCAATGCACCTGTAATATCTACATATGATATGTTTTGGGTTCGATTAGTTTATTGTTGTAGGGAAAACAGATTGGCTAGGGCTAGGTATTATTCAATGGACTAGACTGCTGAATATTTTACTACAAATAATTAAGAATCAAATAACAGGTAAGGAAGATAAGGATTTGTAGTACTTGAGAGACATCAATAAGCACTTTGAGCATCCTTTCTGCTGCAATTGCAGCAGATACCAAGCAGCAAGTTGACACAATGCTCAGTGCAATGATAGCCTTCTCACTTCTCCTTATCAACAATTTTTGTTTTCTTTTGCTTTTCTTCTACATGCTGACAGCAGGTGCTGTAACAGCTTGACTCAAGGAGAGTGTCCTAAGAACAGTGTGGTCTCAGCCAACGCTGGTGCCAAGGTGGTATCATAAACAAGCCGGTAGGGGAGGCTGCGAGGAGCCCCAGCTGGTACTCCACGGGAGCTGCTCCTGCCATGGGACTCTGCTGACTCTAACAGAAGAATAAGGGCCCTTGTGAACAAAAAAGAATTTTAGAAGTCAAAAAAAACCCCCACCAACACCATAGACTATCCTCTGGCTCCAAGACTTGGCAAACAATAATCCACTATTTAACCGGGGCCTTCTGTTACTTCTTTATTAAAAGGCAAGTTTTTGTTAACAGGTTTTATGCTTAAATTGGAATTAACTGCTATATGAAACAATGTGAATGAACTCCACCAATTTGTAATTTGGTGCCCCTAGGGCCCCTAGGTTTTACTGACTAGCATGACAACATTCTAATTTTACCACAGGAGAAGCAGCATGAAAATAATTTGTAACACCTTGAACATAAACTCTAACTAGCTATTGTGAGCTTACACCTAAATAAACATATTCTGAATCTCAAATTTAACAGAAAGCATG
This sequence comes from Sclerurus mexicanus, assembly GCA_013396755.1. Taxonomy (NCBI): domain Eukaryota; kingdom Metazoa; phylum Chordata; class Aves; order Passeriformes; family Furnariidae; genus Sclerurus; species Sclerurus mexicanus. Next base: position 1,694,302 of record VWZF01001198.1, read on the forward strand.
CAAATCTCCTTCAATAATCCTCTTAGGTTTTGGGGGTTTTCCCCTTCAGCACAATATTCTGACTGCATTAGAAAGCACAGCCCTGAACATCCATTTCCAGAATCAGACCTTTTATAGGGTGTAAAAGCATAAATTACTTTGTGCGTGTGCACACTGATTTTATTTAGGAAATGGAGAGAAGCTGACCTGAGGTTTGAAGTTGAGGAAAGCCTTCTGGTTTGTTTGGCATTTTTTTATTCTGTTCTCACTTTTGTTTGTTCATTTCATTATATTTACTTTATTGCATGTTTATTGACCATGTGCTTTAGTCTGAATCCCTGTAGTGTTCAGAAAAGAAATATGCCCCCATTGCAGAGCAATTGAGCAACAATATATTACCTACTAAGATTATTAAAGTAAGCTATCTAAATTATACTGGCATATAGCAGATACCAAGAAGTTGCAAAGGATTGTTATAACAGGGGTTAAAAATAACTACTATGCAAAGCAGCATCAGCTGCTCACTTTTTCAGGATTTACTCTGAGCTAGAGCATGTCCAGATTACATGCAACACAAGAACATGCAAAGACTCTACACAACTTCTGAAGACAGAAATGAGTGTAGCCATTTAGATTTCCAAATATATGAAGATAAGGGTACAGCATCAGCTGTTGAAAGTGATAGCTGCTTTTTAATTTTTACTCACACGGTCTTTAAAACCTTGAGAGCAAATGTGGTACCTCATCATAACACCATAACTTCAATCATGACTTCTCCCAGAAGCTAAGGGGCAGAAAACTTTTTTTTATGCTAATATTCAAAATAATCTTTATTAATTGCTGCCCCAATATAAACTCAATAATGGCTTCATTACAGAAATACATGAAGAAATAGAACCCAAATAGAAAAGAGGAAACACAAAAATAACTAATACTGGATATAAGCTTTTCTGTGTCTTCTTCAAAGGTCAGAATTAGCTATTTTCCCAAGGAAAGTATTTCACTTGTAACTTTTATAACAAAGGGACAGTGCAAAGTGTGTAGGCTGCCAGAAATGTAAATTCATTAGTTACCAAACTTGTCCATTTTAATGGCAAAAAACCCAGCACTGCATAATCAAAGACATCAGGTTTTTGGAATCTTTAAATATATAGCATGACACTGCTCAAGTCAGCACCATCTCCATAACAAGGAAGATGAAAATGCCTTTTACAAGAGCAAGAGAAGGCTAAGAAGTGATCTCCTCCCGAGGTGTATTTATAACCACTGCCCTGCAAGGGAGCATGGTTACTGATCATCCTGTCTGCCCATGATGTACCAATACAGGATGCTGATGTGCCAGTACATCACCTTGTCAGGAGCAGCTAGAGCAGCATTAAATAGCAGTGCAGAGAGCAAGTGCTCAGTGCTGTCACAGTGCTGAGCATACACAAAGTTCCCAGCATTTGCTGCTGCTGAAGAGCCAGCGCTTCAGCTGCTACGCATGTCTGTGGTGTTTGCAGATGGGTGTGCAGGGAGACAACCATGGAACACTCTATCATATCCACTCCTCCTATGGAAAAGGGCAGAATAACAAGACTTCTCTCTCCTTTACATTGTAAGATCTGTCTCAGGGTGTGTTTATTGCGTTAGCACAAGCAGTCCTCACCCAAACTAGCTCAGAGAGTTCTTCTACTGAACATTTGAAATCTGCATACTCTTCTACTTGCTTTCCATGAGATTCACCATCAGCATTCTGTGCTGAAGAGTTGGAACTAATAACATGATCTGTATATCATCATGTTCTAACTCCAGCTAGATTCTATGTGGAGCATCTTGAGTTTCATTTTAAAAGTTATAGCTGAAGACCTTTCAAATGAAGGGAAAGCTCTCAAAACCAATAATGGAATAAACGCATTTGCCATTACCATTTTTCAACATACCTTTCTATACATTTAATTAATTCAATGAATGACTACCAAGCTAAAGTAAAATCAGTTTGTGATTATATGGCTCAATGCAAAAGCAGATGACAGAAAACATGAGCAAATTTCCAACTTTTCATTACTTGATTTCATTTAACATATTTTTCATTTAACATTTGAAGTGTCTATGGGTCTCCGATACTTCTAAATTCTGCAGATAGTGACTATTAAATCCCTTTCATTTTTAGCTGGATTTTAAAACCATCTTCAGCATTTTAGTCCTGTTGCAGTACTATCTATGCTAACAGAAATCTGTCATGCTCTAGTCTTGCTGCAAGGTGGGGTTAAGGCAAGCCTAAGCCATCCTCTCTTCTCTCATTTATCAGGGACTGGAGGTTAGCCTGTCCACATCCTGCACTTCCACAGGAGGCATATGCCAAAGCATATGGTTAGATATCATTTTCTTTGCCAGCTCCTAGATATTTCCAATGTGGTGTCCACTTTCTCTCTTGAGAAGAAAACTTTCTCAAAGCCTTTTCTGTTCAGAAATTATTTTGTTGACAGTCAGAGATTTCCTAAGGATGGTAAATAAAGACAGCAGCACGAGATTTTATAACCTAAACCCACCATTAAACACCATCAGAATTTCACAGAACAGAGAAAATTAATTTACTTCATCCACCTTCTAGTGGAAGGTGCCCCTGCTCATGGCAGAGGGGTTGGATCAAGGTGATCATTAAGGTTCCTTCCAACCCAAACTATTCTATGACTCTATAAATTCAAATGCTTTGACCTGCCCAGATGCTGCACAGATAGATTCATACCAGATATAAAGACTTATCAGTAAACTCTGGCAGTGGACAAGAAAGGGAACCATTTGACATAGACCACTACAACCAGCTGCATGTCATCATAGACAGCACCACAACCCAGCAAGAAAAGATCTAGTCATCTTCCTGTTCCACTAATGACACACACAGAAAATTACCAATTATCTGTTTGCCAAAGGTGTGACCTGTCAATTGAAAAGATAGACATATTCTTAAATTATTTGTTGTATTGTAGAAATTAAACAGGAGAATTGTGGGAACCTTTCATTAACCTCTCAGCAAGTACATATATTTTAAAACAACTGCATTCAAAAGGAAAACCATCTACAGACTAATTTTGCAAGGCTGAACACCATTGGCATCTACTCTCTAAATCTAATATCCTTTTGCCAGACAAAGGAAAACAGATACTATGCAACAACTTCAAAGACATATATAACTCACAAATTGCATGTGACTCGCAGATTTCTTTGTTGTGGTCAGCTGATGGTTTAGCCTATGGCTGGTACAGGATGTTCCTTAGCAAGACCTGGACAGTCACCAGGGGCCAAACGTGCCATCCAACCTGAGCCTGCAACTATTCACTGCAGAACCCAAATGCTCTCCCAGGTACTTAGGGCACTGCGGAAAGGCCACTGGAAGGGTTTGTCTCTGGGCACACCACCACAGTAAGGATAAAGCTCAGCATCTGAAGGTGGAGGTAGAAACACCTACAGCCTGTCATGTAGCATGAAGGAACCAAGAAGATACATGCAGAAAGCATTCTCCCCATCTTTGGGCAAAAGAAAAGACAGATTTGAAGAGTTCAAACTCAATATCTAAACAATGTAAAAATCAAAATTGTAATAGTCTTTACGCAACTGGATTAATATTCAACCACTGTCATGCTTAGATAAGACAATTTAAAAAAACCTGTTTAATCAGTCTTAATTTTTAGATGTCACAGACGATCCAAGCAGAGCAATATATCCTATTGAATATCAAAGTCTTTTAAAACATGAACCAACAGCACCATTCCAAAAACATCTTGAAACTGGGAACATTCTGTATTATGAAAGTTATGTCCCCTATAGTTCAGAAAAGACACAGGCAGGAGATAAAAGATTTTCCCATCTAAAACAAAAAAGCAAAGAGAAGTTCTGACCTCAGAAAGCAGCCAGTTGACACTGAGATTGCTTGCTCATTCCAACAGCTAGCTAAGATACCAGAGCAGATATAAAGAAACCTAATTATTAACTATCATTTAGAATAGTACTTTGTAGGATCTATTTTTTCTTTTAATAACACAGTTGTTATTTTATAGTCAAACTCTATGCTTTGTTAGAACATAGTCTATTTTCATTTTACAATTGCTGAGCATAAAAGATAAAATGAAAGCATGGGTCAAAAAGGAAGTGGAGGTTTTTTTTAGGTTTTCACTTTTTTTTCTTTTCCACAGACAGTAAAACCAAATAAAGTCGAGCTGGTAACAGTCCCACTGTCTACCTGCCACTGAAGGCAAGTCTGTGAATCTCAGGAGAGGCTAAGTTTCCCACCAAGCTGCAGACTTGTAAGGAGATGTCAACATCAAATGCCAGAGTCAGGCCAGAAGTCTCTTTTCAATTAAGTTTTTTTCAGAGTACCGATGAAAAGATAGCCCACAAGAACGGGGACAAATTGTACCGTCACAACTACCCAAAAGGCAACAGAATCAAGAGTGAAATGAGATCAAAAACGGTTAGTATGCATGACTGTACCTTGGTCTATCATTTGGAAGATATAATTTATCAGTGCAAGCAGTGCAGCTTGTCTACTATATTTAGGGCTAAACCCAGATGGATTCAGTCAAGGAAATCTGAGGATTCTAGATGCCACCAGAGCCGCCTTGCGCACAAGCTTCCTTATAGCTTTCCCTAAAAAACAAAGAAATTCAAGACAAAAATGGTGAAAACTTTCCTCATCTACGGATAATTTTTCAAGCAGGAATAAAAGTGCTGACCCTGTAAGCAAGCAAGCACCCTGTTCTCCCAATCACTTTCAATAACAGAAAAACACTTCCTCAGTGGGCATTCCCAGACTTAGCAGAGTGCAAGCCACAAGCTGCAGCCCAGATATTTCTAGCTCCTATATTCACTTACATCAGTGCAATTAGCCAAGGCTCAAGAGAGTTTTGTCTCTCATACTCCTAACCTCAAAGAAGTAGATACTAACTTTAGAATTACCAGCCCTGATTTAAGTCACTGAAATAATTAGGTACCTTGAAAATTTGTTATTGTGAAACCCATTGTATAGATGTTAAAGGGATTCAACTCAGATTAATCAATTTACCTTTCATCAACAACAGTTCTACAGAACGCTTGTTAAAGCAGAGTTTGAAGAAGCACTAAGTGCTTCAGTAACTAAAATTTAAAATGGAGCCCAGAAAATCTACAGGATCTAGAGAACAGGTGCTCTTTCCCTTCAAAAGGCAGAATCTTCCTAATGAAAAAGGCAAAATACAAGGAAAAAAAAAAACACACAAGCATACGTATTTCAGAGAAATAAACTGTATTTCTGTCATCAGAATATAAGGAGATGAAATCAAGGAACCACATTTCATATTAATATTGGTATCCGAACCAAGGCAGCCCAAACTATCAGCCTCATTCCAGGTCTGTATAGCATCAAAGAGGATGGATCCATGTAGAAATATATTCTTCATTTTAATCTGCATCTTTCACTTTTCAAAAGCCTTTCTTTTCTAGGAGTTACACAGGAAAGAAAAGACAACCAAGCACTGAATATGAAAAAAGAAAATCTATTATATGTTCCAGGATGATTTCAATGCTTATTTACACGTGCTTACACTTAAATTTGCAGAGCTTTGAAATTCAGAAATATGAAATGCTGTATCAAAGCAGTTCATTTTATTAAGGCATTTGTCATTGTGTGAATCTAGTGCAGACAGCAGCAATCCATTGCAGTTAGTTACTCAGGTCTGTATTTGTGTGCATCGTGCTCTCTCATGAGGGAGTTTTCTTTCTACTTATACTTGCACTATTTAAAGCAGAATGTTTAATAAACAGTGAATCTGAGTCAAGCCCACAGTATTCTTCTGGCAGAAATGGGGCAAGTCCTCTGTGTATACAGATCATCGTATCTCTATTAGATAATTTCCAAAAGCAGTGGAGGCACAACACTTACAGCAGCAGGGGACTGGTGTACGTCACCACTCGCCAAGATTCAGCAGAAGCAGTGAAGAACTATTAGTATGTGTATGTGACGAGTGTATGGTAAACACACTGACATGTAGCAAGCCACGCCTTTGAACAACTGATCAGTGCAGAGAGTACTCTTTACATAACCAAACTGAAGTACGCTTCCCTTACACTGCAATTTCCTTAAAAAGATGGAGCTCTGCTAAGTGAAATCCCATTCCTTATGACTTGCCTCACAATCTGGGTGGCAAGTAGACATGAGCAATTACTAGCCAAGGGCCACCTCTAGGTGAAGTCACATAGGAATAAACATATACTTGAGGTGTGACCAACAAAACTACTGAAGTTAATATCTTGTATAAATAAAAAATATTCTTGAAAAATTATTAAAACACAAGGGCCACTGCAGAACATTTTCAAGAGCTTGAATATTCTTGTTCACTTTCTGCCTTAACAATTTTAGATTCTCAACACTTTTTAAATTATATGATCAATGACTGTGCTCGAAACCTCATCGAAGCATTTATTTTCAGCAAACAACTGTGACAAGTCGCATTTCCATCATTTCACTGGGAGCCATTTAGTGAGGTTTTCCACATTTACATTTCAAACCATCATCCCTTAATAAACTCACTATGTCCTCATCAAGTGAAAATCCAGATCAGGGACAATAATTGTCACTTAAATACTGGCAATGTGCTTATGGACATTTTAATTTCATAATCACCTTTGGGATCTCTTCCATGGTATTTTAATATCCACAATGGTTACAAATCAGCATTACTTTTCACAATTGCCCTCCATACATTTTAAATGCATGCCACCAAAATGCCATACTCAAGAAGAACAAACTCTCACTCTTTGCTCTCCCCTCCTGTATTTACAAATTTATAGTTGAAAAATCAATAGAAAATATCCCATATTTATTATAATGCAAAACTATCTGCCATACTCTAATGCTATAATGCCTTAATGACCACTGGTCATTTGTACATATCTTCTGACTTACTATATAGATCTTTTATACAATAAGTTAAAGAACACCAACAGACAATAAAAACCTCATCTAGCAATAAAATGCTCAAGTGAAAACATCAGAAGATGAAACACCAGTCAATGGTGTCATTAAAATTGCACTTGTAAAAAGAGAGGATGCTTATAACCCATCTGCTGGATATATGTTTTTTATGTACACACACATCAGTGGCAGCAAACAAATGTGAAACACCACAGGTAGTAAATTTGCCCATCCAAACCCATAAACTTTGAAAATAACACTTGATCCATCCGGATTTTTCTAGGGTTTCATTTCTTTGAAAAGCGTGGGAGACTGTCCCAGGAGTATACGTTTAGAGCATAGTTTTGACATAAATAAAAACTAGTAATTGACCTAAAAAGACTTTAGTTTGTTTAGCTAAACAGTCAATGGGGAACACTCCATGTACTACTTACTGGAGTATAGGAATCCCACTGCAATAAATTAAGACTTTCTCCTTATTAAAAAGCAAGGAAGAGTTTTACTCTTCCTTTTACTTTGCTGTGACACGTCTGGTTTTGCTCTGCTGGTTTTTTGTTTCTTTTTTTTTTTTTCCCTTGGTGCTATCTTGGCAGGTGGATTTTTCATTCTCTTTGATGAGCTGATGCACATTTTCATCTTGATCTCTTGCAAAGTCACATGCCACATGTGTTCAGGACCTCTATTTCCTGAACATCACAGCTGAATTCTTTACTATTCTGGTGGAACGTATGCAGCACACCGAGGTTTAGCTGGATGTCCAGTAACAGGGAGGAATTCAAACACTGAAATTGAGCTGTTATGGAGGTGGAAAAGCTCACAGTCTCTACCAGCACCATTTCAAGCCTCTTCGTCAATTGCTATTTTTAGTCAAACCCCTGATAACCAGGAGGTGGTTTTGTTCATAGTGAGAGCAGAGATATCAATATTCACTGCCAGCATTTTAGTCCCTACTAGGACATTATTACCCGCATACAGAAAAAGAAAGGGTAACACGTAAGGCTGTGAGACAGCAAATGAAAGCTCTTGTGACACTTCTGGGAGCAGTAGGCAAAGGCTTCTTCAGAAGGTCCTGCTATCCACAGGGAAAGGACTGTGCCACTGTATTGTACAGAGCACAGATTCCTACACAGGATTCCCAGAGGATATATGTTTCCACATACTTCTTGTTATCAGGTGTACTGTCATTTCTAAACTGAAATTTAAAAGCTTTATTGTTTTATATAGCCACAAGTTCAGCAATAAGTTCCTTTGTATAAAAGAAGCTCTGTCTGTTATTTGCTGTGCTGATCCAGTTGCAGGCTGGGTGGGTAGGAGAACAACCTTGCCTTCAAGCCAGTGAGCTTCTTAAAACCTGCAGAAGACCCACAAAAGTCCGTCCTCCGTTTTGCCCTCGTCTATCAGAATATACGTCTCTACCTTGTCTTTCTTTTACCCCTGTATCACTGCAGCTACATATCAGCGCCATTAGAACTTTGAAATCCTTCTATGTTATGCAGCAGTCTTCCAGAATTTCCTGATTAGCCAAATAGCAACACTAATATTGCACAGACAAACAGCGGTCTGGTAACCTTCTACAAGCAAATCATATCCTGTCAGAAACATGATACCCTTCAGTAAGACAACAAAAAACAATCAAAAATGTGTACAGAATAAAAACACTGGATAATTTATTAGCTAGAAATTACTGATACCTTTGGGGTGATAAAATAATATAGAAAAACTAGTCCAGTCATTCAATTTTTATCATCATCCTGAAAAAGGACTGGTGCCACTACCACCATTACTAGCATTTAGTTACGAATTAGAACATGTACCATAAGCACAGACTGTGATATTTTCTTGAACTCAAATTCTGCCATTCTCCCAACCTCTCCAGATTCCTCAAGCCAACAATACCTGCTCTTTTGATACAGCTTTAGCCTATGTGACCGATTTCTTATTCTGGGCTGAATCATCACAAAAGCCAGCTGATTGGTTAAAAATAATTTAAAAAATGCTGAATACCATAGCAACTGGTTTGCAGCCTTGCTAACATGCAGGAAGGATTTTTTTACTTGAATAAGAGCTACAAGTAAAAACACCAGGACAAAAGCAGACCTGGCATAATACCAACATCGCAACAGAGCCACAAAAACTGCTTAACCCCTCCCCAGTCTCTTCCCTGTAATATCTTCTGGGCAGCAATGAATCTTCAGGTTATTCTTAAAATACAGTTCAGAGGAAGAGGGGAAACATGCCACAGTATTGATTCTATGTATGTATCTAGACACAGCAGACTCTTCACCAAAACAAACAGGATTAAATTTTTTAAAACCAAGTCATGGAATCAGAATAATAATAGAGCTTTACCTTCACTTTTAATTAATAATCATATCACTCCATAACTAAAAGGATTAGAAGTTTCTAAAGAAACATCTCCAAATATACTTAACTCCACACTGTCCAATTTAGTGATCACTTTTAGGAACGCATCAAATTAGTCAAGACATTGATAATAAAGAAAAACCACTTAATGATAAAACCTCTAAGAATTGCATCAAGTCTATAAGGAATACATTTGAAAGAGCACATTGCTCTAGAATTATGGTAAGAGTCTATGTTCAGTTTATAGGGCAGGGTTTTGGCAGGAGATGGGCTCTGTGAGAAGAGACCAAAAGCTGCCCCATTGTGGACAGAGTCAGTTCCAAGACATACCCACCACTGGCCCAAGCTGAGTCCACAAGTGATGCTCATGGTACCTCTATGAGAACATACTTAGAAAGGGTAAAAAACCTTTGCAGCAGCACCTGGGAGAGCGAAATGAGAAAACATGAGAGAAACCGCCCTGCAGATGCCAAGGTCAGTGAAAAAGAAAGAGGAGGAGGTTCTGCAGGCACCAGAGCAGAAATTCCATTGCAACCGATGGAGAAGACCACAGCAATGCAGGTTCCTCTCTTGCAGCTGACGGAGTACAACAGTGAAGCAGAGGCACACGCTGCAGCACATGGAGAACCCTGCACCAGAGCATGCGGAGATGCCTTGAAGGAAACTGCAGCCCATGGAGAGTCCAGACTGGAGCAGGCTCCTGACAGGAGCCATGGCCCACGCAGAGAAGCCCACACAGGAGCAGGTCATCTGGCAAGAACTGTAGCCTGTGGGGGACCCAAGCTGGAGCAGTACATTCCTGATGACTACCCTGTAGCAAGAACCCATACCGGAGCAGTGGAGAATGCCCCATGTTGGCAAAGTTTGTGAAGGACTATCAGGACTGTCTGTCAGTGGGACCTCATGCTGGAGCACGGGAAGAACATGAGGAGGAGAAGCAGCAGAGATGAAGTGTTATGTAACTTATTCACCATTCCCCCTGCTCTGCTCAGGGGTGGGAAAAGGTGGCAGAAAAGTTAGGAAGGAAGGAATGAAGCTGAGTCTGAGGAGAAAGGGCACGAGGGGAAGGTGGTTTTAGTTTTGATTTTTTTTTTTCACTAACTTGCTCTATTTTTAATTAGCAATAAATTAATCTTTCTCAAGTCAAGTCTGCTTTGCTTGTGACAGCAACTGGTGAGTGATGCCCCTCCTCCTTATTCTTTCATCTTATTTTGTTCTCCTGTCCTGTTGAAGAGGGGGAGTGAGAGCAGCTTGGTGGACACGTGGCAGCTGGCCAAGGTCACCCCCCATCGGAGTTCCTTGCATTTGAAGAAAGCATAAATTTCTCCTAGGCAACTGAAGCTATGAAGTCTTTGCTCTGAAGCAGAGGTACCCATCTGTTCTAAGGCAGCTCTAATAGGTCTTTACTGCACTACACAGTGAAGAATCACAGTCCTGTCTCTTCTCCATCATGTTTGGGGTGGCTTTAATCTGGTGACATTATTTGCCTGCATAATAAGGACCCTGACTGAGCTTTGTTCCTCTTTGTGTGTCATTTAAAAGGCATTCTGTATTTATAATAGTCTGCATTTTTACTACATATAGGATGTATACAGACTGTTAAACACTACTGAGAACTATGTACCTACTCAGAAAATACGCATGCCCTTTATCTTCCAAAAGATACCTAATTTCAAAGTCATTATTTTATTTACGTCACATTCCATAAAACTGCGAAAAATTTGCTAATTTGTTTCCACAAACAGTAGATATCGAAAGTAGAAATAAAAAAAGCAGGACAAAGAGAATCCAAGAAACTTAGCAAAGCTACATTCAGAGTTCTAGCTGCTCTTGAATTTAAAACGTGCATCTCCAACACTTCCCTCACTCATCAGATAAGAACGCTTGATGGGCTGATCATCACAGAGCGCTCACTCTTACCCACTCCCCATACTTTCAGAATGGGATTTCATGGTTAGCTTGTTTTGAAAAACCTTTGTTTTGTTTATAAAGGAATTTTTTTTTCACTTGAGCAGCTATCCAGGAAGAGACTACAAAGAGAACATCATTTGCTTTCTGAAGCAAAGTGAAACGGTACTCTGTGGTTAGTATTACTCATGCAAGCACACTTTGTATATGTATATATACACCATATCTTTATGTATGCTGGAGATGCCAACTGGAAGTACGGCCCTATCATGTGCAAGACCAGACTCTGCTCTCATGCCAGTAGTTCCATTCCACTTATGTCAATGGCAATATATTCTGTTCCCCAAAATTGTAAATCTTCCCTGAAAAGCTTACACTCTTAAGTCAGAATCCTAAGAAAAGAGCGGAGGACAAGCCAGAAAAATGGTTACCCATTCTGCATACTCAAACGCACATGCTCACTCTTGCCTGTACAAATTAGAAAAATGTGGCTCAAGGACAGTAACATTTTATAACAACAAAGATCAGACCTCAAGGAGGGTTGGGATACAAAACTGTCATTGACCTCAGCTCTGAAATAATTTTTCCATGCTTAAAGTGGCATGAAACACACGACAAAACTGCAGTACAGCAGGAGACATTCAGTGACTGAAACACACAAAACAGTAATGCCAAAACTAGTGCTTGAGAGCAGCAGCCATAACAATGGTTCCAGCTGGTTCCAAGGCTTTGGGAGGGGGCAACACAAATGCCCAGAACTTCAAAGAGAATGCTGCTATTCTACTACCCTTCATTCACCTAGAAGAAAGGCATTATTTGAGCATAAATACTTATACTGTTCTCATCACAAAACTTATTGTGACAAAATTATTATTTCATAAGACAGCATTATCAGGAATTTTAGAAGTAACTTGAACCACCATTTTTTTTCTGTTAAAAAAGGTAAACTGATTAAGAATATATATATGCATGTTAGCCCAACTGATGAGTGTCTGGAAACAACCATGAGAAGGAAACTCAGTGGAAAACTGTGGAAACTGTTCCTCCTACTAAACAGTCCTGCTGATACACCTAGGGCCCAGGAAAAGAATTACAGAAATATTAAACACATCTCAGCATAAGCACAGTACACTCAGACAAAAAAAATAATCTGCCTGATTATAGCCAGTCACAGGAAAACACCTAAACCATTGAACAGATGTGCAGCACACTGAATCTTATGGTATTACAACCTTTTACTGTAGACCTTCATTTTTTCCCATAATATTTAGATTTCTGAGTTCAAAAGGCACTTCAAGGTGTTCTGTAAACTAAAGATGTTTGACTGGTTGGTCTCAGAAGAAGCTGTGTTACACCAGGAATTTAAAACAGATGGATCTATCCAAACACCCGGCATTATACCCAAAACCAGTAGCCCTGTAGAAGTATATAATATTACTCTGGGAAGTTTTTCACCCCATTATGAAAATGATAAACCACAGCAGTGATGTTAGCAAACTTGCCAAAGGACACCTGTAGAATTAGTAGCTAAATAAGAACAAGAACTCTTTATTTTAAGTCAATGGAAAGTCTCCCTCTATGCATGGGTTGGTAGTATAAAAGAGTCAGTACCATTTCATTCCATTATATGCAGTCCAGTTAAAAAACACAAACAAAACAGTGTGTGCAGTACAGTTACTGAGTGTGTGAGACACAGAAAAAGGAGAAACAAAGAGAGAAAAGGCTTTACTTTTATTGTAAATATTTAGGGTTTGCATTATTTTGGGGATATCTCAGACTCTAAATAACATTCAGAGCATGCACCGTCTAGGCGTGCCACTTCCTCTAGGACAAAGATGTTTTGAAAATTTTTTATTCCCTGCTTGTAAAGTCACAAAAATACAATCAATGAACTGTAGACACCTTTGATCACATTTGCTTTTTGTGGGTTCCAAGGTTCATTGTCATAAGGGATCCCTGTAACCAGCATCTGGGATGGAAAGAAAGTAAGTGATAGGCATCCCTACCTCCAAGTCCATCTCCAGAATCAACCTCATAGATGCTCTCCCCTTCCATGCTGTCTTAGGATGCAGCAGAAAGCAAGATCTTCATCAAATGATTTGCTCAGGATCCAGAAGGTAGCTGAATCCACCCACTCTGCAGCCAGCAGGTGATATCTTTCAAACAAAAACATAAAAACAAGGCCATTGATCCACTTCTTCTATACAACAGAGGGGTCATTTAATTTCTCCTGTAAGTTCTCAACTTTTCAAAACTGTGTGTCAGTTATACATCAAATATTGCAGCTCCTCCTATCAATACAGTCTTCAGTGGGCATTTGAGCTCCTTTTCCCTTGTAAATTTAACTGTGACTCACAGTAGAATCCCTCCACCCAGTATAAAGAGGTTCCAGCAGTCCAAATTACTAGACTGTATTAAGGGGGAAGCCTCATCTTATTCATACGGCCTGACAGGACGAGAAATGGGCAATATGGAGCAATATGCTACTCATCCACAGGATTAGCTCTTCTCTGGCACACTGAAAGCACTGTGAAACCAAATTACATTCAGTTTGCAAACAACACTACAGATGGAAAGCACACAGACCATGGGGGTTCACTTTCTTAAGACTACTCTTAGGGTTACTTTCAGTTCAGGTACAGACAGCATCTCAGTTTAGCAATGATTTGCAGATGAGTGTAAAGAACAAAAGTGTAAAGACGGGTGTGGACAAGAGAATAAAACCACCTCTTCATTTATTTAAGACAACAATAAGGGAGCAAAATCTCTTTCCCCTAAATTGAGTCTGAATAGCCCATTGTTTTTTTATTACTGTTCAGTGCAACTAGTTCCTACCAGCACCTTCTCTTTCTGAATAAAGGGGAAATAACTGCTAATGAATTTTTAAAAGTACTAATGAGTCAGAAAACATCCACACATTAGTGTCTTTGAGAGGCAAAAAAAGGAGACAAAAAGCAATCAGAACAGTATGGAGTTACTAGAGGAGTTTTGCAGCAAGCAGAGAATGGTCAGGTCAGATGCCCATGATCAAGAGACAGCAAAGCAAGGATGAGCTCCAACACTCATTCCCCTGTGTAAGATTTGTAATCTGATTGTTTTTAAAATAAAGGAAAACAGAAACCAAGAGAGCACATAGGTTTCTGTCTGCCAGAAATTAACTCAGACAGGCCAAGAACAGAAAACACAATGAGAGAACGATGATCAAGAACATGAATGATGTGATACATAAAACTCTGTTCAGGTACCACCAGTAACTTAGAGCTAGCCATGGAGCAATGTACTGGCTGTTTCCTTGCCAGTTTCAAATGAGCAAGGAATTTTTCCTTTGCAAGTCTGTGGCCTTCTCTTTTGCTTTTCATTGTCATTAGAGAGCATCCAAATTGTCCCATGCCACTACACTTTACTGAGAGGGTGGAAAAGGGAGAAAAGTTCTGTATGAACATGAATTGCCCTTTATGTTTTGTTCAACTGCCTTCTTCAACTTCCTATCAACAAGTAAGCAATAAACAAATCTGTATTCAGACATCAGGTAAAAGAAAATCAACAGTTTGAGTATTACGTCATTTTGTTGATAAAAAGAAGGGCATACCTAAAAGTCTCACATCAGATGGCCTCTATTTCTTCAGCTTCTTCAAACATCTGCACATCTTCTTGATTTTCCGCTGGTTGAGCCAGCACAGGCGTGTGCCATGTAAGAGAGAGTGCCTGGCACTGCAAAGCTCTGAGCACACCTCCACTGGAGTGAAGATTGTAGTACAGCCAGCTTATGCTGTTGGTGCCTCTTCTTAAACTTCCATCAGCAATTCAAGGTGTTCTTCTAAATGCACATTCGTGTTTTTCAGAAGGTATGCTACTACAGTTTGCAAAAGACCAAAGACTGACAAAGGGTCCACGATAATGCTGATTTTTTAGCGATGAAGCATCCAATGCAAGAATTTTAGTTTGGTAAAAAAGAAAATCCATACGTTTTATTTTTAAAATATGAAAATACTTACCAAATAAATAAAGGGGACACAAGTTGAAGTGTCAACCTCTGGCTGTGTATTCACATCTGAAATATTTATGCTCCAAATGCTGATTTAGGATACTCACAAGGACATTAATAATCACGGCTCTTGTTTAGAAAAGCAAATGCCCTCGAGCAATGAATACTGGATTACTATGATCAAATAAGTTCTGCTGTGGATGTCACAGGATTTACTACTAATTTTTCTGGACAAATGGGTCAGATGAGCAAATAACCATAATTTAAGAAAGTCGGCCACAGCTCTTCAAACATGAGAACTTATTTTGCAAGTTTCCCTTTGAAAAGGTCTTTTTATTCTGCTCAGATGTGGGGTTTTATGATGACTGCTACAGTTCTCCTGCACATCAATCAGAAACATGTTTGTATAAAGTAACTACTGACCAAAGGACATTGTGTACTGCCTAGAAACTAAACATTACCTTTTTATCTGGGCCTTATGCCTGCACATATATAGAAAAAGTAACTTGTGCCCAGCATAAATACCTATTTCTACATGTACTTAGACACAGCTGTTGCACAGCTTAAACTGTTCATCTATCTGTAAGCAAAAACGTGTGCCCTGATGAAAAATCCATCAAGTATCTCATTTTATCTTACAGTGATGAACTAAATGAAGTCTGTGTGCCTTTATTGAAACTTCTAGGTGCAGAAAGTACTAGATTTAATTACATTTAAAGCATAAGGGTTGATTACTAAAATTAGGTATCAGTATTGAAAAATGCTAGCATTTGAGTGCAAGGCTACCAAGACACTAAGTGGAACCAAAGTCTTTGCTGCCTAGATAAAAATTACTATTTCACAGTATAAAATGGTATAAAATTACTAATATTACTCTTACAGAAAACTGAGATTAAAAGAAGAGAAACAGAAGAAAAGTTGCTTTTAAATAATTTATTATTTTACATACATTTCAGTGTGAAACAAATTAACTGTTCTTTCTTACATGCTTGCTGTCTCTTCCCTTGGCATCTGTACCAGTGTTGCTTTTATTGGCATTTCATTCACAGCTGAATCTTTTTTTGGGGCTGTTAATAGATAGGAAACCCCCTACTGTTCTGTTCTCTGGCTATGAAAACTTTTTAATTAAAAACTGAAAGCAAAATGATGCAACAGTACTGAAATCTAGAGCTGCTCAAATGATATCACAGCAATGGAGTATCCAGAGAAGTAGAATTCTTAGTGCAGAACTGCTTCATGCTTGGCTGTGTGTTTATCCCTTATACAAGGGAGAGAAAAACCTGAAATGTTTCAAGTCACCCCTATCACAAAAGAAAAATTCCACAGCAGAGAAGCAGTGAAGAACGAGGTATGACTAAAGCTGTTTTAAAACGGAATGAAGTAATAAGCTTAATACTTCTTATAGAGCACTTGAAAACCTACATTACAGGACTCCTTTGGTCACACAATTTCATTGTTTGGCAACTTCTTGCTCATACAAATCCTTCCTCCTACTAACATCATACAGTAGGTCCCACTTTCCATCATCACAACAGAGAATAAAGCCACATGGGACCAAACATCATCATTTGGTGTTGGCATCTGGTTCTTGATGAAAATGCTGTCATGAGGGAAAAACCCCAATGAACACGTTAACTGCAGTTTTGTAACCTCAGGTCATTGTCAGTTATTGGGAAGATATTTCTGGTGTTGAGGCAGAGAAGGAGGCTCAGAGGAGTCTCAGCAAGACCAGTTGTTCACACCTTCTGCCTGAGTGTAGTTGACAGAACCATCCAAGTCAGAGCAATACAGCAGGAAGATGAAGTCAGGAATGCATAGCCAGGTACCACGTGCATGATCTGTACTTTCTCCCTCCCAGTGGCTACACAAGCCTCACTGCTGTTTTAACCCATGCGAAGGAGTTATGTTCCCAAGCAGATGTGCAGACAAAAGAGCAATAGATAATGCCTGTTATTAGTTGCCTTCTTCAGACCAGTGCCTGGCTCCAAGTGCTGTACACTGAGGTGCACACAAGTTGCATATGCATCCGAGTAAGCCCAATCAAATGTAAATGACTGCAGTCCCTTGATCCTTCTGAAACAATCTGGTTAGCCCTCTGGCTGCAGATATTGGATTCTGCAGCACCAATCCCCACTAATGTAACAGAACACTACCACTGGAGTATATGTACATTCTGACAACATGGGAAAAAGCAAAAACTGTGTTACAAAATCCAAGGATGATAAGAATATTTATATATTTACACATTTTAAACCTTCAGGGACTTGACAAGTTTAATTCTTCAGTTAAAATCAGAAAGATCAGAGTGTCCTACATTTCGCATCAAGTGCTGAGATAAACAAACATGCCAGAATTAAAATGTGAAGAAAAGACTCAAGTCATAGCAACACAGAATGGTTTGGATTAGAAGGGACCTTAATGATCATCCAGTTCCAACTCCCTGCCATGGGAAGGGACACCTTTCACTAGAGCAGGTTGCTCAGGGCCCTGTCCAATGTCCTTGAACACTTCCAGGAATGGGGCATTCACAGCTTCCAGGGGCAACCTGTTTCAGTGTCTCATCACGGCCACAGAAAATAATTTCTTCCTAGTACTCAGTCTACACCTGCCCTCTTTCAGTTCAAGGCCATTACCCTGTCCCCACGTGCACAAGAAAAAAGTCCCTTTCCAGCTCTCTTGTACCCTTCAGGTACTGAAGGGCCACAATAAGGTCACCCTGGAGCCCAAACTGGACTCCAGGCTGAACAATCTCAATTTTCCCAGCCTTTCCTCATAGGAGAGGTGCTCCAGCTCTCTGATTATTTAAGTCACCACAGAAGCACACTTTTGTGCTAACTCGAAAACCCCAGCAGTCCCAAATACACATTGTGGGTGCACTTTTCCAAAGAGCACTTCTCACAGCAAATTCCTACATAAGCCCAAACCTCTAGGCTGTAGTTAGACAGACCTTCCTCAAATGTACACTGTCGACTCATGCTCATAAATCTCTTTTTCAGGTAGTTTATGCAATAGATGGTTCATCTGCCTTCACCTCCCTCCATTCTTTTCTCTCTGTGGAGTGCATTGTAGAGATCACAACAGGCAGGACTGCTTCCCTCTCCCTGCTCACCAGTCTTTTGTGTTCTGTTTGGTGAAAACACTGTTTTTTCAATGATTTGCACTGAGTGTTACTGGAGAATGGATCTATGCTGAGAAATACTGGGCATGAGAGTTAGGTGATTACAGAGACTGGCTTTGCAGCTTTTAGGAAAATAACTAATGTCAAGAGGGATCCAAAAGGAGAAGAATACCAGATCTGTAGCACTATTATGTTCTCACACCAACCTTATTACAGGAGCAGTGTAAAATTGATGGTAAATTCTTCCCCTGTCTTGGGGTAGGACAAGAAAAAAAGAAAAATCAAGCTGAAAATCTGTACCACTACACCAATACAGAGGAGGGTGATGCCACATCTGCTTCTGAAAAGGTTCTGTTTCTCAAAGTTTACCAGCAGGTGGATCTGCAATGAATTATCAGTGATTTATCTGTACTAGTCCTGTCCCTCTGCAGGCAGCCAATCTCACACAAGGAGTCCTGCTTAACTAGTTATTTTTGCTTTCTCTTCATTTCCCTCATTTGTCACAGGAATTTATTCAAAGTTAATGAATCAGTCCAAAATTTCTTCATACATATTTCAGTGTTTTCCAAAAAAAGAAATCTACATTTTAGAAATGGGCATAAATCTTGTATTCAGTCAGGCATAACCATGCTTGAGTTGTCCTGCAGTAATACACTTACAACAAGCCTTCCTGACTACCAGACTTGATAATCCTAATTCCTTCCTAACAAGCCTTTCAGACAGACTGTTTTATTATTCAGAGAAAGTCTGACTTGAATAGATTCACCCCATTTCACCACAAAGCTGTTTTGTTGGGTTTTTTTTGAGATATCTCCATATGGAAATCTCAAGGAAGTCAAAAGGAATTTTGCTATGGACATGGGCATTTTAAACACTGACAAAATCCTCAGTTTTCAAAACACCAAAAGAAGCCTGCCACTCACCATTTTGCAAAATAAGGTCAAGCGCTAACAAAATGGTTTGCTAGAAGCAGTCATGAAAGACAATCCGTGTATTCTAACCCTGCAAAATACAGTTCAGGGACAGCATAAGAATCATTACCAATAGATGTGTTTCACTGCTTCATTCCTCCAAAACGTCCAGCTGAATTGGGAAGAGGAGTAACTTCTATGTCTGAATCACTTCACTTCCACACACATTTTTTCCTCAATAAGATTTATATTTGAAATCCCTACCTGTTTTACCCACCAAACTATTTCACCCCTCTCATCACACAGCACTTCACTTTCCAGTTGCTTCTCTTTACATACATATTGGGACAACTGTAAAGGAAAGGGCTGGCAATTCAGCCTCTTTTAGTAGAACGGAGTACCACAAAGCACAGGACACACTACTCTCTTCTTGTGGGCCAGGGCTATAAGGTACAGCGTGAACTGTGCCGTGCAAACCAAGAAATCCCATCAAGCAAAGACAACACTCACTGTTGCTTTAGAAAAACAATCTTACAATTTGGCTCCTCTGCTAAAAGCAGAAACAGTAACTATGACCTGCAGGAACAGTGGAGGCCAAGCTAATACTTTTTAAAGCCACCTGATGATGTTGATTGCGATCTGAAAACAAGCCCTACATATTATGGTTTCTGCTCTAGGCATACTAATTCAAAAACAGAGGGCAAGACATTATATCAGAAATATTTTCTTTAAAGATGTGTCTAAGAAGCCAATTTCGGCAACTTAAGATTTATTAGTTACTCGAGTCTGTGTATTGCAGCAAAGATTCATCAGAGAGTGAATCTGACATTTACACAAATTGATTGCTGCACACAGTTAAGCTCTACTGCTGTGACCAACACAGAGCAACCCTCAAAACCAAACACCAAAACCCAAAAAGAACACCTTAAAAACGCATCCAGAACATACCTCCTTGATGTACTGAATTTTCAGTTTGCAGCCTAAATACAGCCCTCAGTTTAAAAGATTATGTATTTCACATAACAGACAATGCAAAATAAGGGTAGAATTTTTCTATTTCTAGTAGGACTGTCCTTTTCCAAAGGAAAGAAACTATATTCCATTTTGAAAGCCACATTCCTATTGGGATTAGAAATGACTCTCTGGTCATATAGCAGGAAACAAAAGACTAACCAAGATATTGATCAAAACATGATATGAATGAAACTGTACAGAAACTCTAACTTTAAAAAATAAGAAATAAAGTAGTAACAAAAAAGAACGAGGGAAATAAAAAAACCTTTATTACTAGCTTACTTTTCCTTAGTAGTTTGCAGCACAAAACCAATTTGCTTTCCTTAAGTTTTAGCTGAAAGTCTAAACGAGGCATGCAATACACAGAGTATTTTCTCATTTGCTTTAACATTAATTTTCAAGACAATGTTGAAAAGCCGAATTTAAGCCCAGCTGTAGTTTTTATAACCAACCAAGAGAAATTTAGTTTGCATGCTAGAGCAACTGTGGAAATCAATTCTTAATCTATGACCTTGCTTACCACAGCTTGAAGCCTTGCAATAAATAAATGCCTTGAGCCACACATAAGAAACATTTGGTGAATCCGAGACAAATAACACAAATCTATATGTGTATATATAGCATTAGAAAGGTCACATGAAATACAATATTGGCTCTATTCTTGCTCTAACATAATAATGTTTGAAAGGCAGGACCTGCTAACTGCCTGCATTAATACCCAGGTGGTGAACAGTCACGAGTACCTATTTTCTTTTCAAATTACAATGTTCATCCTTTTAGAGGACTTCTTGTAGTCTTCCCTTTTCTTTTTTGAAGTGTGGAAAATGCTAGAATGCTTAGAAACTCTGAAAAATAGTTATTTCCTTTGTCCTAGAATATGCAGTCTTTCTCTAAAGCACATTTAAGCTTCCCTGTGAAAATTGTGCAGTCTTTCATCGCTAACAGTCAGGAAAACAAATGCCAGAGCTCACATGTTAACCTGCACTTTGTCACAATTACCCTCTTTTATATGCTGAATCTCTCAAAACCTCATCCTATATGTTATTACTTATTTATCACTGGAGTATAAGCTAAAAGAAAGAACCACCTATAGTAATGTCTCCCTATTAATATTTTACAATTACAGTTCACAAAAAAATTCTGTAAACAAACATGTACCTCCTTAAAAACACACCTTCCATTCTTGATGTATTTGCTTGACTGTAGGTTTTAAAATCAAGTAATACAAAATAGAGCTAGTTCAGCTAATTTCCCTCTCTTGATTGTCTCCTTCCTGAAACACTGAAATTCAAATGTGACTGTGACTGACACTCCTTTTGAGATTAGCATGGCATTATCAGTTTGCACAGCAGGTCACCAAAGTAACTGCTGGAAATGTTTCACTTATTTAACCCTAAAGGATGTAATCTAATATGAAAAGAAAGAATTTGGAGATTCACAATTACCCTTGAATTGGTATTATACATAGAAATCAAATCAGAAAAAAATACTTTATTTACACAAAAGCTGTAGTCAAAACAGATCATTAGGTCCTTTCTAATGTTATATTTTCACACATCCACCAACACTTGATCATCAGAGGAAAAGCTATTCTGAAATTAGTAGGCTCATGCTACTTAGTTCTACCTATGAGCACAGGCATAGCCAACTAACATCCAAAACACAACTCAGGACACCTCTGAACTTCTCCAAGGAAGTGTCACCTTTTGACCTCAATGTATGGATTTATTCCAGTCTAAGGGCAACTTCAGCAAAAATGATGTCAAGTACTTATTGGTCAGAACTGATGCCTGGAAATAGAGAAACATTCCAGATGCACACAATGGTTTCATACTGAAAAATAAGCTGTGTTTGAGCCTACCCCAGAACAGACTAAATCTTACCAAAAGCTAAAACAGAGCAGGAGGAAGTCTAATTTTGTGCATTCTTTTCCATAGCTCAAAAGCAGGAATTTTAGCTTGGCAATGACCTGTGTTCCACACCTGCCTGGAGAGAAGAACTCACAATCCAAAGTGAAGCCCCTCAGATAACAGCAGTATTTTGCAGATATTAAAAAAAAAAAGCATATGCAATTCTCAAATTCCTACATATTTTGTGAATTCTGTTATCCAGACATGCCCACAGCAGTTTGTGGGAGTGGGCAGCTCTAAGCACAGCAGCTGCAGGAGTGGGGAAGCCCACAGAGCCTTCCTGAGAGGCAGCCAGCTGCACACCCTGCAGCACCCTCACTAACCCTGAGACCTTCTCCTCAGCACTAAGAGTTACTACAAACTCCCTCCCAACTCCACCTGCTATGCCCTACCTGACATTTTAAATTAGTTTCCCTGTTACAGTCTTCAAGGCAGTTTGTTCTAACTGCAGGATCGACACTTGGTGTATTAATTTGCGTTGGCAGAAACTACTTCCCCACCAACAAAACAACAAATTTACATTACAATGTGCAGCTGCTTATAACCAATGACCCTTACAAAACAAGTTAAGATTCAATATTTGTGAAACAAAGCAAAGTATTCACTGCTGCCTTCATATCAGCATAAATGACTAATTACTTTAATCAGGAAGCTCAAAAGATAATGAACTTGATTTATTATAAACACAGGGGCTTGCCCTCATAAAAACGACTTGTTCTGCACTTCAGGACACATATTGATTTATGGCACTACTTGTAATTCTCCTGTTTTTTATTTTAACATTTAATAACGGGTGAAAAATGAATGAAAAGTAAACTCGAGCAAGACACATTCCCAATATATCTTTACTCCATTCCACAGCAATAGTTATAGATTATCTATATCCTAATACTTCAATAATAGTAAAAATGCCAAATTATTTTGAAAAACATGCAGAGAATAAAAGCTTCATTTGCTCAAGGTTATAGAAAGAGTGAATATTCTTGCCTTTCTCCTACACGACCCCTCATTGTTCAGATGTGTGACATCTGTTGCTGAGACCAGCTGAACACAACTCAAATACAGTTTAGCTTGGAATATCTGAGAGAGCCATAAAAAATCTCTGAGGATAGATTATGAATCAATCACAGCCCAGAATTCCATCAGAGGGGGAGTGTGAGTCTGAATCTGCCTGAAGCCTGGTAGTAAACAGGAAAATATCTTAACATCTTTGCAGAACAGCCCCTTCGGAGAGCACTTTGCTCTGTCCTGGCCCCTGCACCACCCGTCCTTTGCCTCGCCAAAGGGCCACTTGTGGACACACAATGCACTTAAGGCATGTCAGGTCCCCATGACAAGGCTTGTAGATTTATTGCACTACATTCAAACTACACAATATGGTGACAAATTTTTACACTACAGGTCTTTTAAACAAACACAGAAATATCCATGTCAAATCTACTTACACTGAGATTCCAGTGGTGGGGCACTGGAACTGGCTCCCCAAGGCAGGGGTCAGAACACCAAGCCTGACAGAGTTCAAGAAGCACTTAGACAATGCTCTCAGGCACAGGGTGTGACTCTTGGGGTGTCCTGTGCCGGGCCAGGAGTTGGACTCAATGATCCTGATGGGTCCCTTCCTACTAAGACTATTCTGTGACTCTATGATTAAACTGCTTAGGACTCTCTCATCCACGTGAAGTCCTCTAAGTTTGCCCAAACAAGATGACTGCCATGGATTTCCTCTTTCTGCGTATTTATGTTGCAGATTTTTGAGGAACCCTCAGGTACATTTCTATGTATCCTGCTGAATGGGTGAAAGAAGAACCAGCATGTTAGAGATCGGAAGAACTGTTTTTCGTAGTTCACCGGTAACCAGCAAAGTTCTCCGACTTCGGTTTTTTGAAGTCATCACTGGAGTCCCAGGGTGTGCAAGAAGACAGTCACACGACTGGGTGTGAGTACAGCTGCTCAGCTTTTACAGTGTTCATGATCATCATTGAATCATTATTTGCAGAAAAGAGTGATGAAGGGCAATGTGAGAACATTTTCAGTGTGAAGAATGTTTTCAGAGACTGGATGATCAGTTTCATCCACCTTTAACTCTGAGCTCAGCTAAAACAAACCGTGTTCCTCAGGGCACTGAAGCAAATGCATTATCATAACTTGGCAGCCAGGTTCATATTACAGCTGTTTCTTGTGCTGACCCGTCACTGTGACCCCATGTGCCCCCACATATCCTCACATTGTCGCTTTCTTGTCTTATACTTAACACTAACATTCCTCTGGGTAGGAACCACCTCTTTATGTGTTTACAGAACTAGCTGTGCCTAGTGACTCAGTTCTGTCACAGTATAAATAGCAAGAAAGATATGTATCTCATCCTGATTTAGGGCAGAGTTGAACGATTCCATTTCATCTCTGCACTATCAAAGTAAATGGAAATTTTTATTCTTGGGAATAGGGTTTTCCATATTGTGTCATCATGGTTGGTATCTCCTTGATACAAATGTTCTTTCACATAAAAAAATTTTTTTAGTCATCCATCAATTCTGATACATTGCAAATATCACCACAACCACATAAAATGTAACAGCAGTATTTTCACCAGCACTTTTGTCAAATAATTTCATTCCATCCAGCATTTCTTTCAAGCCCAGTGACACACAAAGAAAGTCTCAGAACTCAGAGTGGAATTCCACAGTTTAGAAGACATTCATCATGAGATTACTAAAAGACATCTGCTTTGGTCCATTAGGGGCACACATGGGACTGACCTCTGTTATATTCTATAACCACTCACTGATGACCAGATACCAAACCCCACTTCTGCACAGCTGCAGAAAACCACCTGCTACTACAGCAGTTACTGCAGAGATGAGAAAGTATGGGATACCTACCAATATCAGATGGACTTCTAGGACTCTGATAGCTCTCTCATAGCCTGGGAGATACTTAATGTCATACCATCACTCAGGGTTGTCTGAAACTGCATACATATTTTAAGGACTGCTGATTAAGACAGTTTACTTACTTTGTTGGATTTTTAACTTGTGTAAATGCCTTTCAAATAAAGATGTCCTCATTCTTTGAAGTGAACCATCTGGAGTTCCACCTTTTTTTTTTTTTTAATCCACAGTGTTAGAGGTCAAGCAGAGAACAAGTGTTCAGGGGAGGATTTGGAACAACGGAAAAAGAATGTGAAATATGAATTCAAACAGCATCTAATACAAAAAGAGAAATTCTCATCTACAAAATGAAGTTCCATTATTTTACACAAAAAGAAACCATGAATTATTAAATACATATTCATTGTTTAGATCTGGGTTAATATGCTGGTTTTGGCTGGGGTAGAGTTAATTTTCTTCACAGTGGCTGGTAAGGGGCTGTATTTTGGACTTGTGCTAAGCGGGGCTGATAATCCAGAGATGTTTCTGTTATTGCTGAGCAGGGCTTACACAGAGCCAAGGCCTTTCCTGCTTTCCACGCTGCCACGCTGCCAAGGATGTTGGGGGTGCATGGGCAGCTGGGAGGAGACACAGCTGGGACAGGTGACCCAAACTGACCAAAGGGATATTCCAGACCATGTGACATCATGCTCAGTATATAAAGTGAGAGGAAGAAGGAGGAATGGGGTGACATTTGTAGTGATGCCATTTGTCTTCCCAAGTCACTGTCATGTGTGAGGGGGCCCTGCTCTCCTGGAGATGGCTTAACACCTTCCTGTGTGGGAAGTGGTGAATTAAGTCCTGGTTTTTCTTTGCTGGGCATGTAGCTTTTGCTTTTTGTATTAAACTGTCTTTATCTCAATCCACATGTTCTCTGCCTTTTACCCTTCTAATTCTCTCCCCCACCCTGCTGATGGTGGAGTGAGCGAGTGGCTGCCTGGGGTTAAACCACAATAGTTATATACGGAACTATTATGGTAGCAAGAGTGGTGCTACAGCATTTACTGGCATCCTGAAAATGATCCCAAAGTGCAAAACTCTCTTAATTGAGCTTATGTTTCAGAAGAATACTCGTTTTGAACAAAAAAAAAATTATTTTAAAGCTTATATTCTAAAAGGTACCTCTGTTGTTGCAGCATTAAGACTGGAAGCTCACTCTTCCAGGCATTTATTTTGTAACAATCATTTAATTTCATATTTCGTTATGTTTGACAACTCTCATGAGGAGTTAAACACTCTGCTCTGCAGCTACTGTGATTACTGAAAGAAAAAACATGAAATAACTTTGAAAATGATAGATCAGGCTCACTGGCAGGCTGGTTCTGCTGAGCTCAGCAAGAAGGGAAGGCAGCTTCGTATCTGTACCAGGGCAGTCAATCCTAGAGGCTATTCTGACTTGCACTTGTTGGCAAAAGTCCCTAAAGGACCATCTGCCAGCAAGACCAGTGAGGGAAAAATATCATTCATGTTCACACTCAGATAATGCCAAATCCTTCCCAATTCTCAAAATCTTCGAATAGTAGAAGCTACCAGAAGGAAGATTTAAGATGATAGTATGCCAGCTCTATCTTCTGTGGAGTCAATATAGAAGCACTTCACCAGAAAAGACAAAAAGAGGCTACACAGAAAGAGGAGGAAGAGGTGGAGGAGGAGGAAACTAAACAGATAAAAGAATTTATCTTTCGCATTCAGAATATTATGGTTATGGTCACAGAATCATGGTCAACGCTACCAATCACTGCAGGCTAACTATACCGAAAAGATACACCTTGAAAGGCTTATTGGAAAGGTGGGGAGGGAGAAGGGGAGCAGAGAGGCATCAAACACGCACAACAGATGTGTGCACACTAAGCTTGCATCTTCAAAATTGCTGCTACAGTTCAATTTATTTAACTTACTACTAGAAACATGTAACAATCCTAAAGCATTCAAGATAGGAAATGCATAGCAGAGCAGCTTATGTTTCAATAACAGAACATGCTGTTTCCCTCAATCAGATTTGAAAGAGGCAGATCAAAGAGAAAACATTTAAAATCAAATGCAAGGCCTTATTCTGATTTGAGAAAAGAAAAACTATATATTGCAAATGCATAGATACATACCTTTTTAAATATATACACATATACATACTGCAAAGTTAGAGATTCCTTGGCTTAGCCTGTCCTGTTATGAGTGCCCATTCCTATGCTCACAGTTTTATTTTGCTGTAAATGCACCCTTGAAAGCATCAGCTTGTACAGAAGGGCAACAGCTGTTCAGCTCCCAGCACGATAAGGATTTTCTACCTCTGCTATTGGACAAGGAGTAAGGTGATCCTAAATGAGTGCACCCTACAGTAAACTCTTACAGTCTCGTTGTCCTTCCCCTTCCCACTATACAGCTCTGTCTCCATCCCATTATTCATCTCATACTTTTAAGTGACCAATAACATTTAGATTATACCCAGTCTTAGACACAGGCTGTGGAAACCTTCGCTTTGCTGAAATTAGCAACGCTGACTTCAGTGAAACGTTTGGTTTCCTACCACAGCGCTCTCTGCCCTCTAGCACAGCACTGGACCTTGTGGAAGAGTGAGCAACAACAAAGGATTTTCCCTATCATCAAACATTCAGTTTACATTTTACATTTCCTTGGCTCATGGAAAGAAAGAAAAAGACATACTTTGCTGTCCAGATGAAGCACAGTGTAACTGGTGACACACTCTCTGTAGGTGATGCGAAACACCTCCTGCTCTACAAGGAAAATTCTGAGCTAAACTGTAGGCTCCAGTCAGGTGAGAAGTAGGTCTGCTTGCTGGCCCTGTTTAAAAGCCTTTCCAGGATGGGAGCAGTTTTGTTTGTTTTACAGTGGCTTTTGTAGATTTTTTTTATATCAATCACTCCTCCGCTCTCATTTCCATGCAGTTCTACAGCCAGCTGCCTGAAAGAGGCAGTTCAGCTGTTTCTTCTGCATATTGATACCACAAAACCGATCCTGCGAACAGAGAAGACTTTTTCTCTATCTAACATTAAAACAGCATAATTTTCTTCATTCATATTCTGATCCTGTGAAGGGAAGTCAACAGTGGGGTCAAGGAGTGGAACAGATTTCTACAACACAGTCTCATCTCTAAGCAGAGTTTCAGCACACAGACTCTACATAACCAAGCTAAAAGCATAAGCAAAAGAGTATAAATACTAGAAAGAATAATAACATCATGAGGAAAATACTATAGAAAATAATATCTATCAGTGTAAAACCAGCAGCGCTGTGGATTAAAAGGTTTTATTACTTTCAGGCTCAACTCAATGTGTCTCTCAGCTTTCTTTACTTTGTGTTCCTCAGAAGTGCTCAGTTCAAAACCACCATGAGATCTGCTCAGAACTCGTGTCAGATTCCCAGTACAAATTAGAAGAAAACACACACTTGCACCATTCCCAGCAACAGAGACGATTCCAAACAAGAAATCCCCATACATTTATGAGGGGGTTCAAGGGTACAGGGAGCAAGTTCACAGTGCACTTGGCACAGTGACTGCACTGTCAGCTGTTAAAACCAGGGCAGGCCAAGTACACAGGCTCTAATGTCAGTTTTCTTCTGCACAAGCATTTAGCTGAGAGGACACTTCATGGGGAGTGGGATGCAAAAGAAAGGAGGGGAAGAAAGAAGCAGAATCATCATTAATCTAGCGGCATCACCCCACAGGGCCCTTAAAGGTCTTCCAGCATCCTCTGCCCCACCAGGGACAGAACAAGCCATCCGCCACCAGGCAGGAGTGGGACACAACATCGAATCAATGACTTCCAATCAGACCTTCAAACTATTCCTAACCATTCAGAACTGGGCAGCCAAGACTCAATTTAAAACAAAAAAACCCAACCCAAAATCCTGCCAAAAACACTCCTTAGAGTTTCATTTCCAGCTATACATGAATTCTTTTTAATGTTTTTTTTGTAGTTCTGGAGGTTGAAGAATAGTGTCCCATTGTGCTTTGTCTGACATAAATGGGCAGCCTTCACTCCAGCACTCCTACAAAATTAAGTAAGCTAGCATAGGGATTCTTTTCTCACAAAACAACGGTATAAAAACTAATAAAAGCATCTTGGAATTAAAATATATATATATATAGGCAACTGTTATCCAGAATAAACACTGTAATTCTGAATTTATCTCTACTGTTTCCATCCTGGAGAACAAACAGAAGAAACAGCTCTCCCAACCTGGTCACAAACTGCCAGAATACACTGTTTCATTCTCTTATGCTTAATTAACAAATAAGACTTCTTTTCTTCTGACAAATTACAGAGCAATATAAATGACACTAGGTCATTCAGCACTTAACACACATATCCACAGACAGGATCTGGTAGACAGTGTTACAGCAAAACCTCTAAATTCCCGCCGTCTTTGCCCTAAGATTCCAGCGCACAACTCAAATCCTTTTTTGCCTGTAAATTCAGATCAATTTCTTGGAATTTTAATCACCGTTTTTCTTCATTACAGATTAATAAAAATTAAGGGATTGATTAAAATTTAAGTGCTAATTAAGATGCATCTGTCCCTTAGAACAAATTAAGTTTTGTTTTTCCTGAAGCATATTCGAAAGTATTTTTTTAAAAAGAACACATTTCCTAATTTGCTTCGTCTCCCTAGAAGAGCCTAAAGGATTTGATCAAGCAAAAGAAAATCTACCAAAATCCACAGCCCCCTGGCACAACAACTAAGTGCAAGAGAAATTCTCTATCAACTCCAAATGTAGAGTAGACAAGCCTAAGGAAGAAACTGCAAACAGTATTTAAGTGCAAACAAACCTTCCTTTCGCTCCATAGTGTCTCACAATTCTAGCGTCTCAGTATTTATTCTGCTAATTTTTCATTTGCTGCATACTTACTTAGTATGCATTCTTCTTACTAAGAAAAAACTTACTGAAAATTTAGATTTCATCAACCTCAGTACTCTTGAGCTGTTAGGTCTCACTAGGCTTCCTAGGAACAGGAGAATGACAAAAACAAACACTTCACATGGGGTTTTGTTGATGTGATAGTTTGACTTCATGAAAACTCAACTCATTTGTGGGTCAGGATTTTATGGAATGCAGAGGATGATGGCTACCTGTATTGTATTTGTCATGATGATAATCAGGTGGCATCCTCGTAACGCCCCTGAAGGAAGATTTACATTCTCTATCACATTTTCATTTTTGTCTGTATATCTCATCCTCTGTAGGCAATATTTTTTCTGTTAAACTGTTTACAGTTCAAATACTCTCAAATACTCAAATGTCTGAGTTCAAATACTCTGATACAATATTAAAAGTGACACCCTCAAAAGCAATTTCAATGTGCCTCAATTTTCTAGGCACTCAAATTAAATGGGTGAAGTTGTTATTGTGGGATTTGGGGAACTATTCGCTTGTTTGGTCCATGCACAGTCTGCGATAAGCTATAAATATGTATTTCTTTATTATCTGCATTACAGGAATATCCAAGTCTCAGGCAGGGTTGGCTTTATGCGTGCAAACAGAAAAACCTATTTTCTGCCCTATACGAGTTCACAGCATTGGCAATGGTCCTGCAATGATTTGCACATGTGGCAACACCTGAACCTTTACAGATGCCACAGTATTGCTGTAGACTACTAATAAATATAAAAACAAGCATTTTTCATATACACTGTTACATAGGTGTTGATTGACAATGGCATCATGGTCACAAATTGCTGGACTAGAACTGCCAGTCTAAAGATTAATGGAGACTAAAAACTTAGTCCTTCATGAAACCCAGAGAGACAGGTGACAACTTCCTTTTCACAATCCCAATAATTCTAAACAGTAATGTGTTAAAAGCCTATGATAACTACCTGGTAAATCTATGAAATCAGCTGCAGCCTGAGAGCTGAGCAATGAGTTTTCATTTCCAATAGCTTTGGTACTTTAGTCTCCCTTTCACTTACAGATGCCAGTGGCATAAAGTTTTGATTAGAAGGAATTTCCTTCTGCTGCATCTCAGCAACTTATTTTTAGAAGTCCATTGCTGACACATGAAACATTCCTTAGTGCATCAAATAAACGCTTCCTTTTGAACAGCCTAACATTACACAGCTCCTTCCAGATCATCAGACAGAGACCGATGTGCTCCTACTGGATCACCTACATGTAGTCACAGATTTCTATTATCTTTACAAAGACTAAAAGGAAAGAATGTTTTAGCATGGGGGTTTCCCAGCTGTGGCCATGCTAAGTCCACATATTATCACTGTGAGCCTAAAGTGTTTCTTAGTCCTTGTTTGCAACCTCTGCTCTGACACCTGACCCAAAAGTCTGACTATATTCCTTAAACTCTGTTATCTAATGGTTGGTGAAAAAAAAAAATTAGTTTGTAAATCGAGCCTGAAGCCTTAAACCAACTCACTGTATTTCAGGAAAGGTGTTTATCTACCCACTCTGAAGACTGGTTTAACTTTCTTCTGCTCCCAGTCCCTGGACATCACCAGTGAGGCTATACAAGCAAAAGTTAATAAAGTGGCAGCTCTTAAGACAGGGAACTGTAACTATAACCTAACGCCAAGGCCTTTTCTCATGTGACCACAGCAGAAGCAACAGACTTATCCAAGTTAGGACTCCAGGATGGAGGTTGTGAGGATTATCCTGCTCTGAGTCACATGCTGGTTTACAAGCACCTTCCTTTAGATCAGCATTATTCAATGTAAATATGCAGAAAAATCAGACCATATTAATTAGTATTCACAGAAAGCAGAGAGACAGAAAGATGAATGTGCTATGAATAAAATACAGTGTGAAGAAAACAGTCTCTAAGACCATTCTTTTGTGTTTGTACTGACAATGATTTAACTGTATTTTTGTACTTGAATTTAAAATAAAGTCTGTCATAAAGAAAAGCTTAAACGTGAAAAGGTCTTTAATTATCCTCAAAGGTTTACATGACACAGAGGGAGGTCTGAGCTGAAATTCTGGAGTCAGTTCACGCAGGTGTGTGAGAGAACTCTGGACCTCTCTCCATCTTTGTCAATGTCAGTAAGAGATTAACAATCTGCACTGCCTTCAAAAGAGCTGGGGAAAAAAAAAAAATCAAATCCACATGATTTACTGGCACCCTACTAATGTTAAGTGAGGTGACTTAATAGCAAATATGCCTAATATTACACTTCCTAATGCCATGTATTGTCACGACAAGGATCCTCAAACTGTTCTCCACTTAAAATGACCTTATGGATCAGTAACAAATTACTTTCCAAGAGGACTTTGCCACTAATTCTAATTATGAACCAAACCCTGTATCCCTTGCTACCCTGACAAAATGAAAAATAAAAACAAAAGAGTCAGGAACTGTTTTAGCTGTATATGGAATGAAGACTATTCTGATTCATATCCCTTAAAGTAAAAAAAATAAGAAATCCTTTGGGAAGTCTATTTTTGTTAGGAAAATTAACTCTTCTTATTCTGTCATCTTAGGGAAACAGTCAGGAATAATGCTAAATTTATACAATTACTGAATTGCACTATGTCCTCTTGTTATCATACCTGTTTACAAACAGCCACAGAAAGAGAGTTAAACAGACTTACAGGCCTCAACTACAAATGACAATCAAGGCTTTACAAATCTCTCACACAGCACTCAAAGCTACAAAAGTAATTCACCATGATCTAACAGCTTTGCTAAGCCTTTGTTTCCATTTTCTCAATTAAAATTCTATATTTAAGATATGTAAATTTGGCTGAAAACAGAATACTCTTCACTGTATTTGAATTATGTAGTACTTAAATAACTCCAGAAATGTATATGAGAATTCATCTGCCAAACTTTTAAGAACTCATTTTTGTTCTGAAAACTTGCATCAGTCATTAATTCCTCGTGTAATTTATTACATATTCCTGGTTTGGATGACAACTATCTATTGTAACTGCAATACATACACATTATTTTCATGTAGTGTAGAATGTTGCATGTCTAAATTCAGATAGGCAGATTTCATTAACTGTAAAATAATTTAAAATGGAACATTAGGTTACCGGCTTAATTGGTGTTAATATCTAAATTACACAGTAATTATGAGAAGGGAAAATGTTAAGATACGGCTTTGCAACAGAAACCTAATAGTTCATTTAGATACTGAAAACCAACATCCACTTTCTTATCAATTTTGGTGCATTTGAAAGCATGCCTCCTGGTCTAGTGCTCTACAGCTCCTCTTGCACACATCGCTGCCACCAGGAACTACTTTTCTGTACCACATTCACAACCAGGCTGCATTCAGTCACTCGCATGCCACTTTGGAGACGTGTACATAAAGCATTGACAAAGTTTTTGGAAACAAAACAGTGAGAAAAGAAAAAAATGCAAAGATGCCAACCAACCACAGAGAAATATCAAAAAGTGACAGCAGCCAGGCAGAACGATGCAACCTCAATGGAAGCAGCTCGTGCCGCTGTGTGACACACAAACTGGTTATCTGTTAGAGACCGGTGGTTCACTCCAGACAAGGGGTCAGCCTCCATCCAACAGCCTGTCCTGCAGGAACCACCCTCTGCCAGCAGTCGCTGCATGGACAGAGACTCTTCCACCCACTCACCTCCAGAAGTGACCTCTTCAGAACTGGGTTGAGGAACATTGGCAGGACAATGTGGGGAAGCTTGCATTGCTGCCGCCCTGGCTATACCTGTCCTGTGGAGAAATAGAGGACTTAATTTCCAGGGCTGTCAGTCAGCACCTTCCACATTACAAGTGAAGGAAAAAGAAACGAACTTGACAATGCCTGCTCTGAGCCAGTATATTTCGGGGTGTGGTGAAGAACCCCAACTTCCTACTGAAGTATTGGATTACTTTCCTGTCGTCTGTGGAGCTCCGTTTGTTTGCCTGACCAGCACGCTGGATTCTTTGGTTCATGAGCTGATGATGCTCTTGCCAGTTACCTTGGTAGCAAGCTGAGATATGGCCAGAGAATCAACATAACTAGACAGCCTAAACCAAATAATTAAGGAAATCATGTTTAAAATCATCTCTCAACTCTGACATGAACAAGCAACCATTAAGTAGCTCTCCCTTTCAAAATGGCAATTTTCTGCTCTTTACACATTTCCTTAACAGAAGCCATTACTAGATGAATTACGTAACAGGGACACAGGTATTTTGCTTCTCCTGTCCAAGCAATTCCACAGAGGCACTTACTTCCACATAACTTAAACAGGGCCACCACAAGAATTGATCTTAAGAAAGACCTTTTTACTTTAAAAAGGAAAACAGTAAACTTTTCACTCTTCCCATGGTTTCCAGCTATGACAATGGTTTTCAGCCACCAGTTTTCAGTGTGACACATACAAGTGATTTGTATATACCAAAGTGCAGTCCATCACAGAAAGAGATAAAAATAACTGTCTGAAATGCATGAATAAATCATTCCTTTGAGTGTGGTGATGAATGCAATATTTTACAATTTCAAAAACAATTCTCCAAAGCCCTACTAAAACAAGAGTTCGTTCCAAAAGTGATCTCTCTGTATCTTTCAGGAGTACCACGATGGTTTCTGTTGGAGAAAACATCAAGTTTAGATACCCAGGACTGGAAGGTAATGACTGTTTCATACTCATATGAGTGTGCACTGAATACCAATGTTCACAGGCAGGAACAATTTCCAATAATTAACTGAAAACATATCAGCCTTCATTGCATTTGCTTAACTTTGGTCAACAGTAACGTTAATCATGTAAGTGAACTGAGGGACAAGACAAAGCCTATATATGTGATGTTTATATATAATTCAGAACTGCTGAAAACTATGGAGAGCAAGCCAAGAAACTTACGTCTATAATAATATGGTAGAGCAACTCTATTATGGAAAAAAAATCCAAACAAAAAACCCTGCACTTGTTTTGCATCAATTACTTGAGCTGAAGAGTAAATGTAAGGGTAAATAGAAAGGTTCACTTCTTATTTGGGCAAAACAGACTTAGACACCACTCATTTCCCTAACAAACATGCCAGACAATAGGTTTTCTTCATTTTAATTTTTTAATTTGCCACTATATGCTGTTTTTGTGTTCATAAAATTCCTAGTTTCCAACATATTAATCCCTTCAAAGCAACAAAACAGTTTGTGTCTCTTTTTAGTATTTACTACCTTGGAATATGATTATGGCTGTCCATAGGCCATGACTACAAAGAGGCTTCGGCAAAGATATTTGGATGAGGTATCTCCAAGAGAAATAATAACAATTGGTCACATATATAATACCATACTTAATAAATCCAGTATATAAATATAAAATAAGATACAACAGGTTGTCTCAAATAAATAGGACAATGATTAGTTCTGTCCCAGGCACTACAGATCAATGTTCTGTTCACCTTCTAAGGCAGTGATTATTCTAAACATTAATAGGAATTTTAGAAAATCTGTTCTTTTTCTTCATGTGGCAAAAACTAAGAGTATCAGAAAGAACCAAAATGAAAATAACCTGACAAGCTTAGGTTTTACATATGGCCTAAAGCCATCCCAGAACCACTAAAAAGCTGCCCAGAGGACCATGATACATAGACAATGGAGATATTACAGTAACAATACATAAGCATCACTCATACTTTTCTCTCTAGAGAAAAGAAATTCAAATACTTCAAAATATTTGGGGATATTTTCTAATAATCACTGAAAGGACTAGGACCCTCATTCAAAAGCACACAGGGTAAAAGCTAAAACTAAGGGGGGGACCCTACAATTGAAAGCAAGAGCTGCAATGGTCACAGTGTGGATTTCTGTTTGTTTTAGTAATCTACAAAAACATCAAATGCCAAGGGTCACACTTTGAGGGTAACATACATTTATTTCAAAAAGAAGTTCCAAATGTACAAGCACCTTATGCATTAAATGCTTCAAAGAGCCTTTCCTTTGCTTACATCCTCCTAATTTTCTCCCCACAAATTACTGTTCTTAAACATCCCCTACAGTCTACATTGACCTATGTATCTCAAGCACTTCAAGAGGCACTTTAACATATGGGATATTTCTAAAATGTAGGATTTGCTTTCACTGTCTGGGAGAATAATTCATGAAATAAACAAAACAATTCAAACAGAAAGCTCTTCAGTGATTGAAAGCACATGCTATTTTTAGGATGAATTCACATCCTGGCATGATATCCAAGCTAGAATATCCCCTTTTCTTCCTTGTTTAACTACTGTGTACAATCTATTGTGTACGTAAGGACTGCTATATAGATGCCGGACTCAGTTCTCAGATCCACCAGAAATCTTCCCATGAATCCTATGGAAATCATTGGCTTTTTTTCTACAGTTCATTTTCCCTTTGAGAAATAAGGAAACCCCACCTTTCAGTCTCCTTAACTGGAAACAGAAATGGTGAGAAGTACATCGTGTGACCCTTTAGATGAATGAATCCATGGCTACAGCAGTGGATTCCCCAGGGACAGCACTCAGGTGGTGTTTGAACATAACTACTCGCACCTCCTGCAGGTGTGAGATGCCTGTAGTCCTGCCTGGGTCTCTCCAACCAGCATACAGCTGGTGAAATAAGGTAAGACTGATAATTTGTACCTACGGCTGAAACACGTTAGTCTTCACTGTTAGGGAGCCCATACTTGCATTCCAGCATCCAGAAATGATGGTGTCAGTACCTGAACTTTAATGGATAGTCTCCACAGAAAAAGGAATAATGGCAGTTTCAATATACTGCATGTTATGGCTTTGCTAAGAACCTATGAGCTTTCCTTATGCAAACTAAAAAGAATATTGATTCCTTTCAAGCCTGCTGCACACTAAACACAATTTCCACTGTTGCTATTTGAGGCATCAGATAAAAATGCCATGTTTCTCACTAAGAAAAGAATCAGCAAGTCTTTCTTGAAGCAGAAATGTCTAAGGCTCCTTGGTATATTTCAAGGAATCTTGGCAGCTGGAGGTAGCCAAAAATGTACACTGATTCGTGAAAAAACATACAGAAAATTCGCTTTGGTACCAGCCAAGCTTCGAGTATATTCACTGTGCACTGCAGACTGCAAGACTCTGCCAATCTAAAACACCCATAAGTGATATAGCGAACAATACAAACTCAGTGCTTCACCTCCAAGTTACAAACTAAGGGAAGGCAAGAAATTACTCTAAACCAGAAAAAAAAAAATCTAGATGGACCCTGAGTAACTGGTCTGAGTAACTTCAAAAGGTCCAAAAATAAATGCAAAATTCTCTACTTGGAGCAGAATAGCTATATAATCTTCCAAGTAATGCCTCCATCAAAGAACTCTGGAATGCTCTTAACAGGAATCACCAACTATGAGGAAGACTCCTCATCAGCTTAAGTATTTACCTAAATGTTCTGCACATAGCTCAAAAACCCCATGGTGTCATTATGATGCTACCACAATATTAATTTTTGGAATCTGTAAAAGCATCATTCAGAAGGACAATACAAACCTAACAAATAACCGCAACCCCAAAAATATCTGAAAGGGCAGATGAAGGGGAAGAATCACTGTTTTGTTAAGATGTACATTTTTTAAGGTTCTGGTAGAGACAACCTTGAAAAGCATCTACAACAAAGAAAAACTATTTAAGGGCTAAAACTATATTACTGACATTCACAGAATATCCTGTAATTTTTTTCAGGGAGATTTAATTATACCTTTCATGCTACTCATGCATTAAAAGATCTTCTGGTTAGCATTAATTTGAATTCTATTGCAACATAAATTAATACAACTTAGACACATTTATCAGCCATTTAAATAACAAACTGATGTGTCCAGGCAGCATATTCTTGAAAAGAAGAAAAAGACATACAATTAAAACCTGAACCACAACTACTTTGCATTTCAGAAAGTTAAAAAGTAGCCTGAGGCAAATTACCTCAAAGAGAAAATCTGGAGAGCAGTTTGGCTTCAAGCAAAGACTTAACAGTATTTAAAAGAAAACAATGTGCAGCATGGGTAAATCATAGAGCAGGCAAAAGGGTCAAAGAAAAATAAATGGGTTGTACTCAAGTTAGTATAAATCTGAATGCATTAAGCTGCTAAGACAACTTGCAAAGATAGTATTAAGGTCACAGTATTCAACAGAATAATTTTAACCCTAATTTTAGCCTTAAATTTAACAGATCATACTATGCATGAGAATTTCCAAGGAGATTTCCTAACTTATTATGCAAAGGAACAAAATTATAATTCTAAATAGTTACAACTGCTACATAAAAATCTGTTCTTTTGGTTAAAGAATAGCATACAGATTGCCAATGAACAGGGTTGTAGTAAACCCTAACAAAATTAACTAACGAATCCATATACTTTTATCTCCCAGATTTTTTATGTGAAACTCCTGGAAGTACTTACATTTCCTGACAGGAAGCTTTGCAGAGTCTAAGATTTCTGAATGCAGTGGAGTTCAGCCATATTTTCACCTTTCCCTATTTTTGTCCTAAAGAACAAACCCAGTAACAGTATTGAGTCTCTGAAGATTCAGCACACTAAGACTCCCAGGAAGGATTTTGGTAGCAATTACTTCTATTCCTGCAGATAAACTCTTCCAAAAAATGCTCTTCCAGTGTCAGGGGTTAGAAACTACATCTCCACACTGTATACAATGTAGTACTGAAGACAAAAGTAACAAAGGTTACAGTACAAAGTAGTTAAAACAAATAGATGCAGAAATTACGATGGATTAATAGATGTACAGGTGAAGAACAGATGTAGAGGTG
This sequence comes from Sclerurus mexicanus, assembly GCA_013396755.1. Classification (NCBI taxonomy): domain Eukaryota; kingdom Metazoa; phylum Chordata; class Aves; order Passeriformes; family Furnariidae; genus Sclerurus; species Sclerurus mexicanus. The sequence goes on from VWZF01001198.1 coordinate 1,733,041, forward strand.
AGGCACTGGAACAGGCTGCCCAGAGAAGCTGTGAATGCCCCATCCTTGGAAGTGTTCAAATCTAGGCTGGATGGGGCTCTGAGCACCCTGGTCTAGTGGAAGGTGTCTTCAGGGTCCCTTCCAACCCAAGCCATTCTATGGTTCTGTGAGATTAAAACTGAGACTATCAAAACAAAAACAAAGTAAGTGGTTCGTATATAATACATATATCGTTATGGACTTACAAGTACACAGAGTACAGCCATGCAAAGCCATGCACCCTGATCCAACCCCACTCAAGCCAGGGAGGGGTTCCCAATGACTCCACTGGATACTAAATCACAATTACATAAAGGCTGTAAAAACCTGTCAGGATTCGAGAGACGACACTGTTGCTCTTTGACTGAAATGTGGACCTTGGTGTCCTAAGAAAACAGTAGTCTGTTTCAGATTTTTATAACCTACCAGAGTAGAAAAAAATGAAACTGAATTGGAAAAAAACAAAACTCACACAAATTCCACTATTTGCCACTTCCAGTTCTATAGCAGAATGGTAAACTTAAAAGGAAATACCACTAGCTTTTCCCTTATGATACTGTGGTAAAATCCCGAGCCCGTCCTTCAAACAGGTGTGCTGGTACTGACCTGTGTAACTGGGACCTTACCCAGAAAGCCTGCCAGGCCTCCCCCGAAAGCCACAAATTCCTTTTCAGTAGATTGGTGCAGAACTAGGGCTCTTCACATTTAAAAAAAGAACCTCCCCCTGCACCTGAGAGTCATCTACAGATTAATCAATCGATTAATCAAGTCTAAGATGATTCTGAGTCACATCTGTGTCCTTTAATGACAGCTAAAGAAGGATAGCAAGAGGCAGTTCCAGGTCTCATGCTCACAAGATTCCGTGGATACAGGTAGAGACAGCAGAAAGAACTTGGTCAAATGATACACGTTTTTGGCAGGACTTCCATTTGTTTTTTCCAATAAAGATTGTTGGAACTTGAAGAGTAGCAAGTACTGCAGATGAAAGAGAAGTATCACTACAATCTAGTGAAGCAGCAAATGGAAAGAGAACAACTGTAATGAAGGAAGGAATTCTGTCTCCTTACTTCTCCCCAGCAGTGCTTGGATCTACACATTCCTGACATCTACAAAGTCTGAGCAGGGAGTACTACTTCCAGAGAGAGAAATGTCGAGAATTTAAAGCCTTGGGGTCCTGACTGAGCAGAGATGGAACAGTTGCCACCTGACAGGAATTAAAGCTGGTATGGAAATTTCACAAAAGGAATTAAAAGATGGTCTGGGAAGTGGTCAAACGGAGATCAAAGGAACTTTATCAGCATGAAGACACGTATTGGAAGCACACAAAAAGGAACTTCAAGGCAAACCAATAGGTTTAAGAAAGTATCTGTTGCCTGGCTATGTGAACCAGAGGGAAAATGTGAATTACTCTTGTGAGATATTTAGTCCAAAAATATCTATGCTATCTTGTATAACTTCCAGTCTTGACCAAGGGTCAGACATCTAGGAGAACAGACATATTTTAGATTCGGCCCAAATTCTGAACTCTAAGAACTGATCTACAGCCCTTCTTCCTGTTCTTCAAGTGTGGCATGTTTCTGGATCTGAGATTCCGATTGGGAAAAAAGCCAGTCTGATAGCTATCTGTCAGTTAAAACATCTTAAATACAGATAAACTATAGCTCATGCCTCATATCACATTTATTGTGGTAAATATATAATGTAGGCATGAGTAATCAGTTATTTTACAGAAACACAACATCCGAAGTGGATATTTTTTAAAGCTGTTACCTTCAAAAACAGAAATGGACCATCCATGGATATGGGGTAGTCCCAGAGTTGAAAAGGGAGCTCTGAGGAAGGAAAAATGTTAAAGGGAATTGTTGGACTACTGCTTTTAAGAGCTATTATGATGAACAGGTGTTTTATCTCAGGTCTATTTCTGCCCTACATGCAACTATTGAACTCTGTCAATAAACTCTGTCCATGCTTTCATCAACAGAAGCAGGATTTTTAAAAAAAATAAAATAAAAACAAAGGAAAATCTTTCTGTGCTCCAGCAGAAGGTTTCTCAGTGGGCCAGAGAAAAATGAACAGAGAAAAAACAATTACTCTTTACATAACCTTATGAGAACCAGCACTCACAAGCTATAGCACCAGACTTCAACAAATCCCTTGTCCAGGATGAGCAAACTGGTAAAGTTATTTTTAGGTGAAAAAACTCTGCTGAAGTTTGCTAGAACTGTGCAGCAGCTCTTCTACAGTCAGGTTGCACCCATGATGGCAGATCCTAGTTAAAATGTTCAGCTATCTCTTGTTGTCACACGTAGTCAAATCTCATCTAGCCACCTTTTACATACTCAGGATGCAGGTATGAGAACTATTTAACTAATGTATCTTGCCTTTCAAACTCCTATGGGGTTTCACTTGTACAATAAAACCTCAGATTTTAGAGTCACAATTTCTGGACTGCAGTGCAAAACTGCAAAAGGCAAAGAACATCTCCATTGTTCAGATTTTAAAGCAGACTCTGGTGAGTTCCTTTTCTCCTTTCCTCAAGCTCAATTATTTGGATTCTATTATCATGATAGAGCTATTGGTGCTCATACGCACAAACAAATTTCTGAACGGAGATTTCTAGATCAAGCGTGACTTAGCAAGAGGGACATTAAGAGTTTAGAAAAATTTGCAACATTTCAGGAAAGAAAACTGCCAAACAGTATTTTTTAAAGAAAACTGTGTACATTCAACTGCTAACAATAATATTACTGAATTCAGTCATTCCAATGTTAAATATAGGAATAGGTTCCTGTGCTAACCTCAGTATAACTACATCCATCAAGTCCCATCTGTAATAACCAGGCTGGTGTTTGCTCTGTGGAGTCCAAATTGCTAATTCCTCCCATTTACAACAGCTTCCTGGCTTTCAGGAACAAAAATCATTTTCTGTCTAAATATACTTACACTTAACAATCAGAAATGAATCCCTCTGCAAACAACTCTCCACACTGGCAATCGTCTTTGTTAGTAATTATTTATAGCACAGAAGCATCAAAGCATTCTGCTTTCAGACTGACTGTTACTACTATTACTACCATTTCCCAGGTACATCGAGGACAGCTGTCAAACGTTTTTCCAACAATACTTCTAGCTTGTATTTCCTCCTTTCTCTATTTATGCACAGTAGTGCATAAATATTGCAAAAGCCTTATAACCCTGTGGTTTGGAAGGAGCATTCCAGGAAAGCTTCACTGCTGTAAGTCTTCACCACAGTGACCGATGGGGTTGGAGAGAGCAATGGGGGGATCCTGCTAACAGATGACAGCTTTGCACCTGAAGACAGCACTGCCACAACAACGTGTGCTCTCGGGAGCAGGCAGGTGTGGTGTTTCCCTCCCTGCTAGCAAGGGACAAATTTCATACCAGGCCAAGTTTGCTGGCATTTTCTGAAGAAGCTTAGGTTGGTGGGCAAACCAGTGCCTCTTTCACTCTGTTCCCGTATTTCCTCTGAGGTGGGGCAGGCTCCAATAGTGGCAGAAAAGGAAAGATGGACAATCCAGGCCACAGCTTCCTCTGGAGAATGGACAATTTGCTGACAATAATGGCACCTGTATCAGTTTCAAAACAAATTTCAAATTTTAAATACTTGAAGTTACTTTTAAGTATGAAAAAGTAAAAGAAACATTGTCAGTGTTAGAACGTATCCAAAAAAACTGGGAAAGATCAATGCAAGAAACAGCTGTTTGTTTGTACACTGTACAAATCACATTCAGCACTAACTTTCGCAGGACAGTTCAAAGTTAAGGCAACTAAAACCCTTCACATGGATGTAGTGTAAATTCTTGCAGCGAGTAAGTCTTGGAAGTTTTAATATAACTGGCTGATCTGCAAACACATGCAACTTATTTGTTTTAAATCTAGCACCTTTGTAACATTTGCATAGTAAAACAAAAGGCCTCTACTCCATATGGCTCATTTTTCGGAAATGCATGTGGAAGCACAATAATGTTTCATCTAGCACATCTAACCCTGGAAAATAAAAACCATCTCCAAGCACTGAGTTTTTTCAGAAAGCTGCAGCTCATCACCACCACAGAGGAAAATCAGAAATGCAAGGGCACTGATTATCATGTCACAGCATAAGGAAAGTTTCACTCTAGTCACAGTGAAGTCTCACTTCCCTGACCAGCAAACACTGACACACATAGAACAAAAGAGTGTGTGAATCATTTGGGACTTGAAAGACATACAATGCCCTACATATGAGCTCTTAGTGCCCTATCTCCCAATGCTGAAACGTCTCTGTAGCCATTTTAATACTTCTAGATTCACATTTCAAGCATAGCAACTGGAAGGAATACAGATACACCAGAATAAAAACGTACTAGCAGTCATCCACAAGACTTCTGTGAGTGGAACATATACAAAAACACAAGTGCACACAATATGCATAAAATTATATTTACACTCCACTTGATCAATGAGAATAACCACCATCCATATGGCCAACATTAGACTCTTTGCATCAGGCATTCCAGGAATTTCCATAAGATATAATGATTCACATCTACCTATTTCAAAGAGATTGTGTATGTGAATTCTGCTTTGAGCTTCACTGCTGATTAAAGAGAATATACTTGACCTAAATCTTCCATTCAAAAGAAGACTACAGAATACACATCTGACTTCATCTTGTACTGGTTATTCCCATATCACAGCTCTGCGTGCAGAAATAAAAGGAACCAAATCAAGCAGGGTGTCAAATTAACATGTAGCAAGACAAGAGTCTCGTGTGCTACCTTGGCAGCCAATTTTGCCCTGCATTTACCAGTCCACTGTGCCTATTTGTTGAGTTTGTCTAATGAATTATTATTACTGAATTTATTAGTTCAGTTTCTCTTTTTATCATAGCACAAGGTAGAAATAAAGATATTCTTTCCAAAATTATTTAGGAAATAATGACAGATCCTGATTTACAGCTATACATTTGAAAACCCTGAAAGATTTATTAAACACATTGTGTCAGGTTCTATCATAAATTGAAACCTCTCAAATAATAGAACATAAAGTTGTGTTGACTGAAGTTTAGAAATAAACTATTGAAAACTTGTGACCAGCTCACTGCTTGAAAAAATATTTTTAGTTTCTATCTGAAAAGCTCATTTAACATCTTAGATTGAGGAGAAATAATATGGAGGCATTAAAAACTGAAAAAAAGGAAATAACCAATCATTTACTTTAAATTCACTCTGATGATCTTTATTTTTAGTAGAAACTGGCCCAACAGGTAAACCATGCTATGGTTGTCTTTAATGCAAACCGTACAATCACGGGCAGCATTAACCTCAGAACTTACACAAAAGGTGTTTAGTATGGTCATCGACTACTTGCAACACCTGAGTCACCCAAACAACGAAAGCACTCCAAAACAGGTAAAGTAAGGCTCTAATCAGACTAGAGTTGAACAGGAACTGGAGGATAATAAACCACTTCTCAGTCTTTTACCTTCTTCTGCAGTGTGTTTCTAAGTAAAACACATAAATGTCATTATTTTTAACACAGATGTTTGCATCCTTTGTTTTTTTTAACAGATGGATCACTGAATATGAAAGGAAAAAAACACTGCCATATTTAACAATACAGATCCCAAACCCCTGTCATATTAATAATTCACAAAAGTCACTGAACTGCATGACACGTTGTGCTGAGAGATTTTATTAGGAATTGAATGTCTTAATGTACACTTTTATTACTTGTCTTTGCACTGGCAAAATACAGTCTGTTCTCATTTGCATTGAAGCAGTAACAAAAATGGGTACAAGAACTTTTCAGCAAGGAAATATTCCCGAGGAAAAGAACTCTCTTACCACACATAAGGCTGCTTTGCTAGGTGGGGTTTTTGTTCTTGGTAAAGACTTGGGGAACTTTCACCAGGAACCAGTGATATAAACCACAATCATAACTAAGAGCAAGCTTAGCAGTAACCTAAGAACTACAGAAATAGTTCATCAAGAAAGTGCCTCAACATGGCTAGAAGTTAATTCAAAATCCTTTCTTGTTTAAAAAACAAAAATTGCCGTAATAGCTCATCTAATTTTCTGCGATTATTACCTACTTTACCATTCTTTTCTGGGGCAAAGCAACTATGCTGAGATTAGCCAGCAAATACCTTGTCTGTCTTGGCAGTCACTCCTCAATACAAATCCTTACTACAGTGGATGAAATAAACCATGGAAGGAAAGTCTCAAAGATACTGAAATTAGTGATGCTGTAGTAACACAACATAAGCAGTAGTGATTGATTACCTTTTTGTGGCTGTTCTAAAAGATAGTCAGCTCTTCTATTATAAAATATTTAGTGATATTGTATCGTGTTTCACATTTTAAACTGATGCAAGAACCACATCTATTATCCTCCAAATTCACCATTTAAATATATGATACACTGCTGAAATGCCTGAGGTCTATGTAGAACACAAATTATTTTGCAAAGTACAGTTTTCTTTTCTTAATAATGAGAACACTAAATAAACTGCTCCTGTGGTAAGCAATGGCACTGACTCTGCTTGAACCATGTTGTTCAGCTTCATGTTATTCAACACTTTTGAATTGCCAGTTCACAGACACTGAGCTTTTACTGATCACGCGTTATGTCTGCATTTTACCCTACACATACATTGCACTGCTGACCTCCTGGACTTCCATTTTTAAGGTTTATATGTAGCTAAATCTATTACATATAGCAGTTATATAGTTAAATATACTATAAACATTTCTATTTATAATGTTTCTAGTCTGCCGGCACCTGAGAAAAAGCTTCAGATTGGTACAAGCGGGTTCTTTTCCAGCTCTGTGTTCTCAGTGCCATGGAAGGAACTTGGCCTCTTTGTCATGTATCTAGTACTCTAGGTTGCTCTTGTCTTTCATTAATACATCTTATTCACCTCTCCAGGATCTCTACCACTACACGGAAACCAAATCCATTTACTATTTACTCAGTGAGTGCAAGATCATCTGTTGACTATACGTGCATGCAAAGAGAGCCACGGCTGCCATCAGTCCCTGAAGGCAACCCACCCAAACCACTGAGCCAGCACTAGAGATTCGTGCTTTGCAAATGGGGAAGATTGCAGGCCAGCTTAAAGGGTACAAGTGACATTGGTGAATAACTGCCATGTGGAGAACAAGACATGAAACGCCCCAAACGAAGTTAACTGCATGCCTTGGAAGCATGTCCTGCAGTTCAGAGCAGGTTGAAATGCTCTCTTAGGAGGATCCAGTCCTTAAACTAAACCTGTCCTTGAAGAGGCACATCTTTTGAGGAAGTATTAACAATGACATGTTCCTGTTCTCTGGGAATGCTCAGAACAGCAAACTAAGAAACTAAAGTCCCAGTCTAGGATCAACTGCCCTAATCTCACTCTTGATTTATGATTTCTTTAGAACGTAGATTTGGCAAATAAAATAGAGATAATGATATTATGAGTGCCTAACAGATGTAACAGGAAAATTATGTCAGTGGAGTACTTTGAATGTGTAGCTGGTGCTGCATCATGACAAGTGTTTCTGACAGTGTAATTCACTTTGGCTAAATCTATTCTGCTTTTTCTGGGCTTGTCGGCATAAATTGCTGCCCCATGTCACCCATACAGATGTTGCCTTAAATGTCATTGCCTTAAAATGTCTGTGCTATGCAGATTCAAGCTCTGAGCAATACCAATGTTTGAATTGCCTGCATGCTGAACCACACACCCAGCTGCAGGTTTGGGTGAGTGAGCAAAGGGATGGGGATCCAGTGCAAGCTAGTGTGACAGCAATGCTCCAGTCCTGCCTCCATGGCTCCTCCCAGCTAAGCTGCATGAATAAAGATTACAAAGTCAGCAACATCACTTGGATGGAATAAACCTTATTAATCCAAATCTTCAAGGCTACCCGCAATATTCACATGAATCTCACTGTGAATAAAAGAACCAAATCCATGCACACAAAGACATGACTATATCCTGTTTAACAAGGGGCAAAGTTATGCTTTAACAAGGTTTACCCCTATTCATACTTGAGGAAAAAATAACACAAGTGACTAGACTTAGAATAAGCAATAATTTCTAGGGTCATTCTAAAACTGTTTCTAAATAAGTTCAGTAAAAAGATAGAAATCAGCAATACTCACAACATAAATCCTGAATTACTGGAGATTAAGAGAGAAAATTAACTCTTGACCTTTTCTTAATAAGCAGAACTCAGTGAACTAGACTGCCTGACAGTGAGCCTGAGCCAGCAGAGTGGTACCTGTTCATTATATTCATCCAGTACTCTCAGGTATTAAGTTCTTATTCGTGTTATATTTGAGATGTTTATGAAAGAAAAGTTCATAATTCTTTTTGGCAGACGAAAATAGATAATTTCCCCTAACTTTGATTACTGAAGAAGACAGATACTAACTTCTTTAGTTAAAGCAGAAAAAAGGCCCCAACATCTGTTTTCCTTATCTGCAGAAGATTTGCCTTTGAAATCATTAGGGAAAAGAAGTCTTTTTTTCATCCTCTATAATAAATGTTTTACATGGTTACGATTCAATATGTTTTACACTACATTGGTAATTCTCATTATTCTTCAAATATCATATTTGAGGAGGTTAATACACCATTAGCATGATTAACTTCTCCATAGGAGTTAAGCCATATGGAACCAATCGGCACAATTTGGCCACATAAATGACTCAACGGTGCAGGTCAGCTTCTGCCCCACTGCACCAGTGCAACACCCCTGGCTTCACCTGCATTTGCAGACCTAGACAGAGAGAGGAACCTGTGCCTCTCTACAAACTGCAAGCATAAACAACTTTTTATCCCTTCCCACAACAGGGACCTTCCAGAAAAAGGCAGGGATCAATTCATATGCTAAACTTGTCTGCGTGCAACCTGCAACATGCCTTTGCCACCAGAGAAGCATTTCTCCAAACAAATTTGGGATCATGGAGGTGAAGCACATCCTTTAACACAATTCGGCGAGAACAGTGAATTTTGCCCATTATTTCTCTGTTAGTCACTAAATCAGTAAAACACAGAGTAACTGAAATAACATGGCAGTTGAGCAAAAGAGTTTCCTACAACTTTTTGCCACTGCCAGGAATATAGGAACCATACCACTCAATTCACTGTTCTGAATCAGATCTGAATCTTGGCTCATCCCCAGGCTCAGAGACAGTAAAGCACATCAGCAGTCCTGTGAGTTTTACCATTAATCTTAAGCACAGGTAACATCAAGGGAACTCTAGGACAATGAAGGACATCCTCTGCCCTCTAAAGCACAGAAGCCTCCTTTATCCCCCTTCCCCCAACTCACTCTGAATTTCCTTGCCCTCTCCCCTAACAGACTCTGTCTGTAAGGAAGGAAGGATCATGTTTCTCCCATCCGGCCCATCTTCTTTTCCCGTGCCTCTCCTCTCTCCTCAGTGCTCCTACAGTTGCTGTGGAAATAACACACTGTACTGACCCAACACCTCCTGGGCAGCTGGTTCCCACAGCTGTGGTGGTGCAAAAGGCAATTAAGATAAAACGCAGCTCAGCAATGAATCACAAGCCTGAACAGATCTCAGAGGTCATCTAGTCCATTCCTCTGCCCCGTGGGAGGCTCAGCTATCCCCATGTCATTTCTTACAGACATCTATGTCACCTGCTTTTAAAAACTTCAGTGATAAAAATTACACAAGCTCCCTAGGCAATATATCCCAGTGTTTCACCACCTTCACAGAGAAGTTCAATCTTTCCTCACAGGTCACATTTTCTAGGCCTCAGATCTTTCTTCTCTCTTTTTTTACAAGTCTTGTCACGTCTTTTCAGTTTTTCCCCCACAAACAACTCCAATTAAAGCAGTTGGCCTCAAAAAACACTTTTGAAAGTGGAAAGCTTACTGTATATTGCTGCTAGAATTAAATCACCTTTTATCACTGTGCAACTGTAACATAATTTTAAGACTTTAAATGACAACGTTATTCAAGTCTTGCTTGTTGCAATTCCATTCTGTTTACTGCAGTTGTGTATACGTAACAGGAGAAACAGGTCTAGGTATTCACTGTTGTGATAGGTGTGTCTATAATGCATATTACAAGAAACAGTATAACACCAACAGTGCACCATCAAATCAAAGAATTGTTGAGATTTAACAACCGATTCCATTTTCCGTACTCAAGGAAAAGCCACATTTCATACAGATGACCCCGATATTATAAAATAACAACCTATCAAAGAGATGAAATTTGACTTTGCTTAAGCAAGCAGTTTTGTTAGAACACACTCAGTCCACTAGTGAGAGCAGAGCAAATCAGATTTGGCTCACAGCTTTCCTACACCCTGAATTCATGTGTCATCTGATTAGCTGAGCTTTTTACATCACTGAAGAAGTAAAAGAGGAACAGAAGTAAAGTAATACCACATCTTTATCATTGCTGGCTTTACTTTCCTCAGGGAATAGAGAAAGAAAGTGCATGTAAAGGTTAGAAATACCTCCTTCTTTAAAATAACTTGGTCTGCAGAAAAGCAGAAAAGGACAGAGGACATCACTTACCAAGACTTTAATACTCTGAAAACAAGATAAAATTGTAGTTATCCACAGACAACAATGAATTGGTAACTTCTCTAATATACTGGACACAATATAAAGTATTTCTCAGTATTAAATAGTGGATTACAAAAGTCAAAGACTCCAAGACTTGGATTTGACCCCAAAGCAGTAAAACAAAGCAACACATTACTGCCTTTCTATATGTATGTTGCTACATGCAGTACTCAGCATGTCACAGGACCAAATGCAAGGACTGTCACAGGGCTACAGGCCTTTACAGATGAGAAGTGTCAAAGACTGCTTCATAGAGCCAAATCTTTAAACAAACAACAAAAGAAAACCCCCACAACAGAACAAACAAAGCGCGTTTTAAGCATCAGTTTAACTTACGTATTCATTATGCATTTTCAACAAAGTATATCAATGAGAAATTAAATTTGTGATGTTTGAGCTGAAGGTCTCCCTGGAAAAATTTCACAGATAAATCCATTCCCTCACAACTTTGCAAGGTGTGGCAATTTCAGATACAACAGATGTGAAGATTACTACACCTGACCAACTGAGCACTCCCAACAAGCATTACACTAGTCAGAGCTGAAGAACTAATGCTGCTACTGCAGGTTTCAAAAGCAGATGCCAACATATTTCATAATGACTTCTGATCACAGGGAAAATACCATACAGGCCAACATGGATATTCAAGGTGTATTTTGACCCATTTCAGATAAGCCACTCCACCTGCTATCATGGAGGAACCTCCAGTCCTTCTGATCCAAATATCAAGAGAAGATAAAACACGAGGGAAAACTAACCCCTGCATCAGCAGCGTCACAAACAATACTAAAAATCTCCATCTAATCTTTAGAACACATGTAACATATAAAACAGAAGAACACAGATTTGGAAATCCACAGGGAATTATCTTCTTCATATTAAAAAACTGAGAGACTTGAAAGTTCAGTTTTTAACATAGCTGCACATGCACATTAAATATACATCTGCATTTCACCATGTAGCCGGCACACTGCAGTCACTATACAGTGCATTTTGCAGAATCTAAGGCATAAATGTAAAAATTTAAGACAAAGTTTCCTCAAATGTTATTACAGGTGACTACATCTCAAAACATAAATCATCATTGTGACAAAAAGCATTAACCAAAACCTCAAAACCGATTTAAAAATTACTGAAACATGAACCAGAGTGCAAAGAATGTCCTTGAGGCAAGATTAGCAAGCAATTACACCAGTCACTGGTAACAGTTACAGTACATGGTATTTTTGATTTTTCTTCTCAAAATCTGCCTTGTGTTCCCAGTATGGCAAAAATCATTCTGCTGTTTTCTTCCTTCTCAAAAAATTAAAATCATCAATAATCAAGAGAGCATCAGCTGATCACATTTCAGGGTGCAGCATGGGAGTATTAAGTGACTGAGCATTGATCAAATGACGACAGAATCTGGAGACTGAGTCTCAAGTAGTACTGGTTGACCCTGATGTTAAGTATGTTCATATTATATAAGCCTACACTGAAGTACTGTTCCTGCGGCTGGAGAGTGCTATCAAAACTGCACATACAAATATATTTGCAAAGTCAAACACCTACTAACACATTTCTCCTGTTCAGTGAATCTTAAAATGGCCTACTCTTAAACCAACTTTCTGGCAAGGAAATACAGAGCAGTACCTGAGCCAACCATTTCACTGTTCTCAAGGTAAATTCTCTCAGCATTTAATGGGTGTCACCTGCAGGAAAATTCCTTTTTATGTAATAACCTATGAGCCACTGATTGACTTAAAATGAAGGTGGCTTTTCTCTTCTCATGTACCTTACACATACACAGGGGATGGAAAGAAGGCAGCAGTATTTCAAAAGATGATGCCTACATATCCCTTCTAAATGTATACTGTTCTCTAGGGAACAATCAACTCAGCAATGTCTGTAATGCTCAGCCTATAATTACCAAAATGAGATGCATAACCTTTATTACACCGGCAAACAGTTAACTTCACAGATTATTTCTCTTACTTTGGTGCTCTCAAACCTTTAATTTTTTTAAGTAATCAGCTGCTTCCAATCTTCCACACTGCAGCTACTGTGCATTCAATGCCAGGTGCTGTACACCTCAGAGGCAGAAACTCAGCACAATGCAAGACCTTCTCCAGCCCATATAGTTTCATATACTGCCACAGCATGACAGAACGGCTTTGGGATTTAGCAAATTCAAACAGATTCCGTGGCTACATCCCACGGAAAAACGCCTAGAAATTCCCCCTGTTTAAAAGAGAAAAAAGAGGAACAGCCTACATCTCCAAACATGACAGTGCATTCCCGGCATAGAATACGCAGTGCAAGAAGAGAATAATGACAGTATTTATGTTACCTTCAGTCACATAGTTGTGGTCTCGCAGAAAGCCGTGGTTAATTTTCCGTGTGTCCGTGTCCTCGCCCATTTACAGCAGGATTACTCAGCATGCCTATCCGCAGTGGACTGATAGCATCAGCAGAGGTCGTCACAAGAGCACCATCCATGCTGCCACTGCCTAGCAGAGGCGGGGAACACACCGGGCCACTGAGCACAGCATAATGAGCGCTGCTGAGGCGGCACACACTGGGGGGGCGAACAACGACCGGGGGGGAGGGAAGAAAAGAAGGGAAAAGAAGTAGCGGGAGAACGCCGGAGGGAGACGCGGCTCGGAGAAATTACGCCCGCAGAGAGCCAGCAGCGAGCTTGCGTGGAGGAGGCGATACTTCTCCCGCAGTTAAAGAATAGCCCGCCTGCCCGGGGAGGCGCTGCCCGGCCAGGTGCGGCGCGGTGCCCGCTGGCGCCGCGGGCAGGTGCGATGTCGCGGGCAGGTGCGATGTCGCGGGCAGGTGGCGATGTCGCGGGCAGGTGGCGATGCCCGGACTGCAGCGGGACCCGCCCGGAGCGGGCTCGGGTCGCGCCGCTGCCACCCTCCAATGTCACAGTCCGCTGCCACCCTCCAGTGTCACACGCCGCTGCCGCATCAGCGCTGGCCCCTCCCCGGCCCGCCCGCGCCGCATCTGCACGGAGCGGGCTGAAAAATGAGACTGCAGGTGATCATCGCCGCCCCTCCGCCGGCAGTGCGGGCGAGGAGAAGCACCGAGGGGAGGGGACGGGAGCGGAGGGGCGGACAAGAAACTTGCAGCCCCTTACGCGGGTCCGCATCGACGCGCCCCGCACACGAGCGCGGCTTCGGGCTGGGCGCGCTGTCAGCTGCAGCAAAAGCAGCAGGCGCTCAGTGTCAGCCTGTGCAAATATCACTGAGACTGCCAGATACCCGCCTGGGCAAAAGGATTTGTTAGAGGCAAGGCAACCAATCAGAAAAAGTAAGATAAAATAACTATTTTTTATCTTTTTTTTTTTTACCCCCAGTTTTGTTGATAAATGACAAAGTATTTAACAAAATGAGGGGCAGAAAACAACCTCCTTCCCCAAACAGGAAAGAAAAGCTGGACAAAGGCAATGTTTGCAGGTCATGAGGTTTTCTTAAACCTGCTGCTCTCTTTCCCTGCATTATCCTATCATCATGAAAAAGCCATGTTGGGACATGTATACTCAAACAGGAAAGTAAGTAGAAGAGAATTACTGACTTGAATTATAAAATAAAGCTTGCTCTTTGGTCCAAACGTTTAATGCCTTATATTACAGCAAAATCCTTTCAAATGAAGAGACAAGCAGTTTCCTCAAGCCTTCAGTATCTGTTCAAGAAACCACAGAGCGTTTGCTGCAGAAAGCACATATTCGGAAATGGTACCAAAACCACCACTGTAGCATGGTAACGGAGTCCACAATCACAAAACCAATTCAGGGGAGAGAAGGACAGTCCTGTGCTCTAGGCCCTGGAATTGAGCATGAAAAATATAATTCAGTTGTCAGCATTACTACAGCATTTTGTGTAACCGTGAATGGATCTTGAAATTCTTTGTTATTTGGGTTTTATTTCTGTTTAAAGAAGCTAGGACACATAGTTCTTGAAGAAAAATTCAACTTCCCTGCTAATATTATAAACAGGCGTGTGACACTGGAAAAAGCAGAGAACTATGTAAAAACCTATTCAGGAATAAACATTAATTTCAGGATGAAGTAAGGCTAGAAGGGAAAGAAAAAGAGCAACAGAATGACCTTCTTCCTTTTCTCATGAATAAAGCAAAATAAAATGAACTGTCTCCAACCTGACAAGTAAATATAGAATCTTCACATTTGCGCGGGTGGGAAAGTAAAAGAAGTTATACAAAACTTGCACCTGTATAAAGCACATTTTATTTATATGCAGGTTTTGTGGGTGACAATACTAGAAATGTTATTTCTGCATTGAGAGCATCAGCCAATACTGTGGCAGTACTGGCAGCTCTCCAGTGCCTGACCCATCCTCTTCACAAATAAGGAAGGAGGCCTTGCAAACACTAGTATTTGTTTTGTACCAAATGGTTCTAATCCATGTGACAGGGCTGGTTTATTTTGCCGTTCCCTGACAGATTATGTTATCATCCTGGATTTGTTTTGCCAAAGACAAAAGGGCCTATGAGCAACACCCACTGCACATGAAATCCCAGCTCTGCCAAAGTCCTTAGCAAAGACTGCAACAAATAGCCAGTTTATACTCAACTAACACCATGGTTAGACCAATCTGGGTCAAGAAGGCACTTCCCCTTCAGCATCTGTGCAGGAGACAGTCAAACCGCCTGGTAATTTAGATGCTTCTGTTAGGAACCTGAGCTCCCTATATATTCAGTGCCATTTAAACTCAGTGCCATTCTTTGTTTAGTATACTGGATGCTTAAGTTTCTCAGTCAGGCACCCACGTTAGGTAACAGCATTAGAGTTATAGAATCATATCAGATTGGAAAAGACCTTTAATATCATCAAGTCCCACCATTAACCCAGCACTGCCAAGGCCACCACCCATGTCCCTAAGTCTCACATCTACACATCTTTTAAATACCTCTAGGGATAGTGACTCCATCCCTGAGCAGCCTGGTCCATTGCTCGACAGCGCTTTCAGTGAAATTTTTCCAATCTAAACCTCCACTGGTGAAACTTGCAGCCATTTCCTCTCCTCCTGTTGCTGGTTGCCTGGAAGAAGAGACAGATCCCCATTGGGCTACAACCTCCTTTCAGGTAGAGAGTGATAAGGTTCCCCCTGAGCCTCCTTTTCTCCAGACTAAACAACCTTAACTCCCTCAGCTGCTTCTCATCAGAGTTGTGCTCCAGACCCTTGGCCAGCTCTGCTGTCCTCCTCTGGACTTGCTCCAGCACCACCATGTCTTTCCTGTTGCGAGGGGCTCAGAACTGGACACGGCACTTGAGATGCGGCTTCACCGGCACTGACTACAGAGGGGCAATCACTTCCCTGGTCCTGCTGGCCACACAATTTCTGACACAAGCCAAGATGCCATTGGCCTTCTTGGCCACCTGGGAACACACTGGCTTGTGTTCAGCTGGGTGTCAACCAGCATGCCGAGGTCCTTTTCCACCAGGCAGCAACTCTCTTTCCTGCAACTCTACCTGTAGCACTGCCTGGGGTTGTTGTGACTCAAGGGCAGGACCCAGCATTTGGCCTTGCTGAACCTCATACAATTTGCCTTGGTCCACAGATCCAGCCTGTCCAGATCCCTCTGCAGAACCTTCCTACCCTCCAGCAGATCAGCAACTCCAGCAGATCAGCAGATCAGTGACCAGCTGCCAGCTGGATGTAACTCCATTCACCACCACTCTCTGAGCCTACCCATCCAGCCAGTCTTTTACCCAGCAAAGAACACACCATCCAGTTTTTTCAGAATGCTGTAGGAAACTGTGTCAAAGGCTTTACTAAAGTCCAGGTAGACAATATCCACAGCCTTTCCCTAATCCAGTAAGCAGGTCATGTCACCATAGAATGAGATGAACTGGGTCAAACAGAACATGTCTTTCATGAACCCATGCTGCCTGATCCCCCAGTTGTCCTGTATCTGCTGTGTAATGCCACTCAAGATGATCTGCTCCATGAACTCCTCTGGCAGCAAGGGCAGGCTGACAAGCCTCTAGTTCCCTGGATCCTCCTTCCAACCCTTCTGGTAGATGGGCTTCACGTTGGCCAGCCTCCCATCAGCTGGGACCCACTCCCCTGGTGAGTCAGAGCTGCTGGCACATGATGGAAAGTGGCTCAGTGAGCACTTCTCAGTATCTTCAGGTGGATCCCCTCCAGCCCCATACACCTGTGTGTGCCTAGGTGGTGCAGCAGGTCAGTGCTCACTTCCCCTTGGATTAGGGTGGCTTCATTCTGCTTCCCGTCCCTGCATCCCCTCTCAGGGGGCTCAGTACCTGAGAACAACTGGTCTTACTATTAAAGATGGAGGCAAAACAGGCATTAAGTACCTCAGCCATTTCCTCATTCTTTGTCCCTATGCTTCCTGCTGCATTCAGTAAAGGATGGAGACTCTCCTTAGCCCATCCTTTGTTGCTGATGTATTACAGAGTGTGGATTCCTCTGTGGAGGTAACACTGAGCAGCTTCCTCCCATTACTACGATGATGCTAAAACTGAAAGAAATGTCACTTTGCAGAGCATTTGATCCCAAACCCCTACAAATATACAGAAAATGAACACGTGTTTTCTCTGAAAAAAAAAAATTATATAGAAAATCTGTTACTGAAAATAAAATTATAATAAATCACATGAATAATGTCTAAGATCTCAAAAAAGTCACACTGACAGTCTGTGACAAAAGCACCAGGAATAATTTCCTTTGTAAATACCTCTAAATTTCTGTGACCAGGATGTCTGCAATTTCTACAGTGCTTGAGAGAATTCTGCCATTCCTGCTCTTCCATGTAAGCTCTCCAATCACTGCCCTTTATTTGTCCTCAATCAGCTGAAGCTTTAAAAATTCTCTGGTTTATCATTTTGCACCTCTTCCCGTTATTTGTTAGGTGTAATTTAAGCAGCTGAAGATGTTTTAATTTTTTTCTAGGAGCCAAGTAGCCATTTTTTTCTGAAGTCAAAATAGTAACTCCCATCCAGAAACAATTTTCTCCACCCATCATTGCAATAAGAGAGGTTCATAGACAACTTCCTTAGGCATCACATATCAGGCAAATGGCACTTACCTTTGCCTTCCCATTTTTAAGTTAAAACAAAAATCTCCTAAGGAGGAATGGAATGAGGAGGAAGCCTTTAACAAAAATTCTAGACAATATTCCCTGTGTGCATGCAAATGCTTTCCCCAAGATTACAAGCCAAATCCTTACTGTGTGGCAAATATTAGCACTGCACTGACTTAAGTAGGTCAGTTCACATGAGAAAGATTAGCAAAATTCTGCTCTAAATTTGTAGCACAATGCAAATTTGTGAGCCAACATTTGCAAATAACTTGGTGTGCCATTTAAAAATGCAACTTATTATCAGTCCCACCAATAACCTACATAATTTGATCTGGTCAAATACCCAGAGAGAAGGTATGCAGGAGGGAGGAACCTTTAATCAAAAATATATTGATTATTTGGACTTCCATAGTACTTCACAGTCCTACTCACAAAACAACACACTAATTGAGCTGAATGCCATCCAAACACAGAAATAAAAGAGTGCCCTATCCTTAAGAATTTATAAGTAAACCCTAAAATGGAAGAGCTATGTACAGATCAGCAGAGACATTTAAGTAAATAGCAAGTCAGTAATGAGGATGGAGTCCTGGTTTAAAGCTTTCATCAAAAGAAGGCCATTAGAGACTGTGGAGGGCAGCAATACACAAAAACTGGATTCAAGAGGTTGCAAAATAACTGCATAACAAGAAAAGAGCAAGCTTAGAGGTAAAAGGAGGGAAACTGGCTAGTAGGTCAAGGAGGAAGGTAAAAGACAAGGGCAGGCATGACACAGATGCCAACACAGACTGCAGGCATCAATAACAGAAGAGTTAAAAGGAGCACAATAAACAAAAACTGGATCTGTGCCAGGAGGAGAAAAATCTGATAGGACAGCACGAGAAAATAATTTGAAGAGAGGAATAAAACTGCACTTCCCTTTGTCACAGTTTTGGGCAGAAGACCTGGAGAAAGGGGAAGGTTGAGGGGAAAAAGAAAACCAAAACCAACAAAGAAGATAAAGGCCAGAAATTAAACCAAGAGGCAGCCAGAGTACCATGAGGAAGGAACCAAAACAACAGTGTAGTCTAACAGTGGTAGGGAAAAGAAGAAGATGAGAACAAATCTTCGGCTGAATGAATGTTGATCATGTTTGCTCATTGCAATTCTAACAGGAAGCTCAGCAGCAGGGGAAAAAAAGGGAAGAATCAGATGCCAGAAGGCAACTGGTCCTGAGAGTTCCTGTGTGATCCTATTTATTAACACTTGAAAAATGCATGGCCATCCTGTTGTGTTCCTGCAGAACATGTATGTTCTTCTCTCAAACACGTTTCCCCAAGGAGCTTCTATTTAGCTTTTTTCAGACACTAAGAGCACAGCCTTTAATAATTAAAACTCTCAATATCTGAAATAAAGCATCATCAGGTACTTCAAGACTCCTACTTACTACCTCTGAATTCATCACTCTGTCTGAATTAGAGCAATTAAGCTTGACAGAGAAGGGACTCAAAGCTCTCAGCCAGGGGTAAGACAGCAAATCCACTCTCTTGAGCTTAAGTAGTTTTCCTTCTTTGAAAATACTAACTTTAAAACTGTGGGTTTTCCTGCTGTCTGTCCTTTCTTCATACTTCCATCCAGAATGGCCAAACTGCAGCAGCTGATGTTAACCCAAGCTTGCTTTAAACAAGTTAGAGCTTAAGAACAGTCCAGCCCTGATGGCAGAGACCTGAGCACAAGTTCTGTACCTCAGAGAGAAGTTACCCACATGCGATTAAAGTAGCAATAGCACAAACATCTTTCCACCGTTGCTTATTTTGAAGACATTCAAGCACATCTCATCACATGATGCCTACTTGCAAAGGAATTAAGCTAATGGCTTTGTGACAGTAATAACTGTATCATAAATTACTCTGATAAGAGTTTGCCTTAAATATCTACATTCCCATACACTTCCGAAGTCCTTTTCGTATGTCTAATAGCCAAATATAATATACAGCACTACCATGCAGTTCCTTTTTTATTTCTGACAGCTAAACACAAACAGATACTGACAAAAGCTAACATAAAAAGCAATAGAAGAAAAATTGTATCAATCACAGCTCTCAATTAAAAATTAATCTGATCTTAGTCTAACACCTCAACAGTAATTTAGAATTTTTACATTTATAACCTTTAGATCTAATTTCAATACACAATTCAGTTACATTTAAAACTATGACGATGTAGCCCAAAAATGTGGAAAGAATTAATGGCTGCTATCACAACTGGAAAATATTTCATTATTTAAATGAGGGAAGTTTCTGCAACACAATACCTTTTGCTGTGTTAAATCTAAAAATAACACCTGCCCAGAAGAAGTAATTTATTTTTAGTCTACATACTCTAGACAGAGAGTAAAGCTAATGCCTCCCAGCACCTGGTGATTTTAGAAAGCAAGCAATTAAAAATCATCACTGAGCAATTTAAATTACTGAAGCCAACTTCTGCCAGCGTCTTTCACCCTATCTGTACTGGTGAACACTGATTGCATAAGGATCCTTAGCAGAGCCAGTGCCACTTGAAGGCGTGCAGAAAGCCAGAGCATGGGATGAACTGAATACACACCATGCTCACAGTTTTTCACACAGGAACCAGCAGATCTGCCCTTTTTTTTTTCTGTGATGTGCTGATGATAGTGGTGAAACTAATCAACATGGAGAGCTCTGGGCCTAATTTAATGATTTTTAAAAACTGAGAGAATGGAGTCAGTATATTTGGATATAAAAGTTCCTGCAAGAAGTCTCTCTGAAGCAGAAGAGAAGCCCTGAGCCATGACACCCCTGTGCCCCCAGGATGCCCCTCTGTGACACAAGCTCCTCTCTAGGGCCACTGTATCCCTGACTGTAAAGGAGAAGGGTTCCCCATCCTACCACAGCAGCTGCACGCCACAGCCCTCTCCCAGCTCCATAATGGCAGGTTAATCCACAACCTGCCAACCTACACTGGCCACTGCTTTCAGGTTTTCCCTTCAGACAAAGGAAGAATTTGGGAAGATAAAGTTTCCTATGTACTGACTTGGGTCTGGCCAGAGGAAGACTGCAGCTGAAGGGCCTGAGCTGTATTAGAAACAGCGACTGCATCTTTGCCCTGTCCGTTTGTGGTTTAAAATCACATCTGAAGCAAAGCCTGCAACCTAGCACCTAATGATCCAAGAAATAAGAGTATGAAGAAATGCCAGGAGTTCTGCACACTGTAGGGGCAAGTTTTCACTTGGCAAATTTCAGAATACTGTAATAGATTCCAGCAGGATCTAGGCTTAACTAGAGATGGAGAGTAAGGCTGCAAAATCATAGGGGTAGGGAAAGCAGAAAGAACAGACAAGATGCCAAAAAGAAGAAGCTGGAAGTTTTCCCAGAATTTACTAATTTGGAGATGAAGCCTATTCAGTGACTGTAGCACGAATGGGAAGAATGGTCCAAGGGAAAAAGCACAGGATGAGGAATCAAAGACCAAGCACTAATGCCACCTCTGAGGCTTTAGCCATGACATTTATCTTTCCTATTTTTCTTTTTCACTCTTCCACTGCCTTGCCTATTTAAACCAAAAATTACAAGGTCTTCCCTGCTACTGTTAGCAAATGGAGACTGATGCAGTACCCTTGAGCAACGCTGATACTTAGGAGACACTGTTCCTAGCTAGCAAAGCTTGCCTGCTCCTAAAACAAGCTTCTGTGTCCTCTGAAACAGGAGGCAGCTGATTTACTCTACTGCAAACAGCACCACAGAAAGAGATGACATAAATGGCAGCCTCCTTGAAGAAGGGTTCAAGAGGACTCCCACAAGACAAGCCATCAGTGACAGGGTCTGTCACTACGCCAAGCAAGCCAGAGGCCCTGGTGGACAAAGGAAAACAGAGCCTGAGGAGGACAGCAGGACTGGGGACAAGCATTGAAACAAAGGCTTCAAACTAAGCTGTAACTTTCAGCGGGGGTTATCTTCCTCCCAAGTATCTCAAAGTGAAGCACTAATACAAATATAAATATATTCCAAACAAGAAGTATTATGCTAGCTTTGGTATCATTGCATTACATGCTGAAGAAAGCATACTACTAATTTTGCTAATTTAGTTTTATAAATACTTTATACAGATGTTCATTAACTCAAATAAGTACAGCACCACTTGCATGTTGTCTCATACCTAATGTATGAGAGAGCATGTACCCTCATTGTTTGGTGCATATGGGATGCTTTCTCTCTAAACGGACACCTATGACAGCACCCTCTCCAAATTACCCTACACCATCAGTAACTCACTACCGTGTTCTCCTGTTGTGCAGAGGACAATTTATGTCTCACATGCAAGCCTATAAAATCGTGATGCATATAGTTTATTAAAACTAACATTGTTATGTTATGCCCTTTTATGTCCACAAAAAAAAGCAGAAAATCTATCCCCACTACTAAAAAATTATGAACCTGTAAAGCAGCAATTGATCTTAAGAAAGATAGTTAAAATCCTGCTGGAAAGAGCTAGAAAGTACAGAGAGATGTTTCAGTGGCTGTTCACGATGAACGGGTCACAGCCATCAGAGCACGCAGCACTAGAGGCTGCTGATGGGGACTGTCACAACAGCGGAGCCTCGGGAGCTGAGCTGCAGCTGCCTCCCCAGCAAGTCACCCAGCACACTGTCACAAATGCTTTCCAGACAAGACCTACCACTGCACAGCCAGCAGGGCCTGCAATCGCAGAACTAACTTCACACCCTAAGACAAGATCACCCATGTCCCAAATAACTTTGTGGATGTCAGGCTCTGCACTGGGACATGAGGTCTGCTGAGACTGAAAAGCCTGAAAAGAGACCAACAGAGAACATACGAACATACACATGCTGTGAAATAATTACAAAATTGTCATTTGGAGGCACTGGACAATCCAAATAAATATTGCTATAAAACACAGATCAGAAAGTGGCCTGAAAAATGAATTTATAGCCTGGATACAGGCACTGTCAGAACTCCTTTAGACTGTGCAGACATGTTTGTGTGTGTATTTGCCCGTGAAGGGAACTGGGAGACAGGGAGAAGAGAAAGTGAGAACAGTATTCAAACCCATGCTGAGGGTCATATACATCCTTCCTGAATAGCAATGGACCAAAACACACATTTCAGCAGGACCTGGTATGGCATCTGGGTGGGGAGTCAAAACACTGGGAAAGGAAAGCAGTTGCTAAAACACGTTCCAAAACTCAGCATTCTGAAAAGATTAAGCCAAACAGATACACAAATCTCAAGAGATGAAGCTTGAACAACTTCAACAGAAAAAAAATACCATGAGAAAAGACATCAAAGCAGGTACAAAGAAACAAACTTTCTGCACAAGAGCAAGTGAGAAAACGGGGAATTTTTTTAAATATCAGGAGCTGACGGAGAATTTGTAACACCTCTAAAATATTCGCCAGGAACTGTAGTGATCGGACCAGGAGTAACGGGTAGAACTTCAAAGAGGGGAAACCTAGGTTAGGTATCAGGAAGAAACTCTTTACTGTGAGGGTGGTAAGGCACAGGAAAAGATTCCCAGGGAGGTTTTGGATGCTCCATCTCCAGCAGTGTTTAACGCCAGAGTGAATAAGGCCTTGAGCAACCTGGTCTAGTGTGAAGTGTCCCTGCTTATGGCAAGGAGAATTGGGACTAGATAATCTATAAGGTTCGTTCCAATACCTTAACATTCTATGATTATGATTTTTGAAGCTTGATAATTAAAAATCAAATTAAACTAGCAGACTGTATTCACCCTTAAATTACAACACAAACCACAACCACTCCTCCTAACATTTTGCTCATTCAGACCTCAAAATATTTCAGGAAATAACAGTTCAGGAACAACTCCTGCACGTGGCAAGTCTACTGAACAAAATCAAGATACCGGATCATCTATTGCTGGTTTTGAATTCTAGACACAGTCATACAAAGATGACAGTTTTGAAGGGAACTCAGCCCAGAAGACTATGCCTTTCACAAGACTGGAGAGAAATGACATGGCATATGACAAGACATTCAACCTTCCTCCTTCCACCAGTGTAATTAATTAATTCAGATAGCCATAGTGCAAGCAGCTTTTTCTCCAGCATTACCTTACACCACAAGGAGTAGTTACACATTTCTCTGTTCTACAATAACTAAAGTGATGTGTGAATCCAGCCATTTGGAAGCACCTGCAGACCCCAGCCATCCAGGCCAGGAAAAAGGAACTGCTAGAGAACAAAAAAGTTGTTCTAGAAAATTATACAGCCCTAATTTTTTTCTTGCACGTAATATTTACTGTAATACTGTTCAAATAGCCCCAAGAGAGAAGAAATCTCTCAAAAAACTAATTGTATCAATATAAACAAGGATTTCGGTTGTTAGCCTTTCCTCCAGATCATCCAAATATTTAAATCACTGCAGCATCTGAAGTACAGTAAAAAATGCTACACCTGCTGTAGGAGCTGCAATTTCTGAAATATTCACTTGATAAAAGCTAAAAATAAATTCAAGCTATTAGAAAAGAAGGAAAAAAAAATAAACCACCACTCAGCAGAAAACAAACACATAAGCATTCAATGGTGTAAGGAAAGAGCCCTCACCTGACAGAGACCAAAACGCCCCAGTATAATCTGCTGATGGAGAAGAGAGGTCTGCTAAGCAAAAGCAAGCTCTAGCATGTCAATAATCACTTTAACAAAAAAGAAGGGGATGGGTGGCCACTTAATAGTACAGTTTTTGCTAAATTTTGCAAAACTATATTTAACCTCACAGCTAGACAGGGACTAACGCAGTTGCTGAGCAAGCATAACTGTTAGGTCTTAACACATCTGTAGTCTGTTAACAGAATGAACTAATTTCAACTAATGAACTGCCAAACCAGCACAATGAAGAGACCAAAGCATGGGAGTAATGATACGCTTAAGACAATTATAAATCAAAGAAAAGAGAACGGTATCTCTAAGCTTCAAGGAACAACTCTCTGGGGAGGGATGAGGAAGACTAACTATGAGACACCATGCCTAAGGGCACAGTGACCAGTGATCTGAGGACTGGAACAGAAGCAGTAAAACAAGTGAGCAGCCTCGGGAATCAAGGAAGTGCGCTATGGTTATGGCAGTTTGGACAGAATAAAGGAAAATTCAAAACTCAACACAGTGGGCACAGCAGAAGAGGATCAAACCCCAACAGCAGAAAACTGACTTTTGTAGAGGAGAGTACTTCTCTCAAAAGCCTTGATGCACCAGGAGGGATGTCCTTCAATCCCTCATGCTGTGAGTGTGGTCTGTAAGAGAGCGGGTTTGCATACCTTAGGGGCTGGGAGGGCATAAGCATCTGAAACTAAAGGCAACTACCATAATCACAAAATTCCAGAATCACAGAAACGTTAAGGCTGGAAGGGAGCACTGGAGGTCCAACCTCCCTGCTTGAGTAGAGCACGTTACTCAGGATTGTGTCCAGATGGCTTTTGAGTATCTCCAGAGGAGGAAATGAAATTACATATGCTAATGACTATAGGCTCTTCCTCATACCTGCTGTCATTTATGTAATCTCTTTAGTTACAGAATTCCTCCGTCAACAAATCCACTGCCATTCTTATCTCATCATAACCTGCCTCATGCTCTGATTGTTGACACTGCGTGTGATCCTGACTTGTTCTGATTATCCCATAGCTAAGTGCCACTGATTTTTAGCTGTCATTGCTCTGCTTTGTCCATAAACACCACCAAACTGCAATAAGCTTTTAAAAATCTTACCTCCTTGTAAAATGAGTCTTCTTCCTTGCCAGATAATACTGCTGTACACCCCCTCCATCAAAGCTAACCCACATTAACACTGTGTCAAAAACATAACAAAAAGTAAATAAAGGTGCATTTTCTGTTATAATGTAGGCATGCAGTAAATACTCTAAGCCTGGCTTGAGCTTTCAGGATAATTTCATACTTCATTTCAGAAACTCAGTGGAGCAATGGGAACAACCTAGTAAGTTTAGCTATTTCCTCAGCTAGGCATCTTATGAGCTCGATTACATATATTAGTATTTAAGCATATACCTAAGCCATGTTTAGTATTTAACCATAAATCTCATCCTCACATCAGTTAAGCATTTTGAAGATTTTAACATGCAGGTAGATTATAAAAACATTCTTTCAAACAAGACACTGCAGGAACCTCTGGTAGTATGTACTTCGCATAGTTCTATTTAAAGAAATTTAATCTAAAGAATTCCGTGGTAACATACTTAGAACTGTAATTTCTGTAACTCCTTGGGACAGTAATTAAGAGTGGCTTCTTAATTATTCAATTAATCTATACTAAACCAGGACGACTTATCTTTCATTTGTGTCAATGTAACTGATAGGTGTGAGGATTTCAAGATCACCAGAAAACACATGACTAAACCAATAAATTAAGACAGTATTAATTCACAGGAAGCACAGTAAACTATTCTGTAAGATCACATTGTTGCAGGCAAAGCTCAGTAATAAACAAGCAGCTCAACAGATAGTGGCAGTAGTTGAAATAGTAACAAAGTAAGAAAAACAGAATCTAAAACCTGCAATTCTACATTGCATTTAACAATCAAATTGTCCACCTGACACTCTCACAATTCGTGAAGACGGTAAATTTAACCCCAACCTCCATTCTGCCACCGAGCTACGCCACAGCTGTCCTGCAGTGGGTAAGGATCAGCACTGCTGTGTCCTGTAAGACAGCCCTGGCCACCACAGGCAGCCAGGCTAGTTCAGGGCTTTCAGACCACTCGTTCCCACCCCCAGCACTAAGGACTCTCAGAGATGTCACATGAGTTACCAGAAGATGAACAGTCACTCTCCTGCCTTCCCTTCCCTTCCCCAGCTTTGGGTATCCCCAAACTAGAATATTCTTTCAGCTTCAAGATCATTTTGCTTCTTTCTTTTAATACCACCAAAACCCTTGAAAACTTTTACGGTCACATATAATGAGAAATACTTGTTGCAACAGCTGTTCTAAACTCTGTTGCTGCCACCACCAGTAGAGGTTCTGCTATTAACAAGAGCCTAACTCACCTCTACTACATTCTATGGCCAAGAGCTGATGCTATTGCATTGCCTGTATTGTTTGGAAAAAAAAAATCCAATTACAATGGATTCAGGACAAGCTAGACTCTGACCTTTAGTTTTGACTTTGGCTGCCTTTTGTTTGTTTGTGAAGCCCTGTAATTGTTTATACACATAAACTGAATCTGCAGCATGTGAAATCCAGGCTCTGCAGCCTCCACAGGTAACCTGGGGTTATAGGTTAAAAAACATTGACATCATGACAAATTGCTGTAATTTGAAGAATAATCTGAAATCCTGCTGGGACACAATTGAGTCTGTGAGCCTAGTTGTTAATGATAATAAAAGCTGACACAGTAAAAATGATAAAATTAAAGAGAACACCCAGTAATATAAGTACCTCCAATGTATGACATTGACAATCCAGTTAAGGGGGCTGGTAAAAATCTCATTGGTGAGTTACTTAATGCTCCATTTCCAGTTACAGAACTCTCCATTCATTTGTGGAAATGCAACCACTAAGTGCCTTTGTCTTTCTCTGCTTACAAGTTATTTTTCATAATTTTTAGAACATGCAGTTTTCATAATATCTTCAGTAATGCAAGGTCGTAATTCCAGTCTCTGGTTAGTTTTTATCTATGTAACAGTAGATAAAATCTGTATTTTGCATGCAGCACACCCATGATACCTTCTTCTGTCTCTCTGACATATCATAAACCAGCTGGCAACATAAAATATAAATTGGCTAGCTATAAGAACAGATGAATCATTAATTACTTATTTTGTACCAAAATAAGAGAGACCAATTTTACAGTATCAAATGGCATGCTAATGCATAGCTGTTAATTAAAATCATATATATATATATATATATATACACACAAAAAAAAACCAAAATGCAATGAGCATTATTTAAAACACTAATCACTGAAACATGGAATAGACTGCACTGGAAAGGACCTTTAAAGTTCATCTAGTTCAACCCCATATATACACTGCTATTTTAAAATATTTATATTTCCCATAATTTAAAAACATGGGTATTGAATCTTACTCTAGTTTTGTTTCTTTATTTTTATTCTCCAGCAAAACTTAGATATCATTGATTAGTGTATATCATAAGGTTTTTATTCGTGCTTCATACTAAATTGCATCTTTCACAGGTCTCGCACTTCAGATCATCATGCTCAGGTTTGCAGGAGCAGGGGATAATGTCTTCTCACAAATACAATTTATAAGATGTAAACAATATGCTGCTAATGTGAAAAATCACATAAATCCTAAAACTAAAGTGAACAGGTTTCTGACCTCTCTTCCTTCTGATAATACAGTCAACTGAGAGTCCAGAGTTTTCCATCAAAAATTGTCTGTATAATGAAAAAAAAACAGGGCAAAGGACTAGGTAGATTGGCAAAGCTTAAGAAACCACCTGGATTTCCTTCAGAAGCGCAGGAAGACTTGAATCCATCCTTTGGACTGGATGCTGTGATAAAGTCTAAAATAGCACCACCACTGATAGCTGGCTTGCTTCCAAACCTTTTCCAGCTTAATCCCTAAAACAAACACTCAAAATTGAAGACTGCAAGGTTAAAAAGATGCTATGTCTTTATTCATAATTAGCAGCCAACTTCCTTATCACATAGAAAATGAATGCAATTGATCTGCCTTTGAATGGCCAAGTGCAGTTGCAATTACTTCCAGGGATTTTTTTTATATCCCTGAGAGCCACGTGTGAGGATCCAAAGCTGCACGTACTGTGGGTTCTGAAGATGGTGACGTTACACAGAATATCCACTGTCTTTTGGCACACTCCTATGCTGCATGACATGTAGGTGTCCAAAGTTTCATATTGCTCCTTATTAGAGCCCATCCCCAGAAAAGAAAGGGGGAATACTGCCCAAGTGAAAATATGCACAAATTAGGTTTTCATTCGTGATTTAACCACTCAGAGCTGATAAGGAAAGGCAGCATGAAGCCCTTCACTGGCGTGAAGCACACTGAAGAAACTGCTCTAAGACAACTCTATCAAAAGCCACGGGTGCCCAGGATAAGCTGATTGATTTGGTCATTTCCTCACCCGAAGTGCTGTCTCTGATCTTTGTGTTGCCCAGTAGGCTTCTGTCAAGTTCTACAGACTCTTCATAAAGCTATTAAAGGTCTCCAGATCAAACAGTTGAAAAGTTCCAATTTCAAATTTGGAAGTAATGTTCCAGGAGGAGTATTTCCTGTCTAACAAGGCTGTCGGAAAAATTTCTACGTGTAAGTGTTGTGAACTGTAATTGAACACAACTAGAACGAGAACTGACCTCGTTCTAAACACTGTGGTATACAGGAAAAAGCCCTAATTATCTGGTTTGTCAAATAAAAGGTGAATCACTTTAATCGATTTTAATTTTCAGTAAGAATAAAATATTCCAAATAGAAATATGTTTTAAAACTGTACCATAACAAAGCAACTGTAATTATACAAAGTTGATGACTGTCTTGTCCTACTTTTTACACCAGATTTTTTTTCAATATTCTGCAACCAGGTTTTTGTCCTTTTTCGATAACAACAAAGCAGCACCATAGAAACAAATGAAGGCTCCACACCACAGGTTGATCCCATTACTGATTTCACAAGGACCTCCATGAATTTCACAAAGGGCTCCCTCTGGAAGCAGCCTGATTTTATAGGAACTTTTGCATGGATTAGGCAGGATCGGGGCCCCTTTTGCTTTGTTCTTGTACAAATGAGTATCTGCTTTGGCACACTTGGCACTAACCCAACATTTCTAAAATTCAAGTGCTTGTCTGGGCACATGCCCTGGCCTAGAAAAGAATCACGGATCGAATAAAACTGCAAGAGTTTTGTATCTTCTATTTTGACAGTATAATTTTGAAAATACTTACGCACTGTAAGGTGTAAAATTTGCAACGTTACTCCCTGTAAGAGCAACAAGCAAAAACCACAACAAACTCAAACTATGTGTAATTCAACTATGTTACACGTTAAAGGAGAAAATCCAGTAGATAAATGAAAGAACTTTTACCAAGATCTTCTAAGCAACAAATCGTAATTTATGATGAAAGACAGAAAATAAATTCTAGTAGAGTTGCACTGTGTTTCTACAGAAAATGACGAGTCTGAAAAATAACGCTAAAAATAGACTTCACAAACATGTAATAAAAGGTCTCATAAGCATCTTTATATATTTGCCAAAGACATTAGGCTACCCAAAGAAGTAGCTGATCTTTACCACATAAACAGGTACTCTCAAATCTAGCCTTCCAAGCTATTCCCAGGCGTTAAAGAAAAATCTATATTGAAGAAAATAGATAGTAACAGAAATATATAATAATATAAATAATATAAATTTTAAAGCTCTGTTAAAAGTTGCAGAAGGAACAGCTGAATGCATCTAATAGTTTCCAAAGACAATTTAGAATGAGCAATGGAAACTTGACTTTTTCTTAAGAAGAGTACTTAGATCTTTGCAAAGGTAAAGAACATAAGATACATTTAGATTTTATAACCAGCTCAATAATACATTTGAACCAGGATTTACAACTCCTACTGGGAACTTAAAGAATGAAAAAAAAGCCAGAGCAAACCCTGACATGGTTGCATAGCTATAAAATGTTAACAGCTAAACCGAAGCAAAAAGTTATTTAAGCTATTTTGCCTTTTTAATGGAAGCACCATAGTTTAAGAAAGTTGCTGCCTCTAAGTTTCTCAGTGAGTCTAAGGACTCATAGCCTTGGGGGCAGCCTCTGCAGCAACACTCTTTGCATGAAGAAATTTTGAAGGGTAAAAGATGCAGAATTAAAGTGAAGATAAAATACAAATTAATATATAGGCTAGACAGGACACTGATTTTACTAATACTGTTTATATATCATTTTTAATAAACTTACTACATTTAAAACGCACAATTGCATCTCTAAAGTTATTAACTCTCATTCAAAATCATCCACACTTGGAAGGTTACAGAGAATTCATATGAACAGCACCATCAATCATAACACTATATGGAGTGTTGAAGCAGCATTTAAGCTAAATGTCTAAAATCGCATGTATTACGTAATTGAACATATAGCAGAAAAATCTGAGCTCTTTACTATATGCACAGATTTGGAACCTGGCTTTTATGGCACATCAACTACATAACAGCTAGTAAAAACACTTGGAAAAGCAGTTTTAGGGAGAAAGCAGAAAGAAGAGACCTTCGATTAACTGTCGTGACTTTAAAAATATTTTTATGCAATTTGTGAACTGACAATGCAGTTACAAGTGAATTTCTCACTTTCGTATCATATTAGCGACGCTTTTGGCTCTCACTTTTAAAAATACACTGAACTTCAAGTAAACTTTAGTCGGGATTTCAGGACATGACCCATTTTGAGGATGCACCTTACTTTCTACTGAAGATGTGTATTATCTAACACAATACAAATAGGTCAGTGCTGCTGTTCTAGTTCTTTTTGTTATAGCCAAAATCAGTACAGACTAAAATTAATACACACAGCAGATAAAGAAAATAGAAGTTATTACCACAGCAATACTCAAGAGATACAATCAGGTCACGAAAACTGGGGGAAAAAAAGCAGAAGCATCACTTCAAAACCAATAGGCACTATGAAGGGATGAGTGCCACTGCAAAAACAATTGTGCATTAAGCAAATAACCACTATACAAAAAAAGAAAAAGGTGCTCGGCAAAGGTTCAAAAATACAAGATCAGTAATTCTCATCACCATAGCATTACCAAAGCATAAGGTGGTATGTCAGCAAGCCTTGGACTTTTAAGCAGAAAATCATTTCAGCAGAAAATCGGTAACATATTCATAAAATTCCAATAATAAAAAGGTAAGGGGCTGTCAAAGTAGTTTATATTTAAGCCCACAAATGTAACTCAAATGTCATTTCCTTCTAGAGTTACAATATGCTCAATAAGGCATAAAGTGTTTTTCATCATACATATGATGCAGCACACGTCAAAGAACAAAATTTTGCCATGGTTCTCAGTTTTCTTGGCAATTAGAAGCCAAAATTACCATCTCAATCACTGGTATCATGTAGAAAGCTAGCACATGGATGTTGATAGCCATGGAATGTCTTTTCTGTTCTTGACAGCAACAAACAATTCCTCTGGCTTTTTGTGCTGGCCCCTTCCCCCTCCCACCTCCTTCCTAGATTACTCAGCTCTGGACACAGATCCTGTTTTAAATCGCCAATATAACTTAGCATTATAAAAGTTCCTTACCTATAGTTCTACATAAAAAACATGCAAAAAGAAGAGAATACCACCACTTGCATACAACCAATCTGTGTCAATTACTTAATACTCTTTTTCCCCTATATGTTACATTCTCATTCCACAGTCATCTTCTGTTTGTGTCTTTCAGAAGATCAGCCCTAAGGGACAAGGCTACAATATTTGTATGCTTTGCAGCAACATTTATGCACCACCATTCCCTTACATAATACTGCTGCGGTATGACAAAGTCTCCAGCTCTGTAAAGGACAATGTCAACAAGGTACACATTCAGAATCTACTCTTCAGCAGTTCCTTTTTTACGAAAATGAGGTAGAATATGTTTGAGCATGAAGAAGAGTGAAAATCCAACACTTGCAAAAGCAGGCATTATAGGGAATTGTAAATAAGAGCATAAAATCAGCAGTACGTGCTCAAAAATCCCTGTATCTCAGTATCCTGACAGTCCCAGGAGGAATATAAAGAACAGGGGCAGCACAGAGAGACCTCTCTTGGGCTCCATCAATTTGTAGATCAGGGACTACTTCAGAATACAGCTTTCAGATTTCTGTCAGTCTCTTCCAGGTCTTTCTTCAAAGAATTGTTCTTGAGAATATGAAAACTATGGATGTCCTACCCTGTAGCAAGAAAGTCCACAATGTGTTCTCTATCAGGACACTTTTGATAGTGTATAGGAATACCTATGCATACACAATAGCCCAACTTAAAATTATATACATTTTAATCATAAAATGAAAAATAGAAAATAGGGGGGGGTTGCATTTTTTGAAATTAAATACTTTTTAATTAGAGTATCTTGGACTTTAATATAATGCTTTTTAAATGCAAGATCAGTTAGGGCTTCTAGGTCTAAATATTAGCATATTGCAACTTCTGGTAAGAAATAGCAACATTTGGAACAGCTGCTGGCTATTAACAAGAACAGCTTGCCTCATACAGAAACATGATACAACCAGTAGCACCCTTCTATATTGTGTCTGTGGACCAGAAACAGAGACAGCCTTGTGCCCTACTCCAGTTAAAGCCAACTGGTTCCCATCCACACTACTGGGGATAAGCACTTTTCAGATCAGCTCAATTTGTGCCCACTTTGCACTGCACCTGGCTTGTAACTCCTCTGGGCTACATATGGTACCCTAATGCAATGACTGTTGTTCTGCTGGGGGTTTTTTTCAGTTCCAAGTGCATGAAATGATGAGAAAGTTGTGCTGCACAACCCCAGAATTAGAGCAAGATGCCAAAGGCACATCCATAGAAGTAGGTCAGGGTAGGGTATACAAAGATGCAAGTGCTGCTGGGGCATTGAAGCACAGTCAGACTTGGCATGATTCACATCTGTCCTGCCTAGAGCAGATCTTGAACACACTATACCTTTTGCTATGCTTGAGTTTTCTCTTGAAGGGAACTACTGAAAAGGGAGTGCAGGAGCTAAATTGTCACATCAAGTGAGCGAAATGTGGGATTGAGCCAAACTGGCACCATGGAGACACTGTGGCTTTGTCCCCACTGCTAAGCTAGAGACAGGGTATGGGGCTGGGTGCTGGCATGCAATTTCTGTCCCATTAAGCTGTTACAACAGCTCTCAGAACGGCTTCTGTCTGTGTCAGCTCATGCTCTCCTACACACTGTCTGGGAATGGTTTGAGGACAAGCACAGGCCAGGGACTTGCCAGTGGGTAGTGCAGATGTATCATCCAACTTTGCTCCAGAGAGCAAAAGTCTAGCTATTAAAATGCAAATCTCTATGTTTCTTGGCTTTACAGCCAAAGCAGAAATCCTGGTCCCTTTTATTTACCCGTACTGTCCCTTAACCACACCTCCATCTGCATTCTTAGTTAAGCTTGAGCCAGGAGCATAAGGTAAGCTCATACCCCTCCTATACCTACCTTCCTTTCTTTCACAGAAGGTTGAAGCATACCACACATTGGTAATACCTCAGTTAGAAACACAGAAACACAAGACCTCTATTATCTACACTAAACTAATGAATTAATTATATGAGAAAAAAAAATCTTGCTTTAGCATAGAGCACCATAAAATTCTGCTTCCTCTGGCTCTAAACTGATGTCCTAAGACACCTCTCAAACTGAAAATGCATGTTACTGTACATAAAATAGGCAACGAGTAAAAAGCAAGAAGTTAATACCTTTCCTCATACATAGATGGCAGGAAAACAAAGTTGTCAGTAGTTGCAAGGATCTTGTCAGCAGAGGCCCATTAAGGAAAATGCTGTACCTAATGGAAAGCAGGTTTGTTTCCCCAGGGAATACAAAACAGTAATAAAGGACAGATTCAACACTACTTGCAGTTAATCAAAAATATCTTATCTGCCTTAAACAAGACTGAATCAGTAATCAGTAAATCAGTGATTAAATAATCTCTCGATACTAAAGGAAGTTTACTTCCCTGGCAAATCCATATAGAATTTGTTTTTAATTAAAAGAAAAAATTCCTCACTACTTTTAAATTCATCCCTAACCTCTGGTTAGTCTTTTTGCTCCTTTATTTTTTTTCTCATTTTGCCACAGCACTACCAAAAGGCTCACTCAGATTGATGTCTGAACTTATATTTTCTGAAGCAGAAATAACATTAGCATTTACCAAAAACAATCACATACCAAAGTCATACTAAAGATATAGAAAATTATAAAAATAGACAGACCAAAGTATTAAAATGAACAGACTCCCTTCACACTAGATACTACTCCAGGATCTTGATCAATGCAATGTATCAAAATAATACAGAAAACGTATTGGGTGATTAATCTTTGAACCTACACTATGTTATTAAGAACCATTCTTCTAATACAGTGCAGAAATACATTTTCGATTCTCATATTTTAGCACATACAAATTAAAAAGGCTAACATGAAACCTCTTCGTCCAACAGAGAAATCACCTGCTGTGACATTTGAAACCAAATCCTGAATAGTTTCAGAAAACAACTATCAAATTAATGCCCGAAAATGTAGGCCTGTAAAACTATAGATTAGAAAAACTTGCTAGAGAAGTGTCTTCACTCTGAAAACCTACTGTCTTGCACTACACTTTATTTTGAATTAGTTTTAAAAAGTAACAAGGGAGGCAGGAATACAAGTAAAAAATGAAACAGCTAAAAGTCAAAGAAGAAAAGTAGCACAAGGTGTTCATAAAGAAATATGGAGACATACACGTCTAGATCTGGGCTTGACTGTTGAAAATCAGCAGTATTTGAGAATTGACAACTGTTACATAAGGAGTGGAAAATGAATTCACAAACTCAGATCACCTGTTGACTGAACCAGTTTGTACCTCACACACAAACCATCGGAAGAGCGGGCATCTCTCAACCTGCCAACAGGTGAAAAGCCAGAGACTGAAAGGGTGAGCAGGCTGAGTAGGCGTGTACACTGCACAGACCTCCAGAGACAAACCCATGTGCCTTAGTCATATCAGCTGAGGGACGCTGGACTGTGTTAACTCACTGGCTCTGGTTGGAAAGATTTAATGGGATCGTGCTGCAAA
The DNA here is from genome assembly GCA_013396755.1 of Sclerurus mexicanus. Taxonomy (NCBI): domain Eukaryota; kingdom Metazoa; phylum Chordata; class Aves; order Passeriformes; family Furnariidae; genus Sclerurus; species Sclerurus mexicanus. The sequence continues at coordinate 1,768,483 of VWZF01001198.1, forward strand.
CGCATCCACTCCAGCTCTGTTCTCCCAGTTCAGTTTGTTTCTCGCATCCATGTTATTCCGTATTTCTTCACGTTACAATAATTTGCCTCGCAGTACAGTGCTGGCTCGTACTCACTGTTACGCTTGTTTCCTTCTCTTGCACCATGAGGTGAAAGCTGACAATCCAACAACATGCTTGTTAAAGCTTGTCGTGAATCTTAACAAGGTCATTCCTGAATTATTACCAGATAAGGAGACCCACTGTAGAAAGCCATGATCCTTTACAGCAATTACTGCAAAGAGGATGATGAGTGTTCAGAGCCACTTGGGAGCTGGCTTTGTAGTTTCACAGAGCTCTCTGCAGAAATTTGCTGCAATTCACAAAACCGTGGAGTTCAAAAAAACCTTTGCATTGCTATTACTCTTCTGATTCATAGAATGGTTTGGAGTGGAAGAGACCTTTAAAGATGACCTGGTTCCAACTCCCCACCTCGGGCAGGGACGTTTTCCATTAGACCAGCTTGTTACTGCCCATCCAACCCGGCCTTGAACACCTCCTGGGATGGAAGACCCACAGCTTCTCCAGGCAAACTGTGAGATATAACCAGTTCTCAGATTACACTGGGGTCGAGTCACTTTCCATGATTATTTCCCCCACTGTAGCCCATAGGTTGAGGTAAGTAGAATGGCAATGGAGTTGCCATCTCCTGGAGGAAGCCTTAACTGAAGTTATATTATCTGAGATGAACTCCTATTCCATATAGAAAAACTCTTATGGCAGTGAACAAGGCAGGAAGATACACATTGCTGTCACTGAAGATGAAAATCTCCTCTGCTATTACAGAACCAGCATCAATGGGTACACAAGAAAATCCCAGGGCTCTGTTTTGTTTTGCAGTGTATGCAAGACAACAGACTACTGCCTTAAATTCTTTTTTTATGATATCTGCAAAAACTGCACCATTTCACTGCAATTATATACAGATACAGCATTTAGAAATGTTTTGATTTTAACCATTTATGAAAACTGAAGTTCCTTAACAAACACTTCCCCCAAAATCTCTCCTTTTTCTGAACCAGCTACTGTGCAGACACTTGCAATCAACTTAATTATTTTTTAACCATTTTGGTACTGATCTTTTCAGCAGGAAGAGCTGTGGGGAGCTGCAAGAGAAAGGAGAGAAAAGGCAAGAGAAAGACAGACTCACACAGAAAAAAAGATGAAGATGTCAAGGACATGAATTACAAACTACTATAAAAAATTAAAAAACAAAAGCTCACACAGATAAAGAAAAAAATAATATATATTTGACCCAATGCAAACACTGCAGCTTGGTTCTACAAGTGTAAAAGTGTCACAATTGGAATGAAATTAATCACTTCTTAAGTTGACTCCAGGAGACTGAAGCTAAAGTTGAGTAAGTTCACTTAATGAGTAACAAAGCAAAAAAGTGCTTCTGCAGAAAAACCTCCCATTTCCTTTAATGCTCTTTGTTCATGTTCTCTGCACAAGAACAAGAACATGTCAAAGACAGAGGCCTCTTGTTTCATTTTGTCTGCAGGTGTTGGTAAAAGAAAAAAAGAGCAGGGAATTGTTTCAGTTCTCATCAGCCTGGACTCAGCATCAGACACTCATAATTCAATGAACAGGCTGAATAACCAACATTTCTTTCCCATCAGTGTTCTCAGCTCTTCAGGTTCAGGGCTGTCTTTTGCAATCTACTTCCCTCCTCTCCCCCCAGCACCACTTGTTACAGCTGATGGCATCAATTGCTATGCTAATGCTTACTGTAAAAGCAGTAAACATGGCTTCTCTTCAAAATAGCAAGAGGGAAGATTATAAAGTCATAATTTCTGATCTTCTCATAAAAAAAACTGTGCAGGCATTCTGTGCTCCATCTGCTCTTTGGTTCTCAATCTGTGGTACAACACTTCCCAGCAAGGACTCAAGCTGTGAGGGAGGTGCCGTGACGGATGAAAACAGAAAGACTTCTTACCTGTGCAAGGTAGGAAGGAAGAACTGGAACAGGTTGCTAATGGTTTTATAAAGTTCTTCAAACAGAGACAAGTGCATTTGAAGTAAGAAGATGAAAATAAATGCAATTTCAGTTACTTAAAATAACTTCAGAATATTTAAGAACTGTATTCCCTGCAAGCTTAACCTAAATTACATTAGAATATTTCATTTTTCTGGTTGTATCTCCACTCAACACGATAGGGGAAGCCAGATGCTAACATATTAGGTCTCACTGTTTTATATTGCCCCCAGCTTCCAAACAGGGTGCACACCAACATTTTTGTTCTAAAAAGACCTTTTGTGACTCTGCACATCTCATGTTGCCTTGGTTAAATTCTTCATGCTTCTGTTCCAGCTGGCAAAGTAAAGACATAGCTGCTGGCTGTTCCATTATACAGGCTGAAGCCTTGCAGGCTGGGCTTTTGTTTTTGTAATCACCAAGACAGGAGAACGAGTGGACAGATTTCATTATAAATATTAGAAAAATAATTTGCGTTTTCGAAGCTAAATAGGCCATAAAAAATAAAGACCCCAGTTAGTCCCCATTTCCTCCAGAACCTTCTAATTAATTTTCCATAATAAAAGGAAGGTTACAGATAGGGTAATTGGCAAAAACTTTAGTGCTGGAAGACACAGTGGTCTATTATGCCCCCAGAAAACACACCTTGCATGACCCCTTTTCAAGAAAGAAGAGCTCTGTGAACAACTCCTAGTGATTTCCTTTTAATTGAAGTTTTCTGTGCAATACTGCCTTGGTCATCTTAGCTCTGTGTTGTCAAGCTTTAAAAAGAAACCCCAAGTTTTCTAATAAGCAATACAGTGGCTAATCAGCATTCCTCTGGGCTCTGAATTCCATGTTTCCAGCCAGGTATTGCAGCTCATTCACAGCAATGCTCACGTTTTGGAGTTTTTTTCCCAGAGATTTAAAACTAACCTCTCACACAAGAAGTCTAAGCACAGCTTTAAAGATCCTGGACAAAAGGACTCTGAAAACTATCTAATACCTGTAACCAGCCTACACATGTGGAAGGCATCCATTTCAGAAGTTTCCAAAAATGCCACAAGACACTGGAAAAAGTGGTTAATTGTGGCTAACTGTGCTGTGCCTACTTACCACAGTTATTCTTTTGATTCTGTAGAGATCAGTGGAAGAAAAACACAGGCTGATGAGTGTCAGAGATTTCAAGATTCATCCCCAAGCCCCCAGGTGACTTGGCCTGACCCTCTGAGCACACCACACCATTTCCAGCCCAGTAAACTAGATGGGGCAGGGCAGCAGGTTAATGCGTCCCTTCAGCTTCCAGTGTCTTTACCACACTCTTACATTTAAATCTTGCTAACACGTTTGTTTCTCTATCACCCAGTTACCTAAAGAAATCATCCATCCATCCATCATAAACCATCCATCATCCACTTCCCAATCACGAAATACTTTCGATGCTGTTGTTTTGCCATTAAAACTGTCACAGATTAGCTATGTTTAGGCCCATTTCTCTCACCTCTGTATTAGCTTAGTCATCTGGTTCTACTGAAGCTACTTGATTTTTTTTTTTATGCCCTATGATGACATTTAGCTAAAACTTTTCCTCATCAACATTGATTTAAAGATTTATTTTTTTTCTTTTTTATCTCCTATTAAGGAACTGTGGCTGGCCCTATCTTAATTAGCCACTCTATTTCTTGAAACCAACTATGCCTGCTAATATATCATCTCACATGTTTAAAGTCCTATGTCAACTTCTTTCATCCAGAAATTGTGCAAACCACTTTATTTTCATATAAACAAAAAACCAGTTATTGTAAAATATAATTTTGCTATCTTCATTCTTACTGTCACAAAGCTATTAGTCGGTAGTCCTGTAAGTATTATGAATTTATTGCCTTGCAAGTAGTTTCAAAAAGCTTTTCATAGAGACAATAATAGATTATGCAGGCACCCTTCAACAGATGTGAAGAATCTATGGTATTTTCCATCTGTGAGGGACAAGGTTTCAAGTAGATAAGGATAATCAGTGAGAAACCATACTGGTACAGGTTTTCTAATCTTTATAACAGTGCAGGCTGAATCTACATGTTGCCAAGGAATCAAATAAGTTTACTGGATTGTGTGCTTATATAAAATATTTAAAGAAGCAGCCAGGCTGAACTTCCAATTCATAATCAGGAAAACATCTTTAGATCTCAACCCAAAACCCTTAAATTCTACAATCTACACTGTCTTACACACGGGAGGTTCTGAAAGGCTTCAAGAGGCCTCTAGGACACTGCTGAGCACCCCAATGAGTAAAGTAAAAGTTGGAACACCTGAAATCTATCCTGTGTAATGGTGACTTCAAGCACTAGTACTTTACTGGTGCCTAGAGATTCCCGTGATAGATCACAGCCTTATGCGCTAGGCACCACACTGAAGCAACAAGGTAAATTCTCCAAAAATTTACCCTCTAAACTCATAACAGTATTCCAGTCTAGTCACTACTGCTGAGTAAAGCTTTAAATGCAAACAGGCTTTCCACTCCTCACAGAGAAACATGCAGTCTCTAAACGCTACAGCCTGGCAGCTCCAACCTGTCAGCAGCCCTAAAAGAAAACTAGTGATTTCCCAGAAAACACTCAGATGATAATCATAACTATAAAACAGACAGGAAGAGCCCAAGACCAGTTCCACAGTCTAAACTCAGAAAAAGAAATCAGACAGAAGATCTATACAGATAATAAACTGGTCTCCTTTATGCAGAAGATCAGATTAAAGGCATATTCTACTTCCAGCAGAATGCTCTGCAGAGACAAACAAACTAGTTTAGATACTACAGGCAGTACAGAGCACTCTGCTCAAAACAGCATGACTGAGGAAAAGGAAAACAAACCCAAAGCAGGCTAAAATTACTCTCTTCTCCTACAGGGATCTGCTCTCTCTGCAGGTCTCAGTCTGCACCATGCAGCCAAATCTTTGATGTCCCCATGCTGTTTTACATTTACTGAATTCTTACCAGAGAAGGGACATGAGTAGCAGCAAATACATCCATGGGCCACCTGCAGCATTCAGAGCCAGTGTCACCAGCAAGGATTTGGTTCCCTAATGACAGCATTTGTCTGATGAGACGAACCACTGCTGGGGAGAGGCAGAACCCCTCACCTGGACCAGGGAGAAATCTTTGCAAACAGGCTACATCCAGTGAGGTGGCTTTAAACTGTTTTGGGTTTATTTTTTTTTAAAACAGAGACCAAGGCCCTGAAGAAAGAGAGAAAACCCTTTTACTGCTGTGGGCAGGTGTGTCCTACAGACTTCCTGACCAAGGAACCTGGACATCTGCTGAGAGGACAGCACAACACTAGACTGGCAGTGCAAGCTGTGGCACGGCACTGGTGACAATCTCCTAACACAAACACCGAAGGGGCTCACTAGCAGCAACTCTGCTTAAGCTGCTGCTCATAGGGATGAACCGGTTGGTGACCCTTGTCCAGACCCCTTGTCTGGGTTGCAGTGACCTTAAGACAATTGAATTGAGAACATGGAGAAAGGCTGGAAAGGGAACCAACAGAGTGAGGAGAGATTTTACAAGTGCAGATTTAGATTTACTCAAGAGAATAGCTGGGTTAAATCCCAGGGGAACAGGCATAAGGGTGAAGAGTTCCCAGGATAGCTTCTTGATTTTTGAGAATTCATGCAGGATGAAGACCCCACGTAAAAGCTAGAAGTTTTTGGCAGTAGACTCACTTGGCTTAGGAACAAGCTTTTTGATGAGCTAAAACTTAAAAAGGGAGATGAAAACTGGGACAGGCAAAAAAGGAAGAGTACCAAAAAACTGTTCAGAAACTTGGGCACAAAATTAGAGAGGCCAGAGCTCACCTGAAGACAGGCCTAGGGAGAGACATTTTGGGAATGTAGGGAAGCCATGGGCGTGACAGCTGCAGAAGGAAGTTCAGAAAATGTGTGGGTGACAGACAGGGGAGAGAGAACTCTGACAGATGACAAGAGAAAAAATTCAATGTCTTTTTTGTCCTGATCTTTTAAGCTTCTGCACATACCAGTATGCTTCATGTGAGAGGCTGGACTATGCAATGTGAATATCACTCCAAACTCCCATTCCTGGACTAAACCAGAAAGTCAAGTAACCAAATGTACTGCAGAACTGAAGTAAAATAAACGATTTATCTTGCAATTCCAGTGCACTCCCTGTCTGTCTTATACGGCTTCTATATACTTGAAGCTTTAAAGAAATATTCTTGGGCTATTTAAAACATGTAATTTACTTGCTCCAATTACAGCTGTGTATCAGTGTGAGCACGTAATTTTGTTTGTTATTCTCTGCAAATTACAACCACAGATATCCAGACTGTCTCATCAAGCAAGGCAAGACTGAAGAAGCATGTTTCCAGTAGACTTTAACTGCTCCTAAATAATGATTGCTTTATCCTGTTGAATGTGCTGTAAAGGACAATCAGGCAAGCTAGAGCCACAGCCAGAAAGAACTGGGGAAATGAGGTGGAAAGAACTCGTTCCTTTAATCTGCAGAGGTCATCTTCTACTGTCCCCACCAAAACATCTGAAACACCTCCCTGTAGTGTCTTTCTAGATCCTGTCATGTCAGGTGATATTTGCTGTCTTACTCTCTCCCCTGGGTAGGCAGTATTTCAGGAGAAAGTGTTTTTAAGACTTAGGCAGTTGTCTGTAACTGGAAAATGTAAGGATTCTCTATGTAAGCAACAACAAGCAGAAACTTTATAAGAATAAAAGGTGCTTTTATTGTGTTTAGAGGGAATAATAATTCTGCCTTTTTTCTTTTTTTCAGTGAGAAACCATGTAACAACCTCATGCTACATGAAAACATGAGATTACCTAAAATGATTCTTTTTAACTTCTCATGGTTGCCAAGATATCACACGTGTACGGACTTACCTACAATATACTTTCTTGTCTCTGTCCTTACCTAAACTGAACCCTGGAAGAAGCCTCATTCCTTCCCCCAAAATAGTCCTGCAACAGTTGTTTCACACAATCTTGAACAGAATGGCGAGCACCACAGCTGACAACACTGTTCCTTTAGCTTGACAGTTACTTTCTAAAATTACCCTTTCATATTTAGTTACTTAATCTTCCTACAGTCCCAATTATGAAGGCATTTCTTATTGAACACAGTATTAATTTATAAATATTAATGAAATCAAAAACCTTGTCTATTGAGCATGGTATTGACCTGCTAGTCTTCTGATTATCATTTAAATCTATATAAAGAAAATCTAAACTCTCAAACAGTCAAAGTCCTGAAAAAGCTTCTATACCTCCTTTACAAATCGGAGAACATAGGAGCAAGAAAGTTAAGTAATACTAGATTATATTAGGAAAAATGTCTTCACTGAAAGGGTTATGAAGGACTGGAACAGTCTGCCCAGGGCAGTGGTTGAGTCACCATCCCTGGAGGTATTTAGAAGACATGTAGATGTGGTGCTTTGGGACATGGTTTAGTGGTGGACTTGGAACCGTTTAAGGCTGGACTCAATGATCCAGAGGGTCTTTTCTAACCTAAATGATTATATAATATTCTTTCTTTTTACCTTCAAGGCAAGATATATATCTGCTATAGCTCAGAATTAAATTCTATAAAGAAGAACCTATTTTGGAGATGAAACTTACTTTCCATTTGGATTTAGAGTTTGATTTCGTATTTCCCACTACTTTGTATTTTTCTAAGTTCCTAAGCTGGATAAAGTATTTAACACTGTAATAGTTATTGCTATATTTTCAGTTTCTTAAAGAAAAACTCATTTTAAATCTCACATTGGACTAAATGAACAAAAGCAAACAAACATACACCATGATTTCTGGGAGGAAATCAAACACAGACAGTAGTTAAAACATCTGCTTCCAGAAATCCAAACTAACTCAATACTCCAAAATAAACATAAGATTTCTGCTTTTATGAACATTCTACAAACTCTGAGGCAGCTGTGAATAATAGCCCTAAAGAAACCTACATCCAATTCTGGTTACAAATAGACCTTTCTCCCCTCAGAGCAAAACAAAAAGGGACCAGCCCTCTACCCTCTGTGACCCACAAACCAAACCTTCCTTGCAAAAGCTCACGTTAGTGAACTTCTGTGAGGCCCAACATTCATCAGGCAGACAGACCCTTAAGGTCCCAGGTTCCACCAGGCTTCACCATGTCACACCATAAACACGGTGGTCCAGTAAACACTGAAACACTGCCAAGGCACACTGTGGAATAATGAAAATCACTTCCTACAATCACACCAAAAGAACAGGAACTTCTGGTGGTTTAGTACTAAGGGATACCATTTTTAATGTTTTTGTTACTTTTTTGAACTTTGCCGCCAAAAAGACAGATAGGTCTTTCAAGTGCTTTAAAAATTTTAAAATCTCACTACGCTTTAATTCCCAATGTAATTAAAAAAAAAAATTGCAAAAATCACCAAAAATATAGCTTTTAAGAATGCAATCATGGCTGTAGCAAAACACAGTCCTGACCGAAGCAGAGATATAAATCAGAGGCAAAATTACCACACAGCTTTGAAGCACCAAACAAGTACAAGGTCCGATCCAGACAACAGAGGGAAGAGCTGATGCAGAAACCTCCTTCTGTGGTACCTCATTTCAGGGTCCCTAGGTGGAAGGCGGCCCCGTAACCGCAAAGATCTGATCAGGGACCAATTCAGACACAGGCAGAAACAACCGAGGCTTATTTTCAACAAGCTTCATTTTTCTCATCCGCTGAATTATCCTTGACGTGTTCTGATGTTTATAAGCCAGGGGGCTCCCAGGACAGTGGCTCAATCAAACAAAAGTGGGCAGCCAAGAAGCAGCCGAGGGCTCCACTGAAGGGCACAGAAAAGAGTCACCACAGAATAGCAGCACAGCTACACAGCTATGCAAAGCAACAAGATTTTTTTCCACAACTAATTGGAAAAAAATCTAGGCCTTCCAGCATTGTGCACGCCTGTGTTAATAACTACTTTGGAGATGGCCAGGATGCGAGGGGACACTGTTGTGTGCACAGCCTGAGACAGAAAAGCAAAGGCAAGACCACAGTCAGAGCATTCCCTTCCTCCACAGCGCAGCTCATCGCGCCAACTTCTGCCAGCCCAGGGAAACAAGAGGAACACAGCATTTGCACCCAGCAAAGCTGATTTTATGGCGTTACACTGCAAGAGTCCCAGACAGAATCTTACCGGCAGAGAACCTCTCCTGGGGCTCACAGCCCCAGCACAGAAATACCTTCTAAAGATACTCAGAGTGCAGTACCAACCCTCTGAAATCAACTGCAGCTCCTCCCTTTGCTGATAAAGTGATACCTAATTGGGCATAAAGTTTAAGTACTTATATAGGGCATCACCACTCATCAACAAATTGCTCGTGCTGCCTGTTTGATTACCAGAAGCCACAGGAAATGTTAGGGCCTTATCCCTCCTTTCTAGTTCTAAATCCTCATCCTTCAAACGCAACATTTCATTTTGAGTACGTAAAGAGTTTCTACAGAATGAAGAGTCACTGATTATCTTTAAATGACATATATAATTGAACAGAGTATCCAATATACACATGACAAGGAACATTTGTACTTCAGTAACATATTTGCTAGCAATTTCGATTTTATTTCTAGCTACCAGCCTTTCTTTGACTATTAACAGAATTACAATGCTAATGCCACCAGCTGCCAAACTGAAACAGAAGTCTCCCTACTATGCTAACATGTCAGGCCATTTCATCACTGGGTAACAGGTTGTTTCTTTCCTTTGACTTAAGAAAAATGTTTTAGTTTGTCAGAATTGTTTCTAAAACTGTTCTTTTTTGTTCAAACACACAGAAGCATTTTATCTCCACCATGAAGAGTTACTGATAGTTCCTTTAAAACCTTGAATGTACTACCAAAAAAGCAGTATCTGTAAGAGGACACAGCTAGAAACTGAGTTTTCATATGTAATTTATGAAAAATTTCACCTGTGATAAACGAAATATCAAACAAAAACCAGCAGTATTTTAATTAAATCATTTGACTAAAACAGTAATTACTTATCATAAGTGGTACATTCAGATTATTTCATTTTCCTTCATAAATAGCTTTTATCAGGGTGACCATCTAAACTCTGAAACAAAAAAAAAAAGCCTAGCCAAAACACCAAAATCTTTACTTCTTATGTGAAAGAAATTATCACCACAACCCTTTCCTAATGCAAAACAAGTGCTCTACCTACCTATGACTTAGTGGAGAATAACTTCAGACTTCCCTTGAGGAGGTCCATTATTTAACAACTAGAGATTCAACTCAGTGAACAAAGGCCTTGAGAATTCAGAGAAGCCACACCCTTGGAGTGGAGATCTTCACATAAATCACTTTAACATTTTTATTTAATACTCGTTCTGAAAGATTAACTCACAGCTTCAACTTGACAACTTAACTAGGCATTGCAAAAACATTTTAAGACATAAGCTTTCTCCAAAGGGATCATGGTACAAGTTAATTTTAAACTAGTTGAAAAGCTAGTTTCAGAATTAGGGCTTCAGAAGAAGCAAAGAGGCTTGATGTATTGTATCAATACACTTATCTCAAGTCTAAATCCTGCACTGTATTTAAATAGACAGCATTTGAATACTTAGCTAAATGGAAAGCACTCAAATTATGAGCTACAGCTGTAAAAATAACAGCTGCTCTACTTATTCTTCCTTGAGGATCTGGTTAGATTAACACATATGTAACACTTATGATTTATTCATTGGTTCCTGAGTAGAAACGTAAAGGAGCTAGACTGAACTATAAAAAATAGGTTAGTATAATTTCTCCTTTTAACACACTTGAGAAATAGCAATATGAACCCTGTCAGATTGCACAAGGCTTTTTTCTCCCATTTTAGAACAGCTAATTTAAGCACATGATTCAGTTATCACAGCACTGATAGATTAGGCCAGGAAAACACAGTCAACACTACTTTAAGAACATCTTGATTCTCAGATTCTAAAATTCAAATACAGAACTGTAAGCTCGAAATACAAACCAACAAACAGTTATGGAAACACAACAGGAAGCTCTGGGCTTTTCTAAGCACACATCCTTTAAGCTGTTAGTTTTAAAAAAATCATTTAGGAGTCTGATGATTAAAACCTAATGTCTTGAAGTGGTTTCCTATTAGGAAAACAGCACAGCTCTCTCAATGCCCTATTCACCCACTATGGACAAGCCTGAAATCATCACGTGGCTTTAATATCAGCAAGACTCGCAAGACTTTGATAAATCCTGACGGATGTTGCACTCATGTGGTATTTCTCAAATTTTTATACTAATGCATGGAATTGGAACCAGAGGTGATAGGCTTCTGCAGTAGAAATGAGACTGGTAAAGGCATTTTCCATGAAATAAGAACCTCCCCCTCCCTCAGGAAATTGCTCTAAGGCAAGCGCAAAGGGCTTCAGTGAAAAGTAATTAAATCTCTTCCATTTAATGTCTGAAGTTCATTTGGCAAGGTAAAAAAATAAATAAATCAGGACTCATTTACAGAAGCAGTCAGGCTGTGGGCGAAAGTCTGAAAAAGAAAAGGAGTTCCATGACCTTCCTAGCAAAGACATGATGATTTCAGCTGATAACCAGAGATACCTGGCAGGGGCACCAGGGTCATTTGGTCTTTTCTTGGAAGATGATGATTTGCAGCTCCATGATTTATTGATCGAGATCAGACAGAATTTTCAAATAAGCATGTACAACCTACAACTCAGGTTATTTTACAAATTGGCCTCAAACATACTCAAAAATCACGTGAAATTTTCCCCCCACTCTTCAACATGTGTTCCAAGTTTCAACTCAACCCCTATGGAACTAAAGACCATTTTTTTATTAGGTTTTACTAGAACAACATTTCGGATAAACTTCACAATCACAACACCGTTGTTTGAGTTACATATTTAATTTTTAAAGCATATAAGAAAAGAGCAATGGGACAAAGAAGAGCAGGCAATCATAACGCAGCCAGGCTGCGTCCACAGAGATGTGGTGTTCAGTAAGCAGGAACAGAGTGTGGCATACGAGAACTGTCCATCACTAGTTGGACACTGTACCAGTTGGCATTACAGCAGCAGAAATTTCTAAGAACGGATTTTAAAATGCTGCGGTATCCTTAATTTATGAAGCACAGAACTGGATTTTTCCTTTTATGGATGAAAACTGTTCATTCAAGTAAAAGACCACTGAACGTGAGCAACAGGTGTTAAATCAGCCTCAGTTAACCATCCAGGATGTGCAATTATACTGAACAGATGTACAGGGAATAAAAAGAAAGGATAAAAGCAAAATGAAATATCATCAAACATCTTAATACACTAAAAAGTATGTCTATACACCTAGATTTGAAAGTAAATGAGCCAAATCCTTTCCAGTTTTACTCAAGCAAATTCCAAAAAAAGTGAATGCTTGCCCATTAGGGTCCTTGGTTATTAAACTTAAAACTTGCAGGCAGACTCCTTTTCCCCACAGAGGCCCCCTCGGAAAATTAAGAGCCCTATTTCCTACTGAAAGCAGAATGAATAAAGGAGTTCAGGGCCTAAAAGCTGTCTTCATAGAAAGATAACTATTCCTAGCTCTGCCAGAAACTACTTATTTAATGCTGCAATCACTGTGAGGAAATCCACAGTTCGTGTTATAGAACAGGCCAGATTAAATTGTTAAAATCACCTCCCTTTTCTGATCGTCAATGTCTCTCTGAATGCTTAGCACTGTGACAACAAAGCAACAAGTGACAATTTTCAACAACAGCTCTCATACGTGAAATCATGAAACCAAAAGAATAAATATTTCAAATATTATTTTTAAATTATCTTATTAGCATCTTAATATTACAGATCAAATGCATACCAACTTTCATCAAAATAGTCTGCTATAGCCTCTAATTTATCAGAGGTCACTCAGTGCACATACCCTAAAAAATGTCAGCAACACTTTATACAGAAGAACCAGAATATTTCCTAATTGTGTCCTTTCTCTTTCACAGAGTGGCAACAACACTGGGGGGTGTTTAATTTTCCTGAAAGTCATTCAGTGCCTCCTTTTCAACAGTGAGTTACTATCAATTTCATGCTGCTTTTTAAACTTGTCCAACAAAAACACTAACTTTCAAGTCCTGACAATATGCAATTACACTCAGTACAAGGTTTCCAACTCTTAATTTTATATACATGTCCCCTAGGTAGAATACAAATGTTTTCCTAAATTGTGTATGTGAAATCTAAATTACACACAAACAAAACTGTAAAATCTGCATCTATTTTTCTTATACTCTACATTTGATCTATAATTAGAACATATTTTCTAAATTTTACCCAAGAATATCCCTATGGAAAAACTGCAATCAAGGCAGTAAAATACATGTCTAGTCAAGCAACAAATGACAGAACTAAGTGAACCCCCTAACAGTCTGTACAATTAAATATGCATTCTGTGGCACGTTTATCCATAGAAAATTACTACGCTATATGAAAGGACTGAAAAAGGGCACAAAAAATGTTTTACAAATTAATCTAAGACTTGGATAATGCTTACAGAAAATTATAATTATTGCTATAAGTCTGCTAGCCCTGAGAGAGAAACTGTTTTGATTTTTATATGTCAACGAATGTACAGAACCACAAGGGGCTGGGGTTTTTGTTGACATCTTGATCTGCCTGATCTCTGACGATTCTGTCAGACATTTCAGTACCAAAGCAAGGCACAGTGAGCCCAACAAATAAGCAGACTAAAGTGCTCTTCAAGACAGACATGGCTCAAGTTATCCCTAAGGAATAAAGAGTTCACATTCTTCTTCTTACCAGCATAAAAGGCAAACACTTGCTTTTACTCTGTGTAAAACCAAGAAAAGCTGAAGGCAAATGCTACTTCTTTAAACCAACAAAACACAGTATGTGTGCAGAGGTGCACAATATATATAGAAAAATCTGTAGAATAAGGGCTCTGCTATTTCTTTTTAAAACCAGTTATTCTTTAAAATCTATCAAAGGTTGTACCTGATATTTAAAACAGTGGGATCGTGAAAGCAGACAATTGCCCTTGAAATCCAGTGCACTCAGAAATGTTTGGAGACTTAAACCCCGAGTCTTTGCATAAAATCTAGTCTGTATATTTACACAGTATCATGCTGAGAGGAAAATTTTAAATAATGTCAGAACGGTGCTCATGAAAGTTACCATTAGACCAGACTTCTGTGTACATGATTCCATCAGAAATCTGAATCACACGGAGCAGCTGGAGGTGACTGGGGTGGTGGGTTACACAGCTGCTTGTTACCCTGGCAGGTCTACGTGCATCTCATCTAAGTCCATCTCAGCTGGGCACAGCCATCATTGTCCGACAAGAACTAAACTATCTCCAAAGACTGATGGGACTTCAAAGAGCTGAGTGAATTTTCTCTGTGTGCTACCTGAATTCAATATACATGTTTCTAATCATCCTGTCTTCCTGCAAAAAAATCATGTCCTCAAAGAAAAGTTTAAATATTTTTATAGCCAGTGAAAATGTGTAATAGTAGCCTTAGGTCAGCAGTTTCCATCTTCTGTACATATCACAAGACTTGTGATAGCCTGTACCATTTAAACTGTACTTCCACACATATAAAGAATAAAGAAACCATGCTGACTGTTGAGTAGAATGAAGCAGCTGAGAAAATATAACATTGTCTAAAAGCCAACATGGAAAAAAGGTGTTACAGGCACAGTTCTAACCACTGCAAAGAATGAAGAAGATTGAGAAATCAATAAAAAATAAAGCTTAGTAGTTTAAACAAATATTTATGTAATTAAAAAAAATGCCTTGAAGAACATAAAAATCCAACAACATATACGAAGAAAATTCAAATACAGTATCAAAAGATATTTGTAGAAGATCAAACTCTTTGCTGCTCAAGACATTGCAAAAATGACATTTTAATTATCTGTGTATATCTACAGCAGTGGAATAATAACTAGTTTAAACCCTGCACATCTGTTGCTGTATTTTCCAAGTATTTCAAGGACACATAGCTTAAATTTTACCCCACACTCACCACCTACCCGTAAGATTTTTCCTTCCATACATGATATATTTTTACTTTGCTAAAAGCCAAATCACTGCGCCTGATCTGAGCACAACAGACAGAGAAAATCTCCCATTAGCTGAGTAACTGCATCAGAACAGGCTGCTAAAGGGACCCAGTGGGGCAGCACAAGAGTTTGGTAAGAGCAAGCCCTGCCTGTGCTGTATTACACTCCTGCCACCCCAGCTTCTTCTGTCAGCACATCCAGTAATTAAATACATGACATGCCTGTCACGTTTTAAATCATCTGAGCTGCAGCAATCAGAATTCCCGTTTGAATAACGTAAATCATCATAATGCAGCCTAAGTCCCCTCTCTGCAATCAGCAGCGCAAACAGCCATCCCACGGTGTTCACGTTGACCTCAGACTTCAGGCAGTGCCGACTGTCCACTGACAAGTCTGAAAATATGATATGACAGACTCAACCATAAAAACACAACAAATAACCTTTCTGATTTTATTACTTGTCATCTACTACATGTATTAAAAAAAAAAAACACATAAGCAAATCTCCTCTGGGAGGATTTGAAAAGCTGTGATTTAACAGATATTTCAGTATTTCAGAAAGGAGAGCTATCTATGTTCTACATCCCCAAATCCCACCAGAAAAAAGGGAACAAAGACAGCAGCTACCCCTTCATGGTTTCAAGCAATACTTTAAAATTGTTCCCTATATAAAAACAGTCATCACCTCATCAGCAATAACTTATAAAAAAAGCCAAATTCCTGCTCCTGCTGAAGTCTGTCAAAGTTCTACTGTAGCATTCAGTAGGTTCTAAATTGAGTCCCATTAGGACAGAAATCTTTTTTTTAATTTATCTTCTTTTAAAAAAGAGCAAAGTAATTACACATTTTTTTAAATATTATTATCAGCTACAGTTATAATAGAACCTTGTGACTTTGTAATGAAGACAGAGATACTCAAAGAGAATTAATGAATTTTACAAATGAACCATCAAGTGAAAAAACACAGTATGAAAGCAACACAAATTTACCAAGTTTAGTTCAAATTGTTAATGCCACCTCACCACATATCAGTCAATCTGCTATGTTGCATCTTAGTTTACAGATTCTTCACTTGCATTCCCAGATGTATCAAGTATCATGACTGCAGAATGATACTTAATGCTAGGAATACAAAGGTGTGGCAGCCTCCTGAACCCAGTAATAAGTTTATTTCTCATCTAAATCCAAAGATTTATTGCTCACATAGTTTCCATTTTGCAGTTGGTTAGAAATGAGTCCAAAGCCACAAGACTGGAACAGAAGCTAAACTTTCACAAATTTCATTTTCTAAACTTTAAATACTATTAGTCTACTGTGAAACATGATGCCTGAATTTCTATTTTTCACAACAATAAGCTAAATACCCCATAAAATTATGACATAACATTTTCACATTTGAAATATAACTGTGAAAATTATATGCCCTTCATTTACTTGTCTTCTATAGCAATTTTTGAGTATTTATTCAAAAACTCCAACACCCTTAATTTTTATTTTCTATATTCACACAGTTGTTTTTCTGCATTTGTATAGACCCTTAAGGCAGCTAAAGTCAACTGGAAAAAAAGTTAAGATGATGAAAGAGTGTTTTTTTTCTAATTAGCAAGAGACTACATGGGAAGATACTTTAGCTATTTCAACTTATTTCTTTAATGTACTCTTTTTCATGCTAAACGGTTCTGTAAAGCAAACCATTTTCATCCAAAACTATTTTTATTTCTGTAATTATGTGAATACTCTCTTTTTCCCCTCATACACACTATTCTTAAGAAGTTATTTGCCAGCGCTGCAAATGCAAATGAGCAAAAATTAAAAACTACAGAACTTACGTAGCTCTACAACTGGTATGTGCTGGGATCATCAAACTTTTAGCCTTACTTTATTCAACCCACACAAAGGATATAGCTCACTCAACCTTTGGTTGTCTTTTCCTCATACTACTCTATACATGGTTCAATCCCTTATGTATTTCATATTGTTTATACCTTTTCATACAGACAGATTTCCAGTGACTAAGAGTGTCTACTCAGCAATTCAGCATCCCAACCTAGAAACCTAAAAAGCAAAAACACATGAGTAGGGACAACACATTTGAATGTGCACTGCTTCTCACCTTGCACAGAAACCTTGCTACAGAGAAAGATATTCCAGCTCTCCAAAATGCTGACAACACGTCTTCCAATTTTTGCCATAGATCAGACAGGGCTTCTACAGAACAGGCTTCTGCATTTTGCTACTCTGATTCATCTGCTCAACAGGGTGAAAATTAAAGCGGCACTCATCGTATAATTATTATACTACAACGCGTACACATCGGGCATTTCAATGAGGCTGCACAGGCAATTGCACACTTGATATGCCAATTCTGAAGTGTTCTTTAGAAGGTATTCAAAGGTATACAATTTCCAAGTTCTTAAAAAAGGAAACACATTCCACTAGATGACAGGAAACTTAATACCTTCACAGAACACCTGCAACTTTGCAATTATAAGGTCTACTGGAAAATTCCCTGTCACTTGAACCAAGGAGGTCGCTGTTAGCTAGAGACTTACCAGTCTGTGCTCTTACGAAGAACTGGACCAACAGTACATACCAAGTACACACTTACTTGCTTTCCTTTCCACCTGAGCTCCACAGCGCCAGTCCACTCCTTATCCTTTTCCATGGTACGCCTGACAGCCAGTTCCTGTTCTATGTCAAATCAAACAGTGGTTGTTCCTTCACTCTGCCCCTTTGCAGCAGACAGAGAGCTCCAATGTCATCAAAAAGAGAGGACAGAAAGTTGTAGGACTTCAATACCAAAAAACATGTAAGACTTCAATACCAAAAAGCACCTCCGATCTAAATCAGAGTAGAATTGCAATTAGAGAAAGGTCAATTCAGTTCTGCATTAGTTTGCCTATACGGTAAACCATCATAAAAAGGTAAAAAATAAAAACCAAAAACCCCGATCTACCCACTTCTAGCAACACTTAAATGAGATTATTTGAACCATCATTTTTCAGATGTTTATAAATCGGTCAAAGCAGAGTGGGTATTCAAAGGGATAGTGAAAGACGCTCCTGAATACAGTCAAACTGATTATATTCACCTTGTCAAATTGAAGTTCCTCCTTCAAAGCCTGCAAGTACTGGAGCTTCTTCAAAGAAAGGTTGAAGGAATTCTTTCTTTTTTTAACAGGCAAAAGGATACCAGGAATTTTCTTGTGAGGCTTATGGCCAAAGCTAAAATGGTAGTTTTGACTAGAATTTTCTGTGAAAAAACTGCCTGAGGTCAACACAGGAAAATAAAAAAAAAATATTCTTAGCCTTAATGGTTTGGAGCTGGTCAAAGCAGGAAACTGGAAATACAATCCTGCAAAAGGAAGTGTACTGCCTTCAATAAAAGAGCACTACCAACTCCACTACAAAACTTCTATCACAGTTAACAAATATAATTCAAACATCTTTTGGTAACTTCGGCTGCATGATAGAACAAATGATTGACGGTAAATGTAAAACACTCTAAATTCTGAATAATTGGGGGGGGAATCACCACAACTTTCCCAGTTCATTGTAATGGACAAAAATACCTATTTTCAAAGGTAGACAAATGACAAAAATCTTTAACAGATGGGGCACTGTATTCTCCATATCAACCCTCCATCTACTAATAGTGACTAACAAAATGAAGTCAAATCCTATCTCATACCTAACAGCCCATGAAGCAAGCAGATGGTTTTAATCCCACCAAGGAAATTTTCTTCTCCACTGAGACCTGTGAGGTGACATGGCCATCCACTTTCATCAAAGTCCTACGTTCCATTAGGAAATCTGTATCTCTGGGGACACAGAGAAAGATCCACATTTGAGGAAAAACACATCCATTAGCAGAGTTATACCAACTTCCTCCTTTGATGGCAGTGTCAAAACTATGACCTTGTTCACAACACCAGGCACTTTCACCACTACACAGAAAGCAGGTTCCCATATAGCTGTTTACTCCTACAAGGCCCCCATCTCCTTAAAATAAAATGAGGTCACCAAGATCACCAGTGATCGCTGGCAGCATCAACTATACATTTCTCTTCCCTGGGCCTATACACAGAGGGATTAATTGTATAAAATAACTGCATCAAATCATCCAGCAACAGTTATTAATAAACTTATAAAGAATATCAATGTAAACTTAGTGTTTTCCAGACCCTGTGCCTTTTTATGTGTTACTACTTAGCAGCAATAGGACATCTTCAAGTGGAAGGTTTTGCTGTTTTCCATTTATCTCTAATCATCCCTATGCAGTTCTTAGTTTCCACTGAAGTTTGCCCTTACTTATTCCAGTTCAAATTCTAACACCCCAACTACAACATGTAAGAGGACAGACAGAAGAAAACAGAAACACCCTTGTAACTATTCACACTTCAGGGAAGCCCCAAAATATTAGTCAGATGCATCAAATAAAGAAATGCAGGATGTTAATGGAAGCTTAGGACCACAACACAGTTTTCACAAAAACCCCTATATCCTAAGTATTCCCTTTCTTGTTTCAGCAGGACAGAGAGCCTTATGAATCGAGCTTTATCCGGGATTCTACTCAAACTGCAGCACACTACCCGCTCCTTGAAGAACTGCCATGACTCACAATTCCCAGTCCTCTTCCTCATTTTATAGAATTCATAGTGAAATCTCTGTGGAAAGACTAGACCAACTCTTGATCAGATGGCAGCCAGAATTTAACTAATCCTTCTGTGTTTATCTACTAACAAATTGTTGAGCCACTGTGAATGTTTTCATTTTCAGATGAAGTTCCAGCTTCAGGTTATGAATTCTTACACAAGGAAACGTGCATTTTATATGAACTAACAACTTCATTTTAGAGACATGTAGGGTAATCTGTGTGCAGTTCGTAACTAGCTTTTGAACACAACAAAACAGAACAAAAAAGCTCTGGGAAGGCAGTGGGCTGCAGAGTGAATTCCCCTAACCCTGGCTTTGAGGTAGGCAGTGACGGTCCCTACAGGACTCTGCCGAGCAGAGATAACAGGCACTGTCAAAACAGGTTTCCTAGAGCAGATTGCCCAACAATCTGGGAAGGGCAGGAGCCAAAGATTTCCCAAGGAGAACATTTTCACATCCAATCAATCTTCCAGCTCTGCCCAGACTGTCCATAAAAGGGCTCATGTAGCAGCCTAAGATGTGATGGAGGGCTAAGAAAAATCAGTCTAGTAGAAACTAGATGAAGTCTAAATTAATGTTTTTGTAGTTTACTGAAGAGAAACTCTTATCATGAACATTCCTCATCCCAAGTCACTTCCTCATTTTCTTTTATTTTAAATGACTGCTGAGGTACAGTTACGTTGTGATTTTTTTTCCAAATAAATTATGAGGTATTAGCATATGCCCCAGTCAAAGGGATTTTTTTTTTAAATAATCATGAATGCTCAATCCAGCCTACGGACATAATAATCACCCATGGGAATGGGACTTAATATACCAATCTTCAAACATCATAGTCTCTCTCTCTCCACTGGCCATATCTGAAAGGCTAGGAAATATCATACAGCCAACCAACTTCTGAAAACCCTGTAGATATTATTTACAAAACATTTTTTGGACTATAATTGAAATATTTACATTTTTCTAAATAAAAAAATATAAATTCAAAATAAGGATACTTCCACCTCTTCACCAACCATGATAATAATTAAACATGTCTAGCAGGAGCAAATCAGCAGACTTAGCCAACAAACAAAGAAACCAAAAGTATCTTATGAGATATTGAAAAGAAATACATTCCATATGCTTTAGAATATTTTAAAATGGAACCTTAGCTGCGGATGCAGTTGAATAACAAGGTGCATGACTGCACGCAGATAAATATCTGGTTTATTTATCCTTGATAGGTAAACAAGTAGACCTCATAGTTGCAGTTCAGGAAGAGGGGCAAACAAAGAGAAAAAATAGAGTCAGATAAGGAAGCAGGATAGATTATATTTCACATTCAATATTACTCAAAAATAAAGGAAAAGTCAACAGAAAGGCAGAGATAGCAACATTATCAATTGTACATTACAAGACAGCAAAAAGATACACTAAGCCAAATGGCCTCTTCCTCTCAGTTTTTCATTACTGCACTGTTAAAACAAAATACAAATATCAATAAATATAAAATGTGAATGTAAATACCTCTAGAAATTAAAATCTATGGCTCTCCTAGCAACTGTGTCTCACACACTTGCACATATGCAGTATTCTGCATGGTATTTGGTGCAGGCTTTTGTGCTTTCACAGCAACGAGGTTGAATTATGGTTGCTGTGGGAACTATATCTTTGAATTTCTTGACTTGTGCTATCATCTGAACTCAAATGTTACATTAACATAGGTAAGCACTTGCTGGTTTTCTCCACAAAAAGGAAAAAGGATGTGGATGGTTACATTTTTAACTATTCTTACCAAAGAAACAACACACAGTTCCGTGTCTGGAGAAGCACAGAGCTCTAATTACTGTCACACCGCATACACAAAAAGTAAAACAGAGCCACATAAAACCTGCGAGTCAAAGGCAGCACGATACCTACAGAAATAGCAATATGTGATGATGCCATTAAAAGTTTGAGAGTTGCAATCCTCCTTTATTTGTTAGGCTTTTTAACCCCAGGGTTTGAATGCATGCTTTCCTGGAGGCATTTGAGAAGATATATATGTATATATATATATATACACACATACACACACATATTTGTCAGATGCTTCGCAGCCTCTCTGTAGGTGAGTGCTCTCTGCAAGTGTGACAGAGCTGCCAAAGTCAGTATTGCCCAGCACCAGTCAGCACAGGCACTGCTCTGGGTACTTTATGAACTTGCAGTAAAATTAAGCAATTTCTGCCATATGAGTATTGAGGTCTGACATTTAGGTCACAAGCTTCTGTAGAGACTCACCTTAGCACAGGAGAGGGAGAGAGAGAGAGCCTCCTACTGCTACTAGGGATGTCCTCCAGCAGAGGTGGTTTGTTCCATGGTAGAATCAAGAAGATCAAACTTTGAAGTCAGTTTCCTTGACACGAAATAATATATTTACTGTTTCTCCACTGGTACATTTTATGCTTTGACGTTATCAGGAAAAGTCAAGTCAAGTCGTTTAACAAACCTCTGTGGCTTTTATTATTACTGAACAATTATGCCTCTAAAAATCATCAGATCAGATATCAGAAATATCAAGTTAATATTGCAGTATTTTTAAGTAAATTTCAATGTACAACTTCTACTTCCAGAGGTCAACATAGATATTGCATCTTAAGTAAGATTTTTAATTAATGCAGAGGAGCATGAGGAGAGGGAGAAATCAAAAAGCAACACAAAGTCAAAGCTCCTGAGGCACGATGGCACCTTTCTGAAGAAACATCAATGAACAGCCAAACTCCCAACACATTCAGCAGACTTGCAAGGTCTTTTTAGCTTCCACTTAGGAAAGGGGGACATTCCACCAAGACAAGCATTCTTGGGGAGAAAAAGCTCTAAGAAAGCCAGGAAAAGCTGTCAAAAGCGAAATATGGCTGTGATGTCCTGGTTTAGAACAGACAAAACAGCATGCACTGAAACTAACAGGTTGCCAAGGTTGAGGGGGGAAAAAAAGCCTGCATGAAAAAATGTCAAGGAAAAAAACCTACAATTTGAATTTTTTAAGTTGTAGTGCATAAAAAATAAGAATTAGTCCTTTTTTTAATTCATTTTATCTGCTTTGTATATCATTATGAAGGACTAGTGCTTCCTGCAAATAAACAAATTCTGAAGCATGGGGTAATTCCACAATCAGTTTCAAAGCACAGTTTACAATGCTAACACAAGAGCTTAGCAGAGAACCTTCAAAAATCAGAGTTATCTGAAAGACAAAACCATATATTGATGAAAACAAGACTACATTAGAAATCTGAAAGATCATGAAGATTTCTCAGTAAGACAAACTTAAAAAGAAACCAGCAAGTCTTGCAAGAATAACACTTCTACTTTGCATCTTTAAATCCCGTCATAACACAGAAGTTTATTCCGGGTATAAGGAGAGGGAATATTAATATAATTTATATCTCCCAAAGAAATTGTGGGTTATTTTCATTTCAGGATTTCAAGACTCTACTAAATATGATATTTAGTTATAGCAGTTGTGTGAAGTGAAAAGGCACATCACTAACAATGCAACCACGCTAAATAGTTTTACAACTCACTTTTGAATGACATGTGCCTTCTGTATGAATAGAATGTCAAATCAACAGCTCCTGTTAGTGTCTGGACATAATTGTCTCTGAATTGAATACATCATCGCTAACTGCGATACCAAAATGGGTCCAACTAAAATAATGGAACTGTCTCTAGCACCGTATTTCTGCATATTTTGTAAAAATTGCATAATACAATAGGTGGAGAAAGATTTATGAGGTTAACATTTTGCATATTCCTGCAATCAGCCCAACTGTCAACTCTATTCACTGTGACATGAGCCTCTACAAAATGTGCTTGCACATAAACACAGCCAGAACATCTGGGGAATGTGTGCATTCTGGAAAGAAATTGTATTCGATGAAGACTCAAAAACATATAAATAGGTCATCAGTTTTAAGAACATACAAATATTTTTAAATATTACATACTTGACATACAATAGCCATGCGCAAAACACTATGCATATAAAAACACTAAGTACTTATTCTTAAACCTCCTAGAGGAAGAAAAAGTCAAACATATCTACATTGATCTCATTTAACTTCCTTTGATTTTTATACAAACTTTGCACGAACGTAAGAAAGAAGTGTACGTGTGTGAGCGAATGTGTGTGCACACACATACACGTGTTTGGAGCATGCAAAAAATAAAGGAAGAAATATCAGAATTACTTTACAAAATAACTCAAAATAAGTCACGGAGTTCTTCATGTTGCCACCTTCAGGTATTGCAATGATGTACATGACTTCTTAAGGTAATGTCTAAATAGTCTAACAGAGCAATTTGCATATGTAACCTGAAGGCCAGATGATGGTACCACACATAGGTGTGAATGGAATCCAGAGGTACTTCCTATGAAAGCAATCCTATTTATAGATTTACTAACTAGAACTATGAATAAGTCAATAGCAGGATACTACCACATGCAGCAGTATTCAGTGATGGTAACAAATTAAATGTTTCATTCTCAGCCTTCAGTGGTACTGCAAGGACTTTTACTATCCTATATTTATCTCCAGAAATAGAATCATCGAATGATTTAGGTTGAAGAACACCCTTAAGATCAGCCAGTCCCACCGTTAACCCAGCTCTGCCAAGTCCACCTCAGCCCCTCTCTCTAAGACTGGTGCTCTAGACCCCTCACTGCCCTTCTTAGCACAAGTTCCAGCACCTCAAAATTTGCACAAGGTGATCATCCCCAAACACAAAAGCAGCACAGGGCTGTATTCACTCTTCTTGATGAAAAACAAGCACAAGCTTCCTGAGTATCCCCTTCAGCTTTTAATGACAAAGACCACGAAATACATTGTTCAGTTAAAAAAAAGACTCACCTGTTTCTCAGTACTCTAATTACCTCAGGAAACAAAGTCACATCACTGCATCAGTTGTTAACAGGAAATGACCGACAATGAACCTGGAGCTATGATAGCTTTTAAAGATTTATCATTAGAGCAGGTAGCAATCTAGGGTTCCACCAAACTAAATACCAGAACCTGGATAAATTATGCACTTTAAAACATGCTCAGAGAAGTCTGTCTCCTTCCTCACCAACAGAGCAAGTCTTAATAAGTATATGTTTTATTGCCTTCTCACAGTACCTCACAGTTCTTTACTTTTATAGCCCACAAATGAAATATTGACCCACTACAAAATGCACTGCAGTGCTTAGGAGAAAAAAAAAAAGAGGGAGCACATGGAAAAGCACATTGTAGTGTGCACATTAGTTTTGCCATTTTACATACACATTGCTGTTCCCAAAGTACTACCTGCTTGTGCTTACTGTGACAGAAGAACCACCTCTTACACAGGAAAAACTGCTACAGTGGCCCAGAAGCCACATGGACTTGCACTGAGGAAGGCCAGCCACCACAAAGTTCCTCCTGCATGCTGCAGAAAACATCTATTAAACATCCATAGCATGCTAGTCAAACATCTATGTTTAAAAAGACTCAGAAGACTCAGTAAAAGGGACTGCATTCATCATACCAACCAAAGATTTTAGGATGGTATTTAAACACAGTGTTTATAGACACACACTGAACCAATACTGAAAACTGAAGGCAATTAAAGAACTAAGTCTCTAACTGTGTCCTTAGGAATCAGAAAACTACGAACTGAGTGACCAAACTGACATCACATGAAATCTCTGGAGTCAGTCTTAACTAAAAAAAAAAAAAAAAAAAAA
>VWZF01001198.1:1793949-1807670 GCA_013396755.1 Sclerurus mexicanus
AAAAAAAAAAAAAAAGAAAAACACATTAAAAAAAATCCACACAGGGTTTTAAAGGAGACTTTGTTAAGTTGAACAGAACTTAATTTATGTGGCAGCTCCCTCTTCTGGATCAGCAAACCGTGACAATTCAACTGAAATGGCAAGATGCAGAATTTGGCTAGTAAATAAGACCTTTCACTACCTGAGGGTCTTGCCATATACCCTTAGGTGATCACACAGAGACTTACAGAGATGTGAGCTACTGCCCACTCTTTTGAATAAGGAGTTTATATCTGAGTAGTATACTACGAGAGAAAGGTAGTTGAAATAGTTTGAATAGTTTGAAATCTTTTGGGCATTTTTTCATGAAGCAATACAAACACGCAAAAGAAAAGATACTGACTTCGGTTTTAAATCTCTCATCATTTTACTGAAAAAATGCATTTTACTGCATTATACAGAAAAGAAGTGACTAATAAGAATACTAAAAACAGGTCACTTTCCCACCTATGTAGCCTGCAGTATGACTTCTGAATTCATATTTGCAGAAGATAAACTTCTGGGTTGCAATTCTTGAAACAAAAGACCCTTACCTCCTTGAAATTTCTTTCAGCTTTGAAAAGTTCATGCAGAAAAAAAACCTGCACAGGAGAAAAAACTTCTCTGTGCATCACCTGTTCAGACATTCTCCAAGACAAACCAGGCAATTTCTGAAAACATTTATATACCGGAAAGATCAGAAAATGATTACTCTCTATCCCTGTACAAAACCCAGCTCCTTAGAGGAATCCTGGATTTCTGACTTGGCCTATAATGGAAGAGGAGGTGTGAAGACCTGGTGATTTTTCTGTATCTCAGAAAGAACCACAGGCAATTCTATCCTCTCTAAATTATCCATCACTGAATGTTTGACTTAAATAAAAACTTAGTCTAAATGGCAAAGGTAGGGCCCTAATGAAATCACTGTTTACTTCATCAGTGTAATTATTGATAAAATCATCACCTAAATTAAATTATTGCATATTTAATGAGAAAGACGGCATAAAAGATATCCCTGTAAAATTCTCAACTAGGTAACTTGAAAGCATGATTTTTGACTTGTTCTTAATTGCATACAAAAAGTGATTTCGCCTTTCATGGTAAGTATACCAAGTGCCTCTTTAAGGATGTGGCCAACTGAAACACCCGTGGAAATGCTGATCATTGAGGTATGGGTAAAACCAAAACTGCCAGGAGTTATCTGGATGGAACTGAAAGGATCATATAAAATGGTAAGCCTTGTAGAGCTTGAAATAGTGAGGGAGAGATGCAGAGAGACAGAGAGGGAAGCAGGGAGGGAGAAGAGACCTAAGATTTGCTGCGCAGGCACCTGCTGCAAACGGCAGGCTTTCAGCAACATACAGGACAGACACCTTTGCCAAACTCGGCATCAGTCAGTGTACTGAGGGCACCCACAACCCCCTCTGCAGAGAGAAGACTTGCAGAGGACAAAGGGAAACCAAAACCAACACTGAGAAAACCAATGGAAACTAGAAAACTGGGTATGTAAAGGGGAAGACTGGAAGGTGGTGCCCTGCCCTCTGCTGACAAGCAGAGAAGGGTTGGTGGGTGATGTGGCAGTCAGAGACCATCTTGGGCACAATGATCACAAAATGAGAGTTTTCAATTCTTGATGTAGTAAGGAGGGAGCCAACAAACCCTCTACCTTGGATTCCGGAGGGCAGACTTTGCCCTGCCCAGGACACTGGCTCAGAGAGCCCCTTGGGAAACAAGTCTTCATAATAATAAAAAGGTCCAGGAAGGCTGACCATACTTTAAGAAGGAAATCTTAGGGGTGACCAAGCAGGCTGTCCCTGTGTGCTGAAACATGAGCTGGTGGGGAAGAAGACTGGTCTGGCTGAACTTTGAGCCTGATCTTTTGCTGAAACTCAATAAAAAACAGAGTTTATGACCTTTGGAAGAAGGGGCAGGCAACTCAGGAAGAGCACAAGGATGTCATTAGGTCATGTAGAGAGAAAGTTAGAAAGGCTCAACTAAAACTCCATCTGGCCACTGCTGTGAAAGATAATAAAAAGTGGTTTTATAAATACAATAACAACAAATGGAGTGTGAGGGACAATCCCCATCTTTGACGTGGGGCAGGGGAGGGAGAGGGAAACATTGTCATCACGGATGAGGAAAACGCTGAGCTTTTTACTGCTGCCTTTGCCTCAGTGTCCAAGAGAAAGACCAGTTATCCTCAAGGCAACCAGCCCCCTGAGCTGGTAGACAGGAACAGGGAGCAGAATAAATCCTCTGCAATGAAGAAGTAGCTAGCGACCTGCTGAGCCACTTTGACACTCACACGTCTGTGGGACTGGATGGGATGCACATGAGGGAGCTGGCCAGAGAGTTCAGCAAGACACTCCATCCTTTATCAGCAGCCCCGGATAACCAAAGGGGTCCCAGTTGACTGGAAGTTGGCCAATACAATGCTCATCTACAAGAAGAGCCAGAAGGAGTATTTAGAGAACTACAAGCCTGTCTGCCTGACCTTAGTGCCACAGAAGGTAATGAACAGATCATCCTGAGGGACATCATGCAGCACGTACAGGACAACCAGATCAGACCCAGACAGCATGGATTCAGGAAAGGCAGGTCCTTCCTTACCAACGTGATCCTCTTTTATGACCAGGTGAGCCACTTAGTGGATGCGGGAAAGGCTGTGGATCTGTCTGTGTGGACTTCAGTAAATCATTTGTATCAGAAATAGTGTGGCCAGCAGGACCTGAGAAGTGACCAGCACTGGTGAGGCTGCAATTCATACACTGCATCCAGTGCCAGGCCTCTCACAACAGGAAAGACACCAAGGTGCCGAAACGTGTCCAGAGAAGGACAAGAGAGTAAATCATATGACGAAAAGCTGAGGAAGCTGGAGGTGTTTAGTCTGAAGAAAAGGAGGCTCAGGGAAGACTTTAGCACTCTTTAAAACTACCTGGAAGGAGGCCATAGCCAGGTGGGAGTCAGCCTCTTCTCCCAGGGAACTAGTGACAGGACAAGAAGAAACAGCCTCAACCTGCACCAGTGGGGCTTCAGGTTGGACATCAGGAAGAATTTCTTCACTGAAAGGATGGTTAAGCACTGAAATGCCCAGAAGAGATGGAATCACCATCCCCAGAGGCGTTCAAGAAATGACACCTTAGTATTACAGTTTAGTTGACATGGTGATGTTCAGTCAAACGTCGGACTCAATGATCTTGGAGATCTTTTCCAACCCAAATGATTATGTGATCCTGTGACTAGACAGTAAACACACCACTGGCTGAAGGCAATATTCTGGAAACTAAGATGATGAAGGCCACAATTGCTGGCATTAAAGACCCAGAGAGTTAACTAAGTACAGCATATTAGAGCAATGTGTGAAGTCCTTGGAAAAGGCAGGAAGATATGAAGAGCTGGTTAAGAAATTACTTAGTCTGTTTTTTAAGCATNAATTACTTATTCTGTTTTTTAAGCATCAACCAAACAGCAACACCACTTTTCAGGTTACTGAAAAGGAGCTAACATCTTCAGTCAGATATTTACAACACAAAATAATTAATGTAGCGTTAACAAGTATTTGTTTTATGATAAAATGACACAATGATTCTTAGGAGAAAGCAACCATATTAAGATCCAATGGAAACACTATGTAAGCAAGGATTTTATGAATCATTGAAATTAAATCATCTTAATGTACTTAATGAAATTAATTTAGTCCACAAATTCAAACCAACTCTTAATCAAAACACAAAATTAGGCAACAAGAAATAAGAGATGTAAATAAGCCACTCAATTTTTCCCTTTCATAACAAGTACATATACTTTCCAGTATCTTTTTGTCATTCGATATGTCTTTCTTATAGTAATCTACAGAAATATTTGAATGAAAGATTCTTGCAAAACCCATGCCATGTATAAACAAAGACTCCGTGAACAATAGATAAAAACACCACAAAATGGACTACTGCAAATAAGTATCAATAGAATAAAGGCTATCATATGAATAACTATAATTTCAATATACTTTAAACTTTCCTTTTTGTCTATCATGCTGAATTTTTCATATTGAAACGTCAGATTGTGCAGCAACAAATAGAAGCATAATCAAATGCACACAGTTTCTTCCAAGGAGTCATTTACTGGGTCTGGTCTTCCACAAACACATACAATGTTATAATGGGAGCAAAGCACGGTGATAACACTTTTCAGAGAGAAGCCCTTTCCCTGTGCTGCAGCAGCTCTCAGGCCTCAGCGAGAGTAAATCAACCAAACACCAACATAAGTGACTGCAAAATAGAGGAGGGATGAAATACAGGGACTTACTGAATGTATGAACCGGAGTGTATGAAACGGGACTGGAATAATGGTATTATCCACACATGTGGCACCAGAGGGTGCATCAGAGTGATGTACACAGCGAGCCCTGTGGCACACCTTACAGTGCTCTATGCAAGCTGGCAGTGTCCTACATGGACACTGGGGTGAGACAAGGGGTATATCACCCTCTCCAAGCATTTTGGTTTCCTTTGAATGAACACAGAATTGTGGTCTGCAGAAGAGGCACTGTTCATTATGCTACATCGCCAAACTGGGCAACTGGAAGACCAGAACTGTAAAGCACACTGTCCAGCTAAGATGTCACGGAAACACAACACCCATTCCCAGCGATCATCCTTCGAAAGAAATGGTGGCAAATTGTGAAGTGTTAGGAAAAGAGCTGCTACAGTGCCTTTTTTTAAAAGGCCAAGGAAAAATCAATTGTTTGGTTCAGCCACAAAAGGACTGGGACGTGAAAGCATCTACAGATGGAGATTTCCTGTTTAATTAGACCTTACTAATGAAGGCATGACTAACAAGGACATTACTTCAGCTGTAAGCTTGTGCAATCACATTGCTTTCTACGGAATTCCTGAAATAATGGAAAAGACGGTGTTGAACCNAAGGACAAGAGAGTAAATCATATGACGAAAAGCTGAGGAAGCTGGAGGTGTTTAGTCTGAAGAAAAGGAGGCTCAGGGAAGACTTTAGCACTCTTTAAAACTACCTGGAAGGAGGCCATAGCCAGGTGGGAGTCAGCCTCTTCTCCCAGGGAACTAGTGACAGGACAAGAAGAAACAGCCTCAACCTGCACCAGTGGGGCTTCAGGTTGGACATCAGGAAGAATTTCTTCACTGAAAGGATGGTTAAGCACTGAAATGCCCAGAAGAGATGGAATCACCATCCCCAGAGGCGTTCAAGAAATGACACCTTAGTATTACAGTTTAGTTGACATGGTGATGTTCAGTCAAACGTCGGACTCAATGATCTTGGAGATCTTTTCCAACCCAAATGATTATGTGATCCTGTGACTAGACAGTAAACACACCACTGGCTGAAGGCAATATTCTGGAAACTAAGATGATGAAGGCCACAATTGCTGGCATTAAAGACCCAGAGAGTTAACTAAGTACAGCATATTAGAGCAATGTGTGAAGTCCTTGGAAAAGGCAGGAAGATATGAAGAGCTGGTTAAGAAATTACTTAGTCTGTTTTTTAAGCATCAACCAAACAGCAACACCACTTTTCAGGTTACTGAAAAGGAGCTAACATCTTCAGTCAGATATTTACAACACAAAATAATTAATGTAGCGTTAACAAGTATTTGTTTTATGATAAAATGACACAATGATTCTTAGGAGAAAGCAACCATATTAAGATCCAATGGAAACACTATGTAAGCAAGGATTTTATGAATCATTGAAATTAAATCATCTTAATGTACTTAATGAAATTAATTTAGTCCACAAATTCAAACCAACTCTTAATCAAAACACAAAATTAGGCAACAAGAAATAAGAGATGTAAATAAGCCACTCAATTTTTCCCTTTCATAACAAGTACATATACTTTCCAGTATCTTTTTGTCATTCGATATGTCTTTCTTACAGTAATCTACAGAAATATTTGAATGAAAGATTCTTGCAAAACCCATGCCATGTATAAACAAAGACTCCGTGAACAATAGATAAAAACACCACAAAATGGACTACTGCAAATAAGTATCAATAGAATAAAGGCTATCATATGAATAACTATAATTTCAATATACTTTAAACTTTCCTTTTTGTCTATCATGCTGAATTTTTCATATTGAAACGTCAGATTGTGCAGCAACAAATAGAAGCATAATCAAATGCACACAGTTTCTTCCAAGGAGTCATTTACTGGGTCTGGTCTTCCACAAACACATACAATGTTATAATGGGAGCAAAGCACGGTGATAACACTTTTCAGAGAGAAGCCCTTTCCCTGTGCTGCAGCAGCTCTCAGGCCTCAGCGAGAGTAAATCAACCAAACACCAACATAAGTGACTGCAAAATAGAGGAGGGATGAAATACAGGGACTTACTGAATGTATGAACCGGAGTGTATGAAACGGGACTGGAATAATGGTATTATCCACACATGTGGCACCAGAGGGTGCATCAGAGTGATGTACACAGCGAGCCCTGTGGCACACCTTACAGTGCTCTATGCAAGCTGGCAGTGTCCTACATGGACACTGGGGTGAGACAAGGGGTATATCACCCTCTCCAAGCATTTTGGTTTCCTTTGAATGAACACAGAATTGTGGTCTGCAGAAGAGGCACTGTTCATTATGCTACATCGCCAAACTGGGCAACTGGAAGACCAGAACTGTAAAGCACACTGTCCAGCTAAGATGTCACGGAAACACAACACCCATTCCCAGCGATCATCCTTCGAAAGAAATGGTGGCAAATTGTGAAGTGTTAGGAAAAGAGCTGCTACAGTGCCTTTTTTTTAAAGGCCAAGGAAAAATCAATTGTTTGGTTCAGCCACAAAAGGACTGGGACGTGAAAGCATCTACAGATGGAGATTTCCTGTTTAATTAGACCTTACTAATGAAGGCATGACTAACAAGGACATTACTTCAGCTGTAAGCTTGTGCAATCACATTGCTTTCTACGGAATTCCTGAAATAATGGAAAAGACGGTGTTGAACCAAATCCAGATTTACTGTCTTTGATTGAAAACTACAGTAAAAAAGCTATTGGAGATAAACCTGACAGTGATTAAATTCACATCAATCAGCTCACGAGTCTTCTAGTTCCTTGAAATGGTACAGTGTTCAAATGTACTTTTACAACAAAACAACGTATTACCAATCTTATCGTCTCAATAAATCTCTCTTCAGATTACTCAGAAATAAAAAAGAACAACAGAGCAGGATAAGGTAGGTGAACAGGAATATTCACATCATAGTTCACAAGGCACTGATGCTAAGAGAGCTTTCAACCACTCAAGACCATAAAGTTACATATTAGATGCGAAGAAAATTTACATTGTAAACCAATCTCAAGTCCTTGATGAGAAAAAAGAGTGAAAACTAAAAATGTTACTTTTAACTCAATCTTTTCATTAGCCATATAATCATTACTGAATGTAATGCTATCTAGAATAACATAATGTCAGCTTAGAATTCATAGTACAAAATATTTCAAACATGCTTTAACTCACGGAAAGTTTGAAAGAAGTTAATGTGACTTGGAACTTAAAGCAAAGGGTCTGGAATAAGCAGTCCTGTTAACAATCCACTAGATCATTTGGGCAAACAGCAAAAGATTTGACTTTTCTGAAGTGCCAAGGTACCATCTGCTTAACAGTTGACATTCAGATTCAAAAAAAACACATCCTTAACTCTTAAATTTCATTCTTCTAGCCTGTAAATGGATACTCTTGACATCGTTCTTCATACAGCTTTTGTGAGGCTGCACTTAATGTGAGCAAAGTGCTTTGAGATCTTTAGCATGAATAAAATATATTTTGCACTTAGATGTTAATTATAGAAGTAGAAATATTTGAAATAGGATTTTGTTTCAAAGCAGCAAGACTAAATCAAACATTATTATCTTGGCTTTGATTGTGATATTTTACTTACCATCCTCTGTTTTTCCTTGCATTTGAAATATGCAATTTTGCTTTTCTGTTATGGAAATTAATGTTTTTCATCTAACACATCTATTTTTGGAAAAAGAATAATTTTCTTTCCTAGGCTAAGACAGAAATGTTGCAGAACACAATTCTGAAGTCTAACTGACAGAGTACCACAAGGTCATTGCATGCATTCAATAGCAAAAGCAGCAAGAGATGCTCAGAAGACTCACTGAACTTAGAACATTAGTATGTGAATGTTTATCTACACAGATATCTATCTAGATATATAAACAACGCAATAATACTTAATACAGATTAACTAGTCTCTGTCCTTCAGTTAGGTGACCCCAAACAATGCAGCTACAATTACAAAGGCCTTTCTGAAAAGTAAAAGGAACTGGGGCAAGGAGAGAAAAAAAAGTCTGCATTGGAAGTCACAGGAACAATCAATTTTGAGATAAGGATTCTGTTCGGCTCCATGTAATTTAAGGTATTACAGAGGCAAACTTCAGCAAAGGAAAAGGTTTGGACTTTATCCAAAGACAATGGCATGCAAAAGAGGTCAAGTCACCTGCCACCACAGACCTTTCTTTGAAATGTTTTTTTTCCACTTCTGTAAAGTGTGTTGATTATATTGCTGTATGTGCTCCCAGATATCAGTGGCATTTAATGGACAACATGTATTCAGGAAAATACATGTCATATTTATGTATAATCCTATTAAAATAAATAGGATTTACTACCTGCAGATGACTTTGATTCTATAGCACGTGTGATCAAATTACATTGCGTCAGTTTCCTGTTCTCTGAATTTCACATATTCCCATGCTGAGTAAAGAGAAAACATGTAATATTTACATTTAAGTCATGGAGTAAAATTGGGAATCCAAAAATTGCCAGAGTTAAAGAGAACTGAAGTTACGGCTAGTTAAGTAATTTAAAAAATTATGCCCTGTGATAAAAGATGACCCAATAAATCAAAGCAATGAAGCACCTGTTGAGAAGAAAACATTATCATATCAAAGCAGTGCTGAAACACTTGTATTTACCCAGACAAATGAAGTTAAGAAGCATATTCTATTCATTCAGATCTTTAAATGAAAGTAAATGCCAACCTAAAGCTTGTTTTCAGCATTCTGTGATGCCTAAAAAATGCTGTCTCTCACTCATTACACTCCCTCACACGGATGTAATTTCCACCCCCACCTACCGTCATCACATCTGGTTTGGTATGCAGTTTCACAAAAAAATAGTCATGTAGGCACAAAATCACAACATCTTTTGAGAAATGCTTTAGTACGCAAGTGTGTGTAATTACACACACTATTAAGTACACCTTGAAATACAAATCACCATGGAATAATTGGGAGGAAAATCTTAGTTCGAAGCCTTGATCAAGCTATAGCTTATTATTAGCACACTGGGGTTTAAATCACTTCTCCAAACAACAGAACACAAGACATAACACAAAACCTCACACCCCAAAGACTCACAAAGCTAAAAGAGACCCCAAGTAGCTGGTCTTTCTACCTACCTGAAGGTAAGGTCTGTAGCTTTATCACTTCAATCTACGTTTGTGAAATCAACCTTAAATATCCGAAATGAGATTTCATTGTCTACCCACCTCACGTATTCCAGTGTTTCACTGCTGAAAAGCTTTCCCTAATGTTGAACCTGAAGCCAATCTATTACGGTGTGCTGCCTTCCTCACAGCTGGAAAGTTTTCCAGTCTAGCCGAACTTCTGATGCACTTTAAACCCTTACAAACAGTAAATACACTCTTCTCAGGAATACATAGCACCAGCAGACCAAAAACGTCAAGACGAGGTCTTAGCTGAACTTACTGACAGCGGACACTGGAAGATGCTCGGAGCACTGCACATCACACATCTGGCACCACGGAAAGTATACAGGCTCGCACCCAAGTCTGAACGCTCTGCATCTTCAAAACCATACACGGCTCAAAGACACTGGGGAAACTTTCTTCCCCGGCACCTAGAGACTGTTCTTTTCCTGATCACAGAACATTAAAAAATAAGACGTTCCCTTTTTCCTCTTCCTTCCAAGTCAAGGCGGGTGCGAAGAGGCCAGAAAACCCCGCGGCAGGCACTGCACAGACCCTCAGCACCCACCCGCGCCGAGGCCCCGCGGGCTGATGCCCCCACGGCGCTGCCGCTCCGCTCCGCACTCACCGTCCGACACCTCCGGCTCCGCCGCTCCATTGAGCTGGTACAGGCACCAGTCCGCCGCGCTGTCGCCTGCGGGGCCGCCGGCTGGGCGGGAGGAAAGGCACAGTCAGTGGGGGCACGGGGCTGAGGAGAGGGGACCGCGGGCGAGTGGGGAGGAGGGGACGGAGGGGGCTGGGGAGGGGACGGAGGGACGAGAGAGGGCAGAGAGTGGCGGCGGAGGGGGCGCGTCTGCGGGTACCCTGCTTGTGGGACATGGGTGCTGCGCTCCGCAAGGCGCCCACTGCCCTGGGCTCTCCTGTGCTTCGCTCCCCGCGGCCCGGGGCGCCTCCTCCGCCTCCTCCCGGCGCAGCGGGCGCTGGAGCCGCCGCTGCCTCGGGGCGCTCCGGGAGCCGGCGGAGGCAGGACGGGAAGCAGGGAAGGAGGGAAGGAGGGGAGGCTCCGCCCGGAGCTCCCGGCGGAGGCGGCGCAGCCTGGGCAGGACCCGCCGCGGCCACAACAGGTGCGAGCGGCGGCGGCTCCGCGGGGCGCTCCGGCTCTGCCACCGGCCCTGGCGGGGCGCGGCCCCCGGGGCAATCCCCGCCCGCTGTCTGTCTGTCTGTCCGGCCGGCCGGGAGAACCCCCGCCCGCTGTCTGTCTGTCCGGCCGGCCGGGAGAACCCCCGCCCGCAGCTCCCCGGCCGCGCCGCAGTGCCCCCGGCGGGGCAGCCCCGCTGCTCCGGGATCCCGGCGCGCATCCCAGCGGGAACACCGCCAGGGACACCCGTGCGGGCCCTGCTGCGCTCCGCGTACCAGCACCGCGGGCCGCCTTGGGCATAAAGGTGGCAAATGCCGTGGAAGTTGTCGGGGTTTGTATACACTGGAGTCGCTGCCGGGCTGGACAGCGGTTTCCACCTGGCCTGCGAGCCCCTGTGACTCCACAGACTGTCCTTACGGCATTCCTCAGAGGTTGGTAAGAAAGCAAAACTTACCAAGTAATCCCCGGTGCTCTGTGCAGTGACCTTTGCCTCCACTGGGAAATGGTTAGGGGAATAGCAAATTTTAAAACCCTGAAATAGTCAGCTATAGCTAATATATGTTAATAAACACCTTTATTCTTACAGATATCCGGCCCAAAAGCATGACAGGAGGGGAACGTAAAGCTACATTAATCTGTTCAGCAGGTGACTTTCTTGATGGTAAATTTAAGACAACTGTGACTGCTCAGCTTGTAGTTGGCAGGATCCTGCCTACATCTATCTTTTCGAGGTGACAGTGTCAGAAGAGGCCCACATAGCACAGCTCATGTCAAAGAGAGCAAAAACACTTTGTAAAGGCAAATGAGGAAAGCTTAAGAAAGAATACAAGTCTAATCAAGGCATACTATGAGATTAGGAGCCAACAAGAGGATAAAGTATCAATATAGGCAGCTGTCATGGCACAGTAACGCTGGCTCCATCTAGCTTTTGCTGTTTGTGAAATGGTATGTAAATGGCAAGGAAGAATTATTTTCAGCATAAATGCTGCTTGACATAGCTACATTTTCATCTGGCCTGTGAGCCCATATGGATCTGCAAACTCTTTACAGCATCCCTGAAAGCTTATTAAGAAAGCAAACCTGTTATCAAGTAAACCTAAGTGCTCTTTGCAGTGGCATTTGCTACATTCATCCCTTTTTGCAGCAAGTGGAGACTCTCCTGATATCTTTAGATGTGCAAACTGTGGGCAGTTTGATTCATTTTTTTCCACATAAAAGTATTCTGCTCAGATATTTACATTCTTTTCTCCACTGCATCCAAAACTGTCACACTGCGGCCTTTGTGAAAAAGTAGGACAATTACAGTTTCTGAAGAAAATAGGTTTTAAATGGGAGTAACATTCTGCAAACATTCTCAGCTAGTTTAAAACCAAAACAAAACACCAACACTTAAGCTTTCCTGGGAATTTCACCTAAATTACAAAGACCATAAAGCCTTCTGAGGTAAAAGAACACTGTTCATTTAGACAGTGTGTATATATATCCCCAAGCCATATGTTTGCTGGATGTGCACTAGCATTCTTGGAACTGAAACAGTTTAAGCCAATGATTTGAGGAAAAAAAGGTATCACAGAGAGAGAGCTGTATTAAAGTAAGGCTTTATCCAGCTGCTTATAGTGATACTAACTCCCCCTGTAGAGTACAATTACCTGTAGATCTTGATTGCTCTTCATGACATGGAATTATCATTAATAAAATTAATCGTAGCATTCCAGTGTTAGTCTCTTCTTTTTGCAGAAAACTCTAGTTTTCCATATTAATCAGCAATCAAGGACCCTGTTCTGGGAGAATCCATTCAAACTAGATTTAATTTTTATGAAATGTGGCAATTTTATGCTGTTCAACTCAATATGACTCAGTATCACACAGCACTTTTCATTCTGGACTTCAATCATTTACAGGTTTTATATGTTCAAAAATCACCGAGTTTGACATGTAATACAGCACATGTGGGTTTTTTTCTTTGTAAAGCGAGGGGATTGATAGAAATTGTGTTTACAGTGTGTGATCAGTTTCTCCAGATATCTTGAATATTGAGAGAGGCTAATTTGCACCCAAGTGCCAGCTAGTCCAGTATGACTTAATCTTTTATAAGTCTGTAGATGGACACTTAAGCTATTTACAATGATTTCCTTCAGTCATAAAGAGACAACTGGTTTAACTAGGATTGGAATCTAGTAATGCTAAATCCACAGACAAACCTGCAGGTGGGAGCAGTCATGCTCATTCATCTAATGGCCTTTATTTTTGCACTGGTGGAAGCGAACCAAGAGTCTGATATGATAATTTTGCCATTTCAGGATTGTAAGGTTGTTAAAAGCATGTAATTTGCTCGAACCAGAAGTTAGGCAAAGTAGTTGATTTATACCATAGTGTATCTTAAAGAATCAAAGTTTAAAAAAATAGGTTAATCTATTTTGGCTTTCAATATCGCAGTGATTTATTGGGCAGAAACCGGTGCAACTGCAGAGAAAACTTTTGAGGAGACAGGGCTACATCATAAAATCACATTTTTAAATTTTTGATTGGATTCTTGTTTTCCTTTTCATGAGGACTTTATGCAGAGAGAAGGGTCTACCTTTTTAGCTCTCAGCACAGGGTCCACCTGTTGCTAGCAGCGATTAAACCAGTGACAAAACCCATTTAAACGGGATCAGAAGGTCAACCACGTAAAACTTATTCCTGCTACGACTTCATACTTCAAAGACGCCGACAGTAATCCGCAATGAACTCTTATACCATGAAATGAAGAACCTGAGCTCAATTCAGAGGAATTTTCTAGGGGGAATAAAGGACTGCTGGGTGCCCCGGACGCAGACCGGCCTGTCCCAGAGCGGCCCAGCGCCCACAGCTCTCAGCGAGAGCACTCGGGGGGCGGCCTCGCCCACCCCCGCGGCCTCCAAACCCTTTCTTTCCGAGGCACGGCCGNCCTGCTGCTCCCGGCCCTGCTGCTCCCGGCCCTCCTGCCGCCCGCCGCCGCCCGCGGCCACCTGCGCGCCTTCGTGGTGGCCCACAGCCACATGGACGTCGGCTGGGTGTACACGGTGCAGGTCGGCGGGGCCGGGGGGCTGGGGCGGCTGGCTGG
>VWZF01001198.1:1807730-1896876 GCA_013396755.1 Sclerurus mexicanus
TGTCCCCGCGCTCGGGCATCCTCGGCGCTGCAGGCGCGGCTGCCCTGCAACTGCGGGGTTCTCTGTGCCTGGCTCTGCGCAATCCCGGAGGATTTATATATATATATATATAACGTGGCGGTTTTTCACGGTGCTCATGTTTATCTTGTTACTACGCCCAGACGCCAGGAATACCCCTTAGGAGAGCACCCCTGGGTGGGTGAGGTGGGGAGGGGTGGGAGCCCGGTGCCTCCCGAGCGCGGTAGCAAAGTAATTTTCACTGAACAAATGAGACGCAGAGCAAAATGGATCAAGTGGGGTGTTGACATACCTTTGGTATTTGTTAGTGGAAGTCCTGAATGCTGAATCTTTCTTCATTAGTACGAATTGCTTTCGTTCACGGGTGAAGGGTGCTGTGCCCGGAGTGAAGAGCGAGAGGCCCCACTAATAGAAGAGAGCTGGTGGCTCCCCCGGGAATCTCTGCTGTGTCCCCTTGTAGGAAAGATTAGTGAGGTTCTCCTTTAGTACTTCGAACTCCTACTCAAGAATTGCGTAAAAGAACACAAAACTTATTCTTATTTGGGGTCAGTTAGTGGTCAGAGATCTCCAAGAGAAATGAAGCACATATTTATTTCTGTTTGTTTGTTTGCAGGGTATTAAGGTGAAACTTGAAGGTAACTCTGGAATACTAATGTGATCCAAGCTATTTAGTGGTATTTGGTTTGCTTAGTTATTATGACTGACAACATACAGGTTTTTTACTGTTTCATTTCTCCATTTATAATGTGAAAAATAAGCATTTTATTTATTATATCAGAACAGCAATCTTCATTGTATGCTGGAAATTACAGTATTGATGCAGAATTCCAGCACTGCATGGATAATAAAACTTTTTATTTTCCTCTCAAAAAAAGCTATCTGTTGCAATTCATTAACAACAGTGGTACCGTAATTTACATGACATGTGACAACTCATTGACAGGTCTTAACCATATGTGTGAAATACACCTCACTATTGTCTCAAATGCAGTACGAAACAATTTTTGCATCTTGGTATATATTTAAATAACTAAAATTTGGGTCACCGCAGACTGTTTCAGAGTATGTCATTAACTGATAGAGGATACGAATTGGAAAGAACATTTTTATTGTTGCTTGCAAGTATCCTGATTTGTGAGAACAATTATTTTCAGTTCCCACTCAGACAAATGGGGCTTGTGAACTTTGTGGGACTGGGTAATATCTTACTGCTTAGTTCCAGTGGTAGTTGGAATCATAGTAAAAGCTGACTTGCTTTAATCTCTGAAGTACTGCAAGAAAATATTTTCAGGAAGTTACCACACAGAATATTTTAGCATTGTATTCAATTTGGAAAGTCCTTGTTCAGCTTGTAAAATCGAATGTACTCCACTCAACTATTAAGAACTAAAATTAAGCATAATGTTGTAATCATTGTACCTGTACTTGGATTTTAGGACATATTGTTTGTAGCCAATTGCCAGTGGAAAGTGAAAATCCATTAGCAATCATTTGAGTATGTTGTGTTTGAGTATTGCTGAAACTTAAAATCTTTAGTTAAGATTTCACATTGTATCATAATCTTGAGTTTAAAAAGCCCTTACCAACCAATGGAAAAATCATTGAGGGAGTAATTATTTAGATAAGCACAGTGATATTTTAAGCCATTCCTCCTATGCTCAAATGTCTTCCTGTTTCTAATGACATGAGCATTTTTACAAAAATGTCTGAATTTCTGTTGTGGAAAGCAAGGGGTTAGGAGAGGTTCATTTCTGATTTGGATTGCCTCATCTCTTTATTTCAAAGGGTGATTTTTGTGTAGGAAATTTGCCTAAATTTAAACTATGGATTCATGTTCTACATATCATGCCCATTAGTTTTTAGCGGGTGAGAGGTCCCTGTGACTATCACTTTAATTATTGTAGTGTGTGTTCTTAAGTACTGGTAGTTCATGCAGAAAAGTATTATTGTTAGTATAAAATAAGTGTGCTATAGCATGCAAATTACTTTGTTACAAGAAAAGATAGATATATCAGGAAATCCTAGGATTTCGGCTGGTGTCTTTAGACATTGTGTATCACTTAGAAATTAAGTAAAAGGTGAAAGACTATCTGGTCAGCAGAAGTTGTTCTGGCCAAGGTAGGTGTACGTAAAATATCTTGGTGTGCACAACTTCAAAATTAACATGATGCTGTTAATTTGATACCATGCCATAGAATATAACAGTGTGATGGGTTATTTGATGGATTAAGCTGTCACATTTGCATTCCAACAAAAGTCCATGGGCCATGTTCTGGAATACTCCTCTCCTAAAGACACAGACAGGGTAGATGCACAAAAATCTCCCACTGGCTGTTTCTGTGTCAACAGTCACACTCATTCTGCGATTCCTTTACCAGCTTGATTTTAGTCTATCCTAAAACATCAAGCACAATAAAGTTATTTTTCATAATAGTATAATTTACAGTATATCTGTTACTGTATTGTACTGGCAATGCACACCCACAGCACAGAGTCGTACTCACTCTGAAGAAGCAATTCTGATAATTCAGGCCATCAAAAGAAGAGGAGGAATGGGAGAATTAAGTGTGCATGTGGAGTTTTTAACCATGCTGATGCAAAGTCTTACCATTCATGACATTGACTTAAGGTGAGCAATCAGGAACCAGGTAAGCTGTTGCCAGTATATCAAAAAGAAATTTTTGATAATTTCAGAAAGAAATTTATTGTATTAGATCTAGTGATCTTGAGAGAAGCTACACCATGATCTAGTCAGGTCCCCAGTCACGAAGATGTATTCTGGAACAGAGGGGCCAAAGGGCTGTGTGTAATCAGAACTTGGTCTTTCTGAGGTACAAAGGAAGTGTGCAACAAATGTGAGGTTTTCATTCTCCCTTTTCAAGCCCAATGACTGTTTAAAACAGCCCTTTTCATGTAGGCCAAACAGAACTTATTTGCTTTTTCTTTTTTTTTGCAGGAAAGTATGCACGCTTATGCAGCAAATGTCTACACAACTGTTGTAGAAGAGCTAATGAAAGGAAAACAGCGCAAATTTATTGCAGTGGAGCAGGAATTCTTTCGACTCTGGTGGGATGTGGTAGCCACAGATACACAGAAGCAGCAGGTAAATTGCACTAGAGCCATGCTCTCTGCTAATAAAGAATCCACACTCTTTTCAGGGGATAAACAGGGGCAAAGTACTTCACCATTTGCTTTTACCCAGGTCTTGTGTAAGCTGTCTCTGAACCTGGTGCTTCATAGGAAAGGACCTTAATTCTAAAGGCAGTTGCAAGAGGTTAAGCCCCAGCTATAGATCAGAGCAGTAGGAGGTAGTAACCTTTGCACTGAAGACTTTTTACACTGTGTAGTTCTTGTTTCGCTGGTGACTTACTTATCTGGGGGCAGGCTAGTATAAGATGTGGGTGATTCTGAAAGACGCTGCACCGATATCTGTTAAAACATCTGAAGCTTAACACTGCTCACAAGAAAGAACCCTTTTTTCTTTTTAGTTAAGTACTGCTAAAAACCTGCCA
This sequence comes from Sclerurus mexicanus, assembly GCA_013396755.1. Taxonomy (NCBI): domain Eukaryota; kingdom Metazoa; phylum Chordata; class Aves; order Passeriformes; family Furnariidae; genus Sclerurus; species Sclerurus mexicanus. The sequence continues at coordinate 1,811,261 of VWZF01001198.1, forward strand.
TTTGTAAACAAGGATACTACAGCAAAGAGGTGACTGTGGATTGAATGGCAGCGTGTTTGTTTCTAGTGAAGACGTCCTGAGGTTTTGTCATTTTTCTCTTTCTTCTGGCATGAAACAAACACGCTGAAATCAAAGACTGGGCTGGTAGCCTAGAAGCTGGTTATGTGTTGCATTGCAGTGCAGGTGTTTGGTTTGGATCCTAAAATCAGAAAGTATACAGGTGCAGCTTCCCATAGGAGCTTACTCAGAACTCTGTGGCCTGTTTTGTTACCAGGGTCCAGCCAACAGTAGCGTGTTACTTGTAGTGCTTTACATTTCAGTTTGTTTAAAATGTTTTGTAAAATAGACACTTCTTGTCTGGTTTTGGGTTTTTCTGACGTAGTCCACTAAATTCTGAATCTTCTGTGGTGTTCATTATTTAAATAACAGCTTACAGCCTGTATGCAGCTGATCTTTGCATGAGAGATTTTGCTGGGTTTAGGCAGTTTGCTGGTTTTGTGGGGGCACTTTACTCATATTTGCTTGTTGCAGGACTTGGGTTTTTTTTTAATTACAAAACTATGCTGTAAGTCTGGGGTGGGGAAGAAAATAGTATAGGAACTGCTTTCTACAGGGACAGAAGAGTCCACTAACTTTACTTTCTAAGGCAAGTCCATCTTACTTCAAGTATATTAAGCTGCTATAACTAAAATATACAGTCAGAGCACTTGATTCTAATATCTATTCTTGCTGTTATGTGGAATCCAGAAGAGTAAATGTTTCACATTTGACATGCAAAACTAGTATATATGATTTCAGCCCTTAATTTCCTCGCCTAATTATTTATAATTTTTGCTTTCATGCATTTTATAGTCAGTTCTCTAGTTTATATTTGCTTCTCTGAAAACTAAAATGGTTAAAAACAAATTCCTCTAAAACCTGTGTGTCTTACATTGAATCTCTAATTTAGGAGCTATGATGCTTGCAGATAAATGGTATGTTTTTAACATTCACAAGTTGCAAATATTGGTCCTTGAAATTAGGTCACTCTGGTTACTGTCCTGCTTTTTCCACTTGAATTCTAGCATTAATGATTTTCTCTAGAACAAGCAATCTAGTTTTAATTCTGCGTTGGGTTTTTTTTTAACTTAGTGGTTTGCTTGGAATACAGGATTTAATTCTAGTTTCTTTTGAAGTGTCTGCTTTGGATTGGAATAATAGCATTAAAAACTAAGAAAAGGTATGGCCAGGCTACAGAAGCTGGTTTGGCGATTCAGACAAGAGTACGTAGCACTGAAATGCACTGCTGCAGCATTCAGACAGATATGGACCCCTGTAGTTCTCAGTACATGTTATTTTGACAGTATTTTCTTGTGTAAACCATTCCTACGTCCTTACCCTGGCTTGATGTCTGGGTGCTTTAACTAGGGGAGAACAAAGATGTGTAGCCACTTCTGTCTGGTTTGTAGACATGAGTCGATGTAAGGTCTGTAAAACTGTCCCAGGGATCACAGATATGTTCTAACACCATAGCAACCTGCTGCTGATAGTACTTAGAGTGCTTATAGTATCTGTTTCTTCCATTCCTTGTTCCTGTTGCCCCATTCTGGTCAGAAAAACTGCTTATCCTTACAGATGCTGAGGTTTTTTTGGGGTTTTGGTGGTGGTTTCAGTTTTGTTTGGTTGGTGGTTGTTGTTGTTTGGGTTTTTGGTGGGGTTTTTGTGTTTTTCTTGAGAGGGGATTAGATATTGTCTATATTACTTGAAGTATTTTTATTGCATTTTCACCCTCGCAGTGGCTCCACAAAATTTACATTAAAAAATGTGACCGTGGCCCAAAGTTTGGATCAGACGTATATTTTGGACATCCATCCGAATGGGGAATAACAATCACAGATTCTTTTCATGTAGGTCAGGGCCAGTTCTGTGTTGACACCAGATATCAGTTATCTAGTCTACCAGCATGCTAATCAGTCACCACAGTCAGCTGGAACTAATTTAGGAATGCTGAGCCCTGAAGCACTTTCACAACATTGTGAAGGAGAGAAATGATTATAATCAAAATTGACAATCTGGCATCCTATCTTAGCAGACACTGAAGGTTCCTGGGGAAATAAACATAATAGCCCTGGAACTGGCATCCTATGACAGATTTAAAAAAAAAAAAAAAGCTGGGGATTAAAATACATATTTGTATGAACTTTATTTGTTGGAAGTTTGAGACACCTCTCGATTTGTAGTGAAGTAACTATAAGAAAAACAGAAGACTCCCTAAGACCTTTAGAAAGGGATACAGACTACTCTTCCCTCCCTCCAAATGCCACTCTGTACTTTATCCTGAGTTTGCTGAAAGTTATACTTGTCAGCATATCTGTTGTTTTTCATAGCTGAAATTAAGAAGAAAACAAAATCACTGCAAAAGGCAAACAAACAAACGGAAACAAAACAAAAATCTCAAACAACCGATGCAAAAAAACCACCCAAAGTTGAAGAGGTCATGGTATGTTGACAGTTTTTCAACTAGGAAAAAGAGACCAGAAATGCAGGTTAGCAGTGGGGTTATCAGGCAGGTAAGCCTGTGGAATAGCTATTTCTTCATCAGGCAGGCAAGCCTGTGGAATTGCTATTTCTTCATAAAGCATTATGTCTGTCACAAATTGAGCAACTTGTCAGTGCTCCAAAGGCAAGATAGATGCATACAGAGTAGAAAAGGTTTGTTTGTGATGACACACTGTTTCCTGGATCCCACAGATATCAGTCTCCAACTAAAGGAAACCCCGGGAGCCTAAATACTTCTGCTTGCCTGGGGTTCCATTGCTGCTTACCTGGGGTTGTGTTTTGCTCCCTCCAGCCACCCAATGCCTTTCCTAAGCCAAGATGGATGCAGCAGGAGGAAGACTTTGGAAGAAGCGCTAGTATCTTCTGTTTTAATCCTGCAGCTCTGGCTGCCTTGAGGCAGGATTGTAGGCTGCTGCCAGTGCGGTGTAGGGGGACAAGTCTGGTGTTTAGACAGTATAAAAAGGTACAGTAACAGCCCTACTGAGAAACACCAAAAAGTCAGTGTGTACCTGGCACTGCACTCTTTGTGCCTACTAACTGGTTTCACTGTAAGCTGAGTAAATCAGTGCACTGTGCAGCACATTAGGATGCTTTCCCCCCCGCCCTTATTTTTCTTTCAATATCACTCAGTACAGACAGCCTTTTATCCCACTTTTTGTCCTGGCTGCCATCTTGACAAGTGTTGTGTCTGGGTAGTGTGCTGTGATCTGAAATGAGTTTGCAGCCTTTCTGGGTAAGACTGAAATGATGTTTATGTTCTGTGTCTTAATTTCAATATTATAGGTCCATCAGTTGCTTCAGGAGGGGCGTCTGGAATTTGTCATTGGAGGACAAGTGATGCATGATGAAGCTGTGACACTAATTGATGATCAAATTTTACAGTTGACAGGTATCATATTTGCATTTAACTTTTATTTTCCATTGTTGTGACCTTGAAGGTTTTGTTTTTTCATGTTTTCCACTGCAGAAATTGCTATTATTTTCTTAATCGCTAAGAACTGATGAAAGATCTCATATTTTTCACTTGCTGGGAGGTTGTTTATATAAAAATCTTTGCTTTAAAAAAAAAAAAAAAAGTAAAAACCATGAGAGTTCTGCAGCAAGCAGAAGGATTCCAAAAGCTGACTTGTCAGTTATAAACTTGTTTGGAGCTCAGGCATTTTGTGTGTGTGTGTGTTTAAAAGTTTAAGCTCCTGGGAAAGAGAGTTGTGGTGAAATTGAGAGTATGAAACACTCTACAAGAAAGTACCTGGTAGCAATTCAGAGTATGAGAAGATTGTATTGTTTAGACAAAGTTTTCTGCAGAAGAAAAGCCGTGGAATGTCACTGAGGTCATCTGAAATTAGTTGAAGGACTTCCTTGATGAAGAAACCTCCATTTGTAGTCATGATCATCAGCTTCTGTTAGACATAATTGCATATTTCCAAGAGATGCACTATATCCCATTTTAATCTCGCAGCTTCTGCACCCACTCATTTGTATGTTACACCTGCCCATCTGATGGTTTAAAGAGTCTTGGAGCACATAGTTTTATCTGGGTAATGTAAAAAGAAACAGGATAAATCCTGCCAGCCCTGTGCTACAGATGTCTATAATATGCCACAAGGGAGTAGCAGTGAGGGGATGTATCAGCACCAGCTACCATGGCTGATATAAACCCTGCCTACTTCAGGGCTACACTCTGGCCGGCTTTTACATGAGAGAGTAAAGGGCCAGAAAACACTTCTATTATTTTCTGAATCTGCACAGCACCACTGGTTAGCAGCTGCTTCTGCATCCCAGTGAGTCACTACATCACACTCTGGCCAAGAGGAGGAGAGGAGATGAACTTTTTTTTTTTCCCCCTCATCTGACTCCTGTGTTTAAAGGTTGTTTTATGGGCTTAGAACACCAAATCCAGGACTTATCCAAAGAAAATACTAATAATAACTGAAAAGTCACTTTGTTAGCTGCAAACACAGCTAACATGTTGTCATGGTTTCTTTTTCATTCGAGGTAGCTGTAAAAAACATTACTTCTAATTTAATATTTCATTTGGTGTATAAACGTATTATTAAAAAAAATCAAATTTGGTAATTTATCAATCAGAAAGAAAAGTACTAATGTATTTTAAAATTCCCATTTATTTTTCCTGAAAGCCCTCTGCTCAGTTTGAGTGCATACAAACAAAAAAGGTATCCTTGCATGGTGTGGAGTTCAAGTTGAGAAGACAGAGCCAGTGCAGATACTTGGGGTCTGCATTTCATGTCTTCTCCTGTCTGTCCAGCCAGCTTTGTTTTGGAAGAGCCTGGCAAACTCTGCTTCAAATGCACTGCCATTAGAAGAGTTAAAATAAACACATTGGGAATTTTTTCAGTAGAGAAGGCATTAGCCATTGGAAAGATGAACTGAAAAGAGGCCTTGCAACCTGACTTGCTCAAATGTGGTAATAAAATGTGGACTCGAATTAGTCCAAAATGGGGAAAGATATGATTGTGTTTTCAAGTAGTTCCGAGAAAATTCTGTGACTGTGAAATTAGGATCTGCAAGGCCATTTTTTGTTGGTTTTGTTTGTTTGATTGATTAGTGGGGTTTTTGTTGGGGGGGAGGTGGTGGTTTTTTTTTCCTTTGGTTTGGCTTGGGTTTGGGGGTTTTTTGATGATGAGTGTTCTAGTGCAAAATACTGGGGTTCAAAATAAAATCTACTGCTTCATTGGTTGTTTTACTTTCATTTAAGTGATTTTTTTTCTGAGTTTATTGTATTGTCTGGTCCTTCCAGTTTGGGGGTTTCTTTTTTCAAAACTTATTTCTATACAAAATTAATGACACTAGTTGTAAGTAACATCTTGTGTCAAGATTCCTGTTAACCTTTGGCTTTTTTCTTTTTATATGACTGAGGATTGTATTCATGCTAGTTTTGTTTACTGGATGGCTTGCTTCCCTCTCCCTTTGTCATTAATATGAGACTAAAATTTTCTGAGATTGGATTTTATGATTTGAGCAAACATAAATTAAACTCCAGCTTGTTGTTTTCGTACAGACTCCAACCTGGCTATTAGCCTTAACCTAATCTCTATCTAGCTACTTCTTCCCATGCCTGGCTCTAATCATAATTCCTTTTTGTTATTCATCTCTTACAATGTTGATGAGTTATACTAGACATAGCAAAATAAATATTGTCAGTGTGAAACTCTTTCCTGTGAATCTTTAAATTCCTGAAACTTTGAATGCTTTGGAAAACAGCAATAAAGAGCTATCCTTTAAGTGCTTGTCTGTAACACTATATGCCTGTTAAATTTATAAAATTAACTTTTGAAGGTATTTCTAACCTGAACAAATTTTCCTTTGCAGAAGGCCATGGATTTTTGTATGAAACCTTTGGGTTCAGGCCTCAGTTTTCTTGGCATGTTGATCCTTTTGGAGCTTCAGCTACAACACCAACTCTTTTTGCTCTATCTGGTTTTAATGCTCATCTTATTTCTAGGATTGATTATGATCTGAAGGCTGACATGCAGAAAAACAAGGTAAAAATACCCTTAGGAATGAAACCATTGCCAGCCTCCACTTGCAGTAATCTAAACCATGACATTAAGATAAAGATCTCTCAGATCTATGCAAGAAAATGCAAGTATTTCTTCTCTAAAAGTCACATGCTGATTGCCTGTGGTTATGGTGAAACATGCTAAATCTGTTTTATACGGTCAAGTAGTGGCTTTGTGACTTCTGGTCAACGATAAAATGTAGTCTAGCCTGAAGAAGACTTAAATGTGGTCAGTTGGGCAAGTCTAAGTGGGCATTGAATGAGGAGTGTTGGAACCGGAGGTGTCTAGGGTAAGTTTGATTTCCCTGAGATGATCTTGGATCTGTCAGTTTTTATGTGGACTGTTTTTAAATGTAGTGTGTCTTTTTGGGCATGGTGTTGTCAGGATTGGAACATTTTTTTGTACCTGCAAAATTAATAATACTGGGTCAGTTAGAGTTGCAGCTACTTGTGGTTTTGCTGAATTAAGTTATTGTTTCATGTTCTGCCTTCTCTCACACAGTGTCCCATACAAAGTAAATGCTTTTCTTTTCATATCACACCGTTGAACCCTGATCTGTCATCAGTTTTACTCACTACATTATGTGAAAATAAGGGACTTTCACTACTGTCATCTGGGCATTAGGAAGTTTTTATGAATCTTGGGTAAAACTCAAGTGTCTCTGAGAAGATGGGAGAATTCCTGTTGAATTTGGTGAAGCAGGGCCCTACCACTCTATGTTTGCAGTGAACTGCAGTACTTCCTTTCTGCTAAAGTCTTTTATGAACATTTGGCCATCTTTGCCAGTCTAATTTTTTTTCTGGCACTTCACAGTCTGAAGGCTTCCAAAACTGTAAAAACTGTGTTTCAGTTGATTAAACATTGATTCCCGCTGACTACAGTGCAATCAGTCTACAGCTGGATCTCTCCGAGCTTATAGGTGTTCACCTTCCACTGAAACAAGTGAGATGTGATGCCTGTGATAAGCCAGGCTTACATCTGGATTTTAGAATGCTTGACAGTGTGCTGCCTCCACTCCTTTTCCAACAATTACAACAGAAAGAGGCAATGCTGTAGCCTCCTAAAGTATGACTGTGCCTGGGGTACCATTGACTGTTCTTAAGAAAAAAACACTTAAGAGTATTATAAGTGGTGGAAGGGAAGATGGGAACTCTGAAGTCTTGAGTTGTTAATGATGTTTTTCTGTGCTTGTCATCAAGGGTAATGGTTTCTTACCTTTTTTGTTTTCCAGAAGCTTCAGTTTGTATGGCAGGGCTCTCCTTCCTTATCTGAAAGAGAGGAGATCTTCACCCATGTTATGGATCAATACAGCTACTGTACTCCATCTCATCTGCCATTTTCAAACAGGTCTGAAGACTTCCCAAATAAGCAACAATGTTGTTCATTTCTGAGAGTTTTTATTGTTAGGGTTTAAGCATTTTCTTTGACTGTTCTCTTTCAACAGTATTCTGCTGCTTTCTTCTGATATGTGGTAGGTCAAGGAGATGTCTAGACTCTAGCTCTGAGTAAAAATTATTAAGTACCCCCAGCTACCATATGTATGTGTGTATATATAAACTCAGTCCTTATCAGAAACGTCTAGAATAAAAATGTGAAACAAATTAATTGCTGTAAATAGGTACTGTCCAAAGCAGGACTGAGGCCTTGTTTCTCTGCCTGGAAGTTAAGATTTAGAAACTCCAGGAAGCTCTCAGTAGGGAGATTTTCAGCATTATTGTTGAGATTATGTGTATTATCTCTGAAAAAACTAAAGGGATTAAAACTTTCCATTTACTTTTTGAAGAAATCTGAGAGCTTTTGAAAGCTTAATTTTGCTCACTGGTTTATCTAGTAAAATACTCTGTGTAAATGCAGTCTACTTGGGGGAACATCTGCATTGTTACAAAGCTTTCTGGTTGTCCTGTGTTTTCTTTGTTCTATGCCAGCAAGCAGCAGGGACTTGAAAAGTTGCACAGTGTTGAAAGAAAATGGGGCAATCTTCCCCCTACCTTCACTCCCAAACAAATAGTAAAACCTAAATACTAGCAATGAATATAAAGTAATTTTTTGCCTCTAATTCCCTGTGTGTCTACATTTTATACCAGCACCATTTGATTTGTTTTTCTTGATTGAAAAAATCCTATTTATAACCTATCGCCTTCTGCTTCTACTTAGGTCAGGATTTTATTGGAATGGATTTGCAACTTTCCCGGATCCACCAAAAGATGGTGTTTATCCAAACATGAGTCTGCCTGTTACAGATACTAACCTCCATCAGTATGCACAGACCATGGTGGCAAACATTAAGGAGAGAGCAGCCTGGTTCCGAACAAGTGACGTGTTGTGGCCCTGGGTAAGTGCCTGATCAGCCTTTGCTTTAGGTGTGGCAAGTGCACTCTGGACAGTGATGGTACTTTGCTGCAGGATGTACTGCAGAAATGCAAACACAAACCATGTGACATGAAATGTTTTTCTAATAAGTGTGGTCCAAATGTCTGACTAGTAATGATTTTTAAAACATCCTTGTGCAGTCTGCCGCCTGTCTAGCAAGTGTTTCACCCTACTTAATATAGAAAGAAATGTGACAAAACTGTAAGGATGATCTCTTGCAACACTATATATTGCAATATTACTTCCTTTGGTCCCTCTGGTTGGTCTATTTAAATGAAGTTTTTACGTAACTGCTTAGCACAACGTAACTGGGTTAACAAAAATTACAGCATTACAAGAACATGTATGGCACATTAGGTAGACAAGGTCTTTTCTGACAGATATGTAATCATTTTCTGATACAATTTCTGTATTTTACTTAGAAACATAAGCATATCCCAGCTTGGTCATCCAAAAACCTTTTTCAGCAGTATGCTGTGTTAATTGCATCCTACATGTACCCGTAACGCTGATACACTCTTGCTGTTTTTAAGTCCTTAGGAAAGAATAACTTTGCCTAAACTGAATGTACAGTCTGGTTTTTAATTTTGATGGATGCTGTAGGTCTCAAGAATGATGTGTCTTCTTAAGGTGGCTATTTCACCACCATATCTGTTGTTGCAAAGAAAACAAGCATTTTGTGACTGATGCAGAGTCACTTTTTGAGTCACTGATTTGTTTTTCTCCTGTTCGTGACACTATTGCTTATATTGAATTTATTATTTTTTGTAGAGAGTGAGAAGGTAGGATATAACACACTGTAGCAGTGCCATAATGAAAGTTATGCTGGAATGAGGAGGAAGTTTTGAGTAATACAAATAAATTCCAGACATCTAGATCCAAACCTGCAGGTTTGCAGTAACGTAAGAAAACATCAGTCTCTGACTGCTGTATTTGTTTAAAACTCATTATCAAAATCACACAAAGTTGCAGAAGTTTGTTGCTTAGTCGTGGTACTGTGTAAAGAAGCAGAGAGAAATAGATATGCTGTGATTTTATACCTCTGTGGTTAAGCCTAGCTATTTTTTCCTAATTACAAGTACTTTGAAGTACTTGGATTTCTTTCCTTTAATTAAAAAAAATGAGGAAATAAATATACACCTTCCTGTTTAAGCTCAGACCTCACATCTAGACTGTTGTCACTTTTGTGATGAGTCATGTGGACAAATAAGTGTTCCTTCATGATTAGAAGCACCTAATTGTTCTGGAGGAAGCATTGGGCTGTGGGGCAGTGTAAAAGTCCAAACTTGCCTTTTTAAAGGATGTAGCAGCAGATATATTGTCTTGAGGGCTGCAGCTGATCCATGAGGTGTTTTTTGGCCAGTGTGATTGGACTAATTTTATGGTAATGTGTAGTGTTGCTGTATCAAGTTTTGTTCATGTGGTGAGTGCACGTGATGGGTGGCTACAGCAGCCTTGTTCTACAGAGCTGCACTGTCCTCAGCTACTATGTTCTGTGTCAGTGTGAGTGGTGTCTGTCAGTCCAGCACACCCCCTTCTGTGGTGCAAAGTGTCTGCTTTTCATAAGGAAGTCTTCTTGAATCATGGCTTGAAAGTAGTGCTCTATAAATGTGACATAGTTCTAACTGGGAAACATATTACTTCCTCACCATTTTAATTGGAGTCAACATTAGAAAGTCTGATTTGTACTGACTGCTGACCTTTTCAGTTTGAAGTTGTTTTCCAGTTTGTGCTTTATGCATGCAGAAGATCTTTAGGTATAGCAGAAGAACTTTTCTGGTTTGGAAGTAGAATTTCCACTTTTTGTATCAGTATCTTAAAATGTTAGGTTCTGAAGAATGAGTATGTCCACTAAGGTTCATAAGGGCTGTGACAGTAACTTTACTTGAAATATCTGATAAATAAGGAAGGGGTGGGTGTGGCCTTCTCATCTAGGAAAGAGAAGGGGGGGAGAGTATTTGCCTCTAAGTTCAGTTGAACTCATCAGATTCAACTCATCCAAATTGCTGAAAGCATCTTCATTGTGAAAATAGGATCAGAATTTTATGTGGCTTTCACAACAGCGAAGTGTTGACTTCTTGTGCAGTGTTTTCCATCTCGAGCACAGGGACATAAAGATGAGAATCCACTACGCTGGTGTCAGTGTTGGCTTTCTTATGTGAATGAAGTACCTTAGCATGTTACTGTGCTGCAGATGGATGTCTGTACTGTACTACTGAAGAATACATGAGGTGCCATGGCTTAGTAACTTTCTTATTTTCTTGTTCAGCTACTGTAGTTGAACAGAGTTGTGCTTAGTTATGCTTTTTTTGAATGTTTGTACATGCAAATAGTCTGTGTTGAGATGCCTTCAACGGAAGGCAGAAGTCGTGCAAGCATGGTCAAAAAGAGAGGGGCTTTAATACACAGTATATCACCTCTCTTTAACTGCTTGGATGAGTATCAGAAGTACTAAAGGCTGTTCCTGTGACAGGGGATCAGCAACACATTGTGTGACATTGATACTGCAGTGATCTCTGTCCAGATTGTTTGGTTTCACATCATGTCCTCAGCACTTCCTAAAGCTGTAAGAATTCTTAGCAGAACATAAGAACTTTGTTATTTTTTGCTGAGTGAGAGAAATACAGTCTGAAAAGAAACAAAGGTCATCTTTCCAGGCATGTGTATGCATTTTTCAATTGGTACCATGAAATTTCATGCTCTTGCATAATATGGTGTGTCAACACACTTCTCCCTATCTGTAGTTCTGGTTGTTATCAGCTGGTCTGCGCAAGTATCCCTACCCAGTCTTGACATTTTTGTAAAAAATATCTTTTTTATGGACAGTCAAGACAAAAGAAATACAGACGAGTGTTAAAGAAGATCCTTCTAAATTACATGACCCAAAGTCATTTGGCTGTTCTGTTTTTGGAATTGCAGGGCTGTGACAAACAGTTCTTTAATGCATCTGTTCAGTACCCTAACATGGACTTGTTGTTGGATTATATTAACAAGCATTCTGGTGAGTTTGGAGTGACTGTCCAGTATGCCACTGTTGGTGATTACTTCCAAGCAGTTTATAACAGGAATCTTACATGGGAAATTCGCAACTCTCAAGACTTTCTCCCCTATTCAACAGGTAATTAAGTTCACAGCTGCCTGATGTCTGCCTTGAATGTATATGTGTAAAATTTTAATAAGGGAAAATGAGAAATAAAGAGGAAAAACAGATTGTCCTTATAAGATTTGTTTGGCCTACAAGGTGCCATCAATAGACAGGTTGCTCCCAATCTAGCTGTGTAAAAAAGATGGAAGGGCCACAGTTGGAATATTTCTTTGGGAATGCTGGAAGCAATGGGTAGAGGAAGAGACACAGAAAGAGTCTAGAAATAGGCACACGACAAGAAACCTAACTTGGGGGTTTTGTTTTGCTGTCTATGAGTAACAATAGAGTACAAAAGAAAGCTAAGCATAAGGTATCTTCATAAGTGTATAATGTCATCCAATTTTTCTTTTTTTAGTGTCTGGAAGAAATGGATAAATACTGCACTAGTCAGATTCTGTTACAGTGAACACAGTGAGCAATGAGTCAAACCTGTAGGCCTAGGCCACCTGGCTGAAATTCAGTAGGGTATTTCAGTGGATGGAGGAAGGAAAAATCATGGATATCACTAGAATACCTTTCTGTATAATTGTAGCTACCACTGCTTCATCACATCTTTTGTCATTGTGGATGTGTATTTCAGACTGTTCTGTAATGTGTCTGTTAACTTTTCAATGAGTAAAAATAACGGTTGCTTCCTGTGAATCATTGTATGGACTGATCCCTGGCTCCCTCACCTCCCTCCAGGGATCATGTCATATCTAACAACTTGCTGATAAATATGTTGCCATGTCTAACTGCTAATATCCTTTTGCATCTTACTGTTCTTACTTTTATCTTTTGGCGTAATGTACCGCAGGAGTCAATTGCTATTAACTTGCATAATAGCAGCCCCTTCAGTGTTCCAGGTGGGTGCCCACACATAGATGCAGTTTTTTCCCCAAATGACTTTCTGTGCCTTGCAATTGCAGTATAGATTTGAGTGCACTTTCTCCCACATAACTGTTTTGCTTCTTGATGATTAATCTTCTCTCATTCTTGCTATGTCGTTTTTTTCTATGAGTCACTTATTGGGCTCAGTGTCACTTCTGACACATGGAAACTCAAGTTTTAAGTTCCAGATGAGTATTTCCTTCTACTCTACATTTATTATACTGTGCTGATATGTATGTGTGACTCTTCTGCTTATAACCTTGAAAACTGAAATGGAATTTGTTCTGTTGAAACTTACGGCATCTTTCAGGCCACAGAGAGTTTGCTCTGGAGTTTTTTTGAGCAAAATATCCTGTTTTCTAATTGTTCCCTTTGATCTTAGGCTGGTAGCAGATTATTATGGTTGCATATATGCACTTTCAAAAGCACTTTCTGCAATTTGTTTTTGGAAAAGCTATTTATCACTGGTTTATTAAAAAAAAAAAAAGTCCCCCCAAACCCTCCCCACACACTAAGTAGAGATTTGGAGGTTCTAAAAACAAGTATTTGTTTTCCTACTTCACTCTGTGTGGTACTGAAGCAGCAGCACAAATGAACTGTTGAAATACTTTGCAGTGACCACTTGAGGGCATCTTTTGATGTAGTTTGGAGTGCTGGAGTAGTTTGGAGTCATCACATCACTGCTTCTACTCGATTTTGAGGAGATAAAGTTTAATATAAATACCTTTGACTAAAAGGTTGAAATGTAGAAAGCTTGTATCAAGCAGTAACCAAGGACTGTAATCTACTTTATTAACGACTAGTAATAATATATGTTTCAGTGAAACTTTGGAAGTTCTCTTGTGCAGATTCACAAGGAGGAAATTCCTGCAAGCACAGGTTAACTTAGTCAATGCTGGCTTTTTATCAGCTTCCATGTTACTAGGTCTGTAGGAAAGAGTGGTTTTCCAAAGAACGTGTTTATGGCTGGGTTTCCTTGTAGGCCTTGTGACTACTCTACTGGATGGGTGATGTGTAAAGCCCCAGTAGGATTGATATAAGAAGGTGTACAGTAGTAGTCTAATAAATAACATGTAAGTGAGAACTGAAGTGGTGTTTTGACATGTATTGTATCCGTTCAACTCCTAACAGAGCCATTTCAAGCGTGGACTGGCTTTTATACTTCTCGGAGCACATTGAAAGGAATTGCAAGGAGAGCAAGTTCACTGCTTTATGCTGGAGAATCCTTTTTCACACAGTACGTCCGGAAACACCCAGAAGGTTCTATTTGCAAATGTAAAGCCTTAAAGCAACTTCAGAGTCTTAGATGGGCAGTTTCAGAGGTAAACATTGATTTATTTTTAAATTTGAATGAAAATGTTTATTGTCCAAATGTAAAGCTTTGCATAAGCATTTCAGCTGTAGTGCCTCTACGTTGCTTTTATGCTTTTAGAAATAACTTTCCCCTTTTGCAAGTCATAAGTAAAAATAAAGAAATTTTTCAAAGAGCTGTCTTGAAACATGACTTCAGCCCCTTAGCAATGCATTCAAGGCATGGGTACTGACAAATGTTTTCTTTAACTGGTGAAAGAGTCTGTGGTTTCAAACTTGGCATATGAAATTCCTTAATTTTAGCTTTATTATTTACAAAATTGTTCTTAGAAATAAAAAACCCCTAAAATCTGAACTAACTGATAACTACTGATAATCTCTATTTCTGCACGTTGGAAGAGGAAGGATAGATTTGTTTCTTCGAAGTTCAGCAGCTAAGTGATCAGTCTCATATAATTAACCATTTACTGTCCTCAGTGCTTTTGCTGGTAATAATTGTTTTGTCAGCTAAGTCAATGACCAGATCTTAGTAGGAAATTAAAAACTGTGTCTTGTTATGCTACTTTTGCTGCAGTCTTGGGTTTGGTAACTTGTATTTTTTTTTCCTCTAAGTGTGTCACTTCAGTAATTTCTAAATATTAAACGAGGAATATGTATAGAGGGAAACCTGCATGAATCTTGTCTTTGACCATTTCAAGCAATATATAGGAATTTGGAGTAGGCAAAATGTGAATCTGCAAATATAGCTGCAATACCTTATTAAGTTATGTATCTGACGTTTAGTGGACCATATTAGTACAAATGCACATCTGAAGTTGTCATCGTGTTACACCTTTCAAACTGCTCTTCCTGGTAAGGTCCAGCACCACGATGGTATAACAGGCACAGAGTCTCCCAAGGTGAAGGACATGTACATGAATAACTTGATGTATGGAGTATTCAACGTAAAGAAGCTGATGGCTTCCATAATATTTGACATGAGCAATGCAAAGAAGAATGGAGAGGTCTATTCTTCTGTTTACCCTAAGGACTCAGGAATATCAGGTACTTTTTACACAGCTTTTCCAGTTTTCAAGCTACCTTATGAAAGCTGTCATGTTTTCCTTCAAAACCATCATCATGCTACATACACCTAAGTTCTGTGAACCGTGGCTAGAAAATCCTGCTAGGCTGAGGCAAACTCAGATGAATTCATGAGCTCTCAGATCTCAAGCATCTGAAACCAGGAGCTTTAAACTGAATGTTGGGCAGAATTCTACCCCAGTGCATATATTCCACCTGGCTCCCAGATTCACACCTCAACTTTAAAACAGAGGGGAGGAGGAGATGCTGATCAGGGTAATTACTAAACTAACCTTATTCTATAGCATAACATTACATGATAAGAAGTCAGAGTTAAGAAATGTTCTTGCTATAATGTACTGCCAGCTTGTGTGAAAAATGTAAAAGTATTTTTAAGGAGTCTGTTCTAAAGACTGTACATTCCCTTTTATCTTCACTTTGGAAACTTTTTAAACTGTCAAATGTAAGCAGTGCCGTGGGCTGCACAACAGACCGATTTGGATTTTTACAGGGCTGTTTTTAGATTAGGCTTCTCAACTGATCTTCTGTATAACTCTGATAAAGTTAATACTGCATGACAGTGAGTTTTGGTAAGCAGCTTATTTTCACTAAATGCATTTACATTCAACTCAGGTGTCATTTTCTGAATACATGGTCTCTTTTGATTGGGTGAAGAATAGAAGAATACAGAAGAGGTTTTATGAAGTACTATAAAATGTTTTTCTTTTTTTCAATCATGAAGTTTTACTGCAGGCTTTTATGTTAAAATTTTGTGATATGGTTGTAGCTAGACAGGTTTCTCAAATACTTTTTAAATCGCATTTTTAAAATACATGATATTAGTGACTGATAGTTTTGTTTGTTTGCATGTGCAAAGGTGCTACAGATGTTGACCAGTATGTTGTTGTCTATAATCCACTGGCATGGAACATCACTACTTTTGTCACGATTTCTGTCAGCAACTTGGCAATGAGTGTATATGATGAGCTGGGACATCCTGTACCTGCACAGGTATTTTAACTTTATTTTCTCTATGTTATTTTTCTCTCACTTGCCAGTTTTTGTTGATGTGATCCTACCTCCTGCCAAAGTGAGGTTTTCCTAGTCATCCTTCCATTGGTTTTTGTTTGCTTGTTTGGTTTTCTGTTGGTTTTTTACTTGCTTGTTCTCTCAACAGGGAGACTTTTTTACTGTACAAAAATACTTGCTTCTCTTGTAGTGTGTTAGGTTTGTCCTTTGCATGCCTGCTGTGTGGGACATGGCACTTCTTGTCTTGTCTTTCTTTCTGTAAAAACACAGTTTCCAATAAAGCCTTTTTTATTGAAGCCCTGACTTAAAATTGACAGCCCTCTCTGTACAATTGACAGATTGCCTTGCGGAGGGAGAAGAGAAATGTAGGTCTTAGTTACAAGCCCAAAAGAAACTGGTTTCAGTCAGCTGCCATTTGACAGCTCATTCTGTCATAACCAAACTCCAAGACACATGCAGCTGTTCCCTGGGAGGGAAGAAAGTGGCCTCAAGTGAAAGTTAGCACTGGCCTTTCTCAGTAGCATCTGCTGCAGAGAATGCATTGTCATCAAAGGCTTGATAAACCTCTAGGAATGCTTCCTGCACAAAAGGCCTGAAGAGGCCTGATGCAATTCCAAATGCTCCCCTCTGTCCCTGAGGTGTCAGGCAGCTCAGCAAGTTCTGCCAGCTGGGCAGAGTTTCTGTTGCCTGTGGCTGATGACTATCACTGTGCATCAAGGCACATTGTGGTCAGGAAGTGATACACAACAGCTGTGTCCTGTTCCTCTCTATCCGACCGTGGCATAAGACCATACTGCATTTTCTGGAGACCATCGGTCTCTGGGGTTAGCACATGGTCATGTTCATCTGTCAGTCACCTCCCAGAAGCCCTTCTGACTGAATTACTTCAGCCTTTTGAGATACAAGGAAGAGATGGACATGTATTTAAAGTATTTATTCAGGATTTAGGATGCCCTGAAGTAAAGCTGTCATTCTTTATTTCAAAAAGAAGATGATTTCTGTTCCAGAGTTGCTCTGTAGTCTTTTGCTAGAAGTTACTCATGTACGCATGTGGATAGTCACTTGAGGCTAAATGAAATCTCTCTAGCAGTAATGACAAGGTGTTTGGGGTCTTTTTTCTTCCCATAAGTGCAGTACAAAAGTGCATTTATATCACACACTCCTTCTTTTTGAGAGAAAGAAAAGTTTAGCTCTGAAGATTGATGCGAGTATGTGGCTGAGAGGAACTGAAGCTTGATAAGTCCTCTGCATCCTTCTGCACCACATGCATGAGTTGTATAGTGTGTGAAAGGAATGGAAGGAGATGCTGTTGATCCCACTGCAGTTAGATTTTCTGTGGTATGAGTAACTGGACATATGCCAGTCCACAGTGTGAAGTACAGACGATTGCTTCAGTTTCTCATTAGTCATAACTAACCTTTTTGTCCATATAATCTGTTCAGTATTTATCTAGTCCCATTTTCTTGCCCCATACCAAAGGTAACACTGGTATGCTGTTTACTGTTCAAAAGTATGTTACATGCTTCTATTTAATTTTTGTGTGCCTTCATTAAGGTGAGGGTGCATCTAGGTGCCTCCTCCTCTTGCCCATGAGTTTTCTCTTTCTTGCACTAATCACATCCCTTATGTGTCAGTCTCTTCTTTGTCATTTGACTGATTTCTTTAGTTTGTGATTATTCCTGCTCATATAGGCATTTTGCAATCTGATCTTAAATCAGGATCTACGATTCCATGTTCACGTTAAAATAAGCTTGAACCGTTTAATTTGCTTAGTGACCTTTTCTTCACTAGAAAGTCTCAGCTTAATCCAAGTTCACCAGACTCCCAATTAGAAGCAGCATGAATCTATATTATAATGTAGAATTATAAGAATGGCATGTTTAGAAACTTATTAAAGTAGTAGCTAATTTTTGTAATTTAGGCTTTACAGCAGATGAAGGTAGTTGCCTTGCTAATTAATGTTCTGCAATGAAGCATTATTGTGTATGTTAATGTACAGGTTCAAAGCTCGGCAGAGTCCCCATCTACCTATGATCTGCATATTCTAGTTGAAATAAGTGGTCTGAGCTACAGAAAATACAGTGTTAAACCCTTGGATGGTAATCAGCCTGCATTTATTGGAAGATCAATTAAGTACAAGCGAAGAGAGATAACTCGTGCAGGTCAACAAGGTCGACAGTTGTTTCCTGTGGTTAACAACTGCTACCAGATCCTGTTTGACCAAAACACAAATCTAATGCACAGCATTACAGAGAGGTGAGATTGCCTGCTTGGTTTTAGTAATGCTTCAGATTCTGTAAAACACTCCATAAAAACAAGTCCAAGTAATGTATCACGTGTCTTAATTCCCAGACTCAACTAACAAAATGTTCTTTACAGTCTTTATACAATTCTGTTTTCTTTCCAGTTCACATGTCCTCCTATTTACTGCAGGAAACTGCAACAGTTGCATAGGTGTGATTCCATACTATTTCTGTGATGTTGTCCTATTTAACTATTTAGTTGATCTAAGATGACATATCACAGTAATAACTAGTAGGTCAGCAGAATCTTAGTGTACTTTAGAATGAAAAAGGGTTATGAATGTGGGTTTGTATTAAAAATTACTGAGTAAGCACATACACTGTGGCTTCACAATGAGCCTTAAGTGATGAAGCAAGAGCTTACTTACAGTAATGAGTACTGTTTTACAAGTTCTGTATCACTTTTTTCTGTGGTAGCAAGCTACAAAACTGTTAGAAAGGAAACATTTAACTAAGGGATTTCCATTTAATCAGGTGGATAAAAGGGAAGAATAATCAAAATTTAGGTGAGATGAGGGGTTTGTAGATGGTCTTTCTCAGCTAATATGAATTAGCCCAATTTCTTCAGCTTCAATGGAGTGCTCTGCTTTTTGCCTGCTCAGGCTTCAGATTGTCAGCTATACACTGGTGGAAGATTTGACCCCTTTGACATTGGCCTGGTGACAGCTAGACCTCTCCCACTTTTGTGGTTTTGTTCATAATTCTGCCTCCCAGAGCAAGAACTTATTGTCCAATACAGTTAAAATCAGCTTTATAAGTATAGATGGGCCTTAACTAAGAGCCCCGGAGTAAGCATTTTCTCAAAGTGCCTCCAGATCATAACTGTCTTCAGACTCTACGATTAATGTAATGAGGAAGAAGAAAAATCTAAATTCAGATTCCATTTTTCTCCATCCTGTTCCGGCAGGCAGCAAGAGCTAGAATTCAGCACGTAGGAGAAATGAGATATATTTGCTTTCTTCACAAGCTTTCAGGCAAGCTCAAAATGTTTCGAGTTTCGGCAAGTTTGCTGTGGGGTAATGGGGAAGAGTGAGGCATCAGATCACAGTGGGAGGCAAGATTAAAAAAAATGGGGATCTTAAACTGTTAAGCTTTTTAATTTCAGCTGCAACAGTTAGAACTTCTAGATCCTGCCCCTGCCCTGGAAGTGCCTCATAACAGGAATAGTAGAAAACACTTCGATATGTTTACTCCTCAGTCATTACAAATTGTGAGTAGCTGTATTAACATGAGCTAAAATGTTTGGCAGTTTAAATTTATATGCCAGATGAGGTGATTTTTCTGGTTTTCACAGCAAATTGCCAAAGGTAGAGCAGGTAGCTGAGGGCAGAATCTTAAATTGCCTTCATATGGCTTTCCAGAAATTGTGATAATAAGTCATGAATAGCTAAACTGTAAGCTTTAGGGGAGAGAGGAGAAGGCAAAGTAGGTACTGAGTGAGTGTAAATTCATTACCAGTGTTAAATGTGGGAACTTGCATCATGCTGATTTACCTAGCTACAAAGTTAAATGAACCTAATTATTCATTAATATACTGCAATGTACCTCATTTTTATGAAATGGGTAGTTTTGTTCCTGTAGCAACTCTCAAGTCAAAATAATGAGCTAATATAGATGATGTTTGGTCTTAAGATGTTTCTCTTTTACCAAAGTATAAAAGAACATTTATTTACACACTGATGTGTATCTTAATGGGAAGAACTTTAATTCTCAGATGTCCTCGTTTCCTTGATACAAAATTAATTATCCACTGTGAGGAAAAAGATTTATTTTTTTTTTCTTACATTTCCAGCCTCATTCCTGTTGCAGTTCAGCTTTGCATCTATTATTTACAAAATGTAAGTGATCTAATTTTTCCTCTTCTGTGGATTCAAAGGGAGACTAACCAGACTGTGGAGTTGACCCAGGAGTTCCTTGAGTACCATGTGAATGGAGACACGATGAAAGGGCCAATTTCAGATAACTACTTATTTGGCTCAAATGCTTCAGCTGTTCCGGTATCCAAAGCAGTGGGGTTGGAGGTGGTTTCTGGAACCTTGATGACAGAGATACGGCAGTATTTCTACAGGTACACCACTATTACAGCTTCACTGCAATGCTTAATTCTCTAGTCGTGTCTGTATAGTTACTCCTTAACAGTGAGCTCTGTGTGCTGTTTAGGATTTAGACAAAAGAACTAGCATGCGTCTGCTAAATGTACTACTAAGGAAGCACCTTGTTTGAATCATAGAACCATAGATTTGTTTGGGTTAGAAGAGACCATAAAGATCATCCAGTTGCAACCCCTCCAGCTTTCTTGTAAGCCCCTCTTTGGGTACCAGAAGGCTGCTGTAAGGTCTCCCTGGAGCCTTCTCTTCTCCAGGCTGAACAATCCCAGTTCTCTCAGCTTGTCTTCATAGGAGAGGTGCTCCAGCTCCCTGAGCATCTTCATGGCCCCTCCTCTGGACTCCCTCCAACAGATCATGTGTTTCTCTTGTTGAGGGCCCCAGAGCTGGACACAGTGCTCCAGGTGAAGTCTTAACGAGAGTGGAGTAGAGGGGCAGAATGACCTCCCTCAATCTGCTGGCCATGCTACTTCTGATGCAGCCCAGGATGCAGCTGGCTCTCTGGCCCGAGTTCACACTGTCAGTTCATATTGAGCTGCTCATCAACCAACACCCCCAAGTCCTTCTCCTCAGGGCTGCTCTCAATCCTTTCTACACCCAGCCTGTGTTTGTGCTCTGAGTGCAGGACCTTGCACTTGGCCTTGTTGAACTTCATGAGGTTCACATGGCCCCACTTTGGAANGCATCTTCATGGCCCCTCCTCTGGACTCCCTCCAACAGATCATGTGTTTCTCTTGTTGAGGGCCCCAGAGCTGGACACAGTGCTCCAGGTGAAGTCTTAACGAGAGTGGAGTAGAGGGGCAGAATGACCTCCCTCAATCTGCTGGCCATGCTACTTCTGATGCAGCCCAGGATGCAGCTGGCTCTCTGGCCCGAGTTCACACTGTCAGTTCATATTGAGCTGCTCATCAACCAACACCCCCAAGTCCTTCTCCTCAGGGCTGCTCTCAATCCTTTCTACACCCAGCCTGTGTTTGTGCTCTGAGTGCAGGACCTTGCACTTGGCCTTGTTGAACTTCATGAGGTTCACATGGCCCCACTTTGGAAGCACATATTGCTGCAGGGAGGGAGGTGAAGGTTGTTCGGTGATCTGTGGGTTTGTAATTCAGCTTTTGTGGCAAAACTGGTTCTGAACAACTCAATGAAAATTGCAGCTAACACCTTACATGGGTGGGACTTGGACATTATGATTCATTTTTATAACTGTGAATATCTTTCTTAGAAGCAAATAGGAGAAAGGAGAAATGAAACCTATAGAAGGTCACTCTGAACCCTGATGAACTAGCTATTTTCCTGTGTTACTAGTGTATAAACCCTTCACCCTCTTTTCAATCTGGTTATTTGGTTGAAGCCTTTTGCTTTACATGGCGTGGTGCAAGCATTGTAGTTGAGAAGGGCCTTTGGAAAACAGTATGGAATTCTTGCATCAAAGTTAATGTTACCCAGATTGAAAAAATGCATGTATTCTCTGTAATGTAAATATGTTGCTTAGGGAGTAATTTTTAAATTTGTTGTTAATTCTGAGAAAAACAGAGTCCTTGCAGTCATGTGAAGAGTCCTCTTTGCCCTTCAATCACATGAAGAGTCCTCTTTATCCTTGCAAACACTAAGGAAAATTGTAGGATATGACTTACTCTAATGGAATATCTGTATACTTGAAAGTTAAATTGAAATCAAAAATAATGGCACACATACATGAAATATATAGCAAACAGGCAAGAAAGTTGTCTGTGTTTAGGATGACACTATGAATACCTTGCAAATTTTGTCATAACCAATTAAGTGCTCCATTTTATAAACTCTGCATCTTTCCTCTCATTTTTATAGTAATGTTACTTCTCAGGATTATATATATGCAGTGTACACCAGGATTTATACAGTACCAGAAGGCTACGATGGGAAGCTCCTTTGCCATAGGATAGAGCAAGAATACAGTGTTGGGCCTTTGGAACTGAATCGTGAAGCAGTTCTAAGAACAAGCACAAATTTGAACACTAGGCAGCTTCTCTACACTGACAACAATGGATATCAGATGCAGAAAAGACCGTTCAAGGCATACGTGAATAACACAGTGGCTCGGGTAGGCACAGAGGTGTAAGCCAAAGTCAGTTGTGTCTTTTCTTTGTTCTCCATTACTGATTCCCAAGTTGATAATATCTCTGTATGATTTGCGCTGTGTTCACAGAACTATTATCCTATGGTCCAGACTGCCTACATTGAAGATGATACCACAAGGCTGATGCTGCTTGCAGAAAGAGCTCATGGTGTATCAAGTCAAGGGAATGGACAAGTGGAGGTCATGTATAAATTTTACTGGTTTTTTTTAGAAGAGCATAATCTCATGGCTCTTGATAATATAAGTAAAGCCTGATGGCTGATTACAATTGACATTGACCTTTCCAATACAGGTGATGCTACACAGGAGACTGTGGAACAACCTCGAGTGGAACCTGAATAACAATCTCACTTTGAATGACTCTTCAGTGGTTCGCCCTGTAATTTGGCTTATTTTAGGAACCAAGGCTGTCACCAATATTTTGTATCGGACAAGTGGACTGGCATTAGAACATAGGCCAGTAGTAATGTTTGGAGCATTATCAGGTAACTCATTCCATCTCCTATGCTATTTTAAGCATCTGAATGGCTTATTTATGTTGCTTTGATTTATGCTGTTAAGTTTGTAAATGCAGACCTGAAGCCTCCTGTGTGGCAGTTAGTATACAGTGAGTCAGGAGGCGGGTTTAGAGCCCGCTAATTACTTTGCATTAATTTCAAACACGGATACTGTCCAAGTATATGAAATATTTCTCTTGTTATGTAATTATCTCTTCTTTCGGACGAGAATAAATTTTAAAGCATCTAAGTAAAAGAAAACGTTCACACAGGGAATTAGTGGAAAATAGCTAGTGCACCATATATCACCTTCCTGGATGCTGAGTCCTTAATGGCCATTTTTGAGTCATTCTTTTAAAAATATTTGTTTGGCTTATTAACTAAAACTGCGGCCTGGTAGTGAAATAGCACTTTCAAACTGCAGTGAGATTTGTTTTATGGAAAGCTCTGATAACACGTCTCCAGCAGTTAAAGTCATACTGCTTTCTGCTTTGTATCTTGGAAGGCCTTGGAGGAGAAAGCATAGCATCTGCCTTTCCTCTGCCTTGGCAGAATAAGCAAAAATCCCTTTTCCCTTCCACAGTACCCTAGCCAGGCTTGTGTGTTGAATGGATGTTTAGTGTTTGCTTTGTTTCACTTTGCATGGAGGAGGTAAACCAAAGCTCCCTGGACAACTTCAGCAGAATTCAGTCCATGATTCACCTGTGACTGTGCCACCTAATCTTCATCTCCAGACTCTGAGCATTCCAGGGTGGAGATACAGCTCTAATCATGCAGAGCAGGTCCGCCGCATCCGCATGGGTAGGTGCCTTCAAAAGTGTTGCTGGATGCTACACTTAAAGAAGCTGGTTTTCTTTTTTTTTTCTATCTTCTGTGGATAGTACTTTTATTTACTTAAACTGTTAAATTCCTCAATCATGAAAGTTAATTGTGCTGTAGAATTTCTCTACTCAAATAGTAAAATATTTCTCCTGCATGAGGTTGTCATGCCTGTTAGTGACATTACTGTCAACAGTGGAAGCTGGGTATTTCTTGATGTTAGTCCTCTTGTTAACTTTAAAAAATGGGAATTAAGTTCAGATGATGAGCATAAAGTTAAAAAGTTTAAAAGTTGGGTTTATTTTTAAAGCAAGAAAATATTTGCATTTTGATTGCTCTTGAAGGTAAACAGAAGCAAGGTGATGCAGATTTCAATCGTGTCCTCCTAAGAATCAGACACTTGTATGAAGTGGGAGAGGATCCTGTGCTGTCTAAACCTGTGATGGTAGATCTGAAGGTAAATCTAACACTTCAAGACAGAATACCAACTGAGGTGTTTTTATTCCAGAGAGAACTGGTTCTGGAATGACATATCCTGTGTGCTAGAAACTCCACAGAAGACAAACAAAAATATAACTTTAGCCTCAGAATGAAGTGGGCCTCTTTTTTTTAAACTTAGCTTTGCAACACAGAAGCCATCACTTCAGATGAAGTTGCCATAGGCACAGCATGACAATCTGCTTAAATATGGTAGAACTGGTTCTGTTGAGTTCTTGGATGTGGAACAGTTCCTGCAGTACCTTAACCAGTGCAGAGAGTAGGA
Source organism: Sclerurus mexicanus (assembly GCA_013396755.1). NCBI lineage: Eukaryota > Metazoa > Chordata > Aves > Passeriformes > Furnariidae > Sclerurus > Sclerurus mexicanus. The sequence continues at coordinate 1,835,710 of VWZF01001198.1, forward strand.
TTCTGTTTTGTTGTTTCTTTGGTTATTGCAAGTTGTACCTATAATTAATGAAATGTGTACAGGATTAAAAGAAACAAACACTTTTTTCTCTGAAGTTTATTTCTGTGATTTGTTGACACTTTGGTCACTGCCATCAGGTACTTGCATTTTCGGTTTCTTGGTGATTTGATCTTTCATATGGAATTATTTTATAATCAATGGTAGGGGTTATTATTTTAAAATACAAAATCTTTATTGTGATGATAGAAACATGGGAATCAAGGTGTAGGACTCTGTTCAGTTTAAAAAAGTGCAGTGTGAGTTTCAGCCCTTTGATGAAGAGATTGATAGGCTCTTTGCTACAACACAGAGGAAGCTTTCAGCACCTCAGCTGCTTAGTTTGAAGCCTGGTGAAATCTCTATTTGCCCTTGTGTTGTATGACCTAGCTGATTTTTGAAGTCTCTCTGCTCTGCTTAACAAGTCCATGCTAGAATTGAAAATTCTACTCTGTTCTCAAGAAACTCTGGTCTGATTCCTGGTGTTTTCTTTACTTGCAGTCTTTGCTTAATGGATTAGGATCAGTGATGGCAGTGGAAGAGCGATCACTCACAGGCACCTGGGATGTAAACACTTTGAAGCGGTGGAAATGGAACACTGCACAATATCCAAGCAAAGGTAGGTGGAATAAGGTGGTTGGTGTCCATATTGTGGTTGACTGTTGAAGCTTGATGAATATCTAATTAAAAATATAAAAAAATTTGCAATATTAGAAATATGTTATTATTTTGAACAACAGACCTGGTACCTGTCACAAGCCTGCAGGTAGTAGCATTTAGCTGAGGTTCCCTGCAAGTACCAACCTGTTGTATTTCTCTGATGGCTTGTTTTGCTTAGAAGTGTTAAAAATCATTAAATCCTCCTGGAGTTGTCTTTATCGAGGTAGAAGTGGCTGGTTTGTGAATTCACACTTGTGACACAGATTGATTTTGTTAGATGCTGATGGGTTGTGTTTACCTAAGCTTAAGCCTGTGCTGCAGAAAAACAGACAGATGCACTTAAAAATCTCCACTGTAATCAGCTTAAAGGACTCTGTGGATGTGGTTCAAGTTAGGGCTGACAGTCAAATCAAATGCTGTGGGTGACCTCATTTCATTTCTCCTTCCAGTTGCTTGCTTGGACATTGTCCTTACTGTCACTTACATCCATATATGTGCCTCATAAAAAGCTGGCAGAGCTTTTGGGATGGGCTAGGTGGGAGTTTAGAGCTCTGCTTGACTTGCAGCTAGGAGCTTGCCTGCTGTTTATTCATGAGGAAGAGAAGGTGCATGACTGGGGAGTCATTTAACTCACACCATGTGAGTCAGTGTGTTAAAAGAAGATACATTTTTATATATTTGAATATTATGAATGGGTACATCTTGGGCTCTGTACTACTTGTAGTTTTAAGGAGGAGAATCTGCTTAAGCATTAGCTTTTAGGAAAGGGATGGGTTAAAACTGTTATGATGAATAATGTGTCCATTTGAGTAAAGCTGCTTTAATCAATTGCCAATGTTTTTGTGTTCTACAGGATTTTTCAACAGCACAAAGACCTCAGAAGACTTTATAGTAACTGTTCACCCAAAGGAAATAAGGACTTTCTTTGTATACTTCCAGAGTAAATGAAGTTTGGCAATGTATTTCAGGAATGAATATGTAATAGCTTCCAATTATTTTTTTTCAAGATGCAAGTGATGATCTTGAAAAACATTCTACTGTTAATGAAAAAAAATAATTTTGGAATAAATTCTAAATTTAATTTATGGCCTCAGCTGTGATTCTTTTTGTTGGTTAATTATTTACAACTGTTTTTTTTCCTGAAACTTGTTCAATGCAGAAAGGACCTTGGTGTTGCAGAGCAAGCATACCGGACATTTTTGTGCTTGCTGTGGATGGTTTTAAAGTGATTGATTCTATAATACCTCATTGTGGAGCACTAAAAAAGTCATATGAGTCCTACAGTTTTGAATTGCCTTTCAGATTAATGGTGATGTCAAGAGTCTTTTCTTAAGGTTTTAATTGTTAGAGGAGGTGACTTGGAAATCACAGAATAGTGATTTGCCAGATAATTTCTACGTGCAAGGAGAAATGCCAGTTGTGTTTCAGCTGCTTTGTCTTTTGGGCAACAACTGCCAAGTTTTTGCTTTGCTGTAAACTGTTTGTATTACTTTGCCCTAAGTTCATTTAAATTGTGTCTCTTAAGGTTCAGAACTGATGGACTTTGCCTGACATCCTGGTCCTGGATGCTCATTCTTGTGTTCTGGGTAAAGTGAAGCTGGTTTGTTGACAGAAGATGTCTTGCCCTATGGCCAGTAACTAACTCATCACGTAACCTGAAGGAGGACCATTTTTTGAAGGATACTGTGAACTTTCTTACTTCTCAGCTCAGAGAATGTGCAGAGTAGTAGCAGGAAATGTTTCATTAACAAGTCAAGGTTAGTAATGAAGTACTGTGTGCAGAGATTAAACTGGCAGTAAGTGCAAATTCTAAGCAGATCTGATTGAGGAGGAAACTTGGACAGCAAGTAGCTTTCCTAATAGCTGGTATGTATTTATGTCCAAAACAAAAACGGCATTTTTCTATTTTTCTTCTTAGCCCTAAACAATGTGGAGCTGTAGAATCTTACTCTTTTCACATGCCATTGAGCATCTCTACTTATTTTATACTTACTCACCATGAAAATGCACATAGCTGGGATGAGAATCAAGTCAGTCACTTCACTGCAGTGATAATAATGAATTATGTTTAGTGCAACACTGTACAAAACTACAAAACTCTGATGAGTGAAACATAAAACTGAAAGAGGAAATAGAGAGGAAAATAGGTGCCTTTTCAGCCAGTCAATAATCCTAGATCTAGAATCACATAAAAATGACATTTTACTGTGGCAATTTTTCTAATTTACTACAGCTGTTTGGTAATAATTTCTTCCACATGGAGACACTGCTCAAGAACAAAGGAAAAAGAGTGAGAAGGGCTCTTCCAGAATAGCTCTTGGGAAACAGTTATGCTGAAGAGCTGTGCTGGTGGTCAGTTTTTCATGAAGACAACCTGTGTATACTCACTGGTTGCATCTCATTAGAATCACTGCAGAACCTGCCACATTCAGTTACTGGACGAAGAAGGGTGGTTTTGTATTTTCTATTGGTTATTTTTCATACTTGGCTATAAATACTTGATGATGTGCCAATCTAACCTGCCCTGCTGCAGTGAAAGCCATTTTCCTGCAACACTGGCCCCAAAGGGGAAGCATCCAGTGCTGTAACTAGGATGCAGTAAAGCATGATGGCAGCTGTTTTTCATTTTGGTTTGGGAAATGAAATGTGTTCAGCTAAGTTGATTTCTTTGCTTGTACATCCCTGCTTGGTTCTGCCATGTGGTATAATCGGGATAATGCATCGGTTACACAGGGGTATGATCACAAGTCCTGTTTCTGTGACTGAACTGATGTTCACTGATGTGTGGTGGTAACAGCAAGTCACGTTGGTAGATTACAAAATTGAACTGTATCTTCAGTGACCAATTGCATGGTCAGTCCTGGCCAAGCAGCAAAGGGTCCTACAGCTGCTAACCGTGGGCACTGCTCTCCCAGAGGGCAGGTTGATCAGTTTCTAGCAGATGTGTTACAACAAATCCTACAAAAACCTTCTTGTATAAGATAATACAAACAGGAATACCTCATTACCACCTGATTTGTCTGTTTGGGGGGGCTTTCTACTTCGATTTGTGGAGACTTGCTGATTTAAAAGAAAAAAAAGGAATATTTTATCTGGAGTTATTTCAATGCAATTGGCCATCAGAAAATAATTTGCCAGAGTCAAAGCCTGTAGGCACTCAAATCTCTGTAGAGGGACCCATTTACTAATGGTCCTTTTCCTTCCCTCACATGTGAGAAGATAGAAGTAATTGTGGTGCTACATCAAGTCTTGATAGAAATCAAGCCACTTTACTTAAATGCTACTTCAAACCTTTCATCAGACAGGACACGCAAAAGAAAAGAGGGTTGATGTAGTGTTAGAACCAGAGGATAAAATCACACATGGGTGCAGCATATTTGTGCTATGGTAAATAAGCCTTGGTGCTAATTTTGATTTCGTACCCGCTGTTCTCAGTGGTGCTGTTGATTAATAAACTTTCCCAGCTGAGAGTAGCACCTCAAAAATGCTGTGTTGCAAGCTCTCAGGCAAGTCTGACATGGGTAAGGAGAAGGAAGAGGGTTTAGATCCTCTTTGTTTAGAACATTCGAATATATTTTTCAGTATGCCTCAACTAGTACTCCTGAATGTGACAGGGAAAAGATGGATTTATGGAAGGCATCAGAAGAGACTGGCTGTAACAGCACTGAGCAGCTGCTCTGCAATCATGTCCAGCACACAAGTGAGAAAAGTTACATATTTATGGAATCCAAATTCATCAATTCAGTTTCCAAGGTTAACTATGATTAAGTTGCAGAAAGAAAAGAAAAATTAATAGGATCTTTCTGTTGTAGATGCTTCCCTGGCCCATGTAGTCCTTTTGTGTGCTGCACTTCTGGCAGCAAAGGTCATGTAAGAAATTCTGTCGCCATGTTTTTGTACCCACTCAGTAGTGCTGTGGTGAGAGTTTGTGAGGTTGTAAAGCAGTACGATGAAGTAACCAGGGCTAAAAATAAACCTTTCAGCTGACCCCTTTTGCTCTGTGCTAGTTCATCTCTGACAGTAGATGCTTTGGATTAGAACCAAAGCATCTCTCAGAGTAAATACAAGCTGTGGGAAAAGCTTCACCTAGTTTCTAGATTGATTTTTTCAAGTTCTGTCATTCCAATTTTGATGTTACCAAACTGAATGTGTTTGTGGGACGATTAGAGCAGGCAACCCTTGCTGAGAGCAGGTAGCAGATTTCTGGCAAGCTCCTTTTTCCAGGCAATTTGTCATGTTTTAATTACATTAAAACATGAAGTAGGCAAGGGAAAGAAGCCCTAATTTAACTCTTGCACAGGCAAGTGCAGCTTCACTTCCATTACAATCAGGTGGACAGGCTCAGGCAAGCCACACAGAAGTGATATAAAATGCAGTGGTCACAACTGCAGCTACTGAGCTTAGAGATTCCTGAATTCTCCTGTTAGAGAACCTGGCTGCAGTCTTGATTTGGTCACATTGGTGCTGAAGTCATGGTAAGAGAGAATATCAGGATGTAGGTAGTGAAACAGTAATATATATCTTTTATTGAATAATAGTCATCATTCTAAAAAAAAGAAAATGTATACCTGGGAAAATTCATTCCCTATAATAAGTAGATTGCCACTGAAGCCAAGAGACTGCTTTACTGGAAATACAGTAGAAAATTTTAGGAGTAAAAGGCATGAGATGATCTGGTCATAGTAATAAAATATTCTAATTACTAGCTATAAAGGGACAACTCTTGTTAATATTTAATGAAGGTGTATGTAATAAAACGAGGTTGAGAATGAAAGCAAGCATCCCAGGGGGTGCAGAGTGAAAAGTTCATTAGTAGCCATTAACTGCCCAGAGTTTGTATGGACAAGACTCTTCCAGGGGATGTGTGAATGAAATTATAAAATATCTTTTGTAGTTGCTTTACAATTTAGCAGCTACCAGCCATAGTGACATGTCGTGATACAGGTTCAGTGTCTTCCTTCATGTAACAGACCTTTTTGCTATTTTAGTGAAAGCAGAAATTGATTTCACAGTGGTATAATTTTAAATGTTAAAGCATAATTGGATCTTATAAATCATTTGAGAGATTCAGTAGGTTAGTAAAGCCAGTACATAAAAAGTGTATGGACACTACATTTCAAACAAATTAAGCCAGTAGGGATGAGCAAATATTATGCTGTCTCTGGAACTGCACTCACTGCCTTTCAATTGTGTTGCAGAGTATCATTAGGTTAATTTAAACTTTCTTCCTGATTGTGCAAAAGTAAGTCTCTAAAAGGTTCACAGTAGTTTTTACGTGGTCTACACTTATTTTTCTTTTTTGGAGATTTGCTGAACGTTCTGGCTAAGCTTGGGCCTCATTTCTAGAACAGCAAACATGAAGGCTCTATCCACCCCTGCAAGGCTGTTTACAGTCTCGTGCTTTTGTTCCAGTTCCTGGGGTTGTGGAGGCAATCTCGTATCACAGAAATTGAACCAAGGCATGGATTTTACTCACCTGTATCATATGTCACAACACTGAGCAACTAGGTCAGGTGGCAATACATAGCTCTAAGGACCTAAGGTAACTTAACCTAGAGGACTTACCTGCATGTGTTTAGGAGATGTAAACAGGATGATATTTGCACAGTGTGCTAGTTTGCTGCATCAAGAAAGCATCCATCCAGAAGGAATATGACAAAGCTTCTTGGAAATATCAGAGTTAAAAGATTGAGCGGATAAAAAAGCTTTCCATTTCAGATCTCACAGAACATGGAACTTGACATCTTTGGTATTCTAAACAAGTATCTTGTGCCTGGTACCTAATTAACTAAGAAAATTGAATCCAAACAATAGGAAGGCTTTGCCTATCAATGCTAGTACTGAGACACACTTTCCCTCTGAAATTATAGCTCTATGGCCTGTGTTTCTTTCTGTTCCCTGGGGCTACATGCTGTATCTTGGATAAAAGTTCATTTTACATATACTTCATGGGTAAAAGTTTTGACTGGAGTTTTCTGTGCTTTTTAAGGCTGTGTCTACGCTTTATGAATCACTTGAATTTTTTTGCAATGAATCAAGAGGAAAGATGACAAATCCACTGCGACTGTTGTATCCAATGCAGCAGATGAGCAAATCCCACAAACTAGGGCAACTGAAAAGTCTGGAATGAGACAAGGATCTGCTGTCTACTTTGACTTCCAGAACTAAATCATAAACAAAATATGGCTAAATAATTATGAAACTGAAAATTATGATAATTTGCTGCTGCAAGATGGATTATGTGAGTTTCCTGTCAGAAGCTTGTCAGCGGGACAATATGCAAGGAGAAAAGGTTGGTTCCAAACAGTTTTTGAATGTTTTGTTCCTAACAAAGCATTCTAAGGAGTCTGTGAATTTGGAGGATATGTCATTTAGAAGAATATCTTCAGCTCTTCCTGCGGTGCCTAGAAATAACAACATATGAGTTACCATACTATGAAAAATCTTCTGGACTGAACAACATTCTCCAACCGAAGCATTTCTTCAGGAGGCCCATGTATGAATAGCAGAAGGTAGAGAAAAAATGCTCATGATGGTAATCATTTGACCAAATGACAGTGCTGCATGTAGGATGGAGTCTGGTCTCTGAAACTCTCATCACTGCTGACCACACCACAGCCAGAGTGGTATGCCAGAGGAATTATATTCCTGTGGAAGGGGATAGTTAGTGTTAATTCATTCACACACTGGGAAAAGTCTTCCAGAGAAAGAAGTCTCCTACGCACAATGAAATGCTAGGTTTAAATGAAGCTATATATATATATTATTATTATGTATAATTATTGTCTAACTGGTGGAGGAGGGCTGCTTGGAGGAGATGGGGGTGTTTTTCCAGCTCTAAAACTTTTAAAAAAATCACTGAAGAAACATCAAAGTTGAAAAAGTTAAGGAGGACCTGGCTTCCAGGTCTGAGCAGAGGTGAAGAGTATTGAGAGCAGAGCTAATGGTAGTTGTCCAAGGGCTGCTGAATACCAAGAGTGGGTATCTGAAATGTGAATGTGTTTATGTGCCAGGGTTATGTCATCTTCTGTTAATGTTGTTTCAGAGCTTAGCTGGAGGTTACAGCATCTTGCCAACAGTGTGGGGCCTTCGCTGCTCAAGAGGTTTGTACAGCTCATACCTGGGCAGTGCAGTAGACACAAACTAGCTTTCCCAGAACCCTTACAAACAGTTTGTGGAGTCTAAATGTGGGACTGACCTGCTTCTAAATGTTTGGTAATGAAATCTTTGTGGCTCATGGTCTGGCTCTGTCTGTGCTGTAGTGACTTCAGTTCACAAAGATGCCTCTCAAATTAATACAGCTCAGCCGTGGCTTGCTCTGTGGTGTGAATCCTCTTCCCTGGGTTATTCTGTAGCCTGCCCTGAATCCCCTTCTGCAGTAAATATGCTGCTGTCCAAGCCAGACTGTCATCACTGTTCTGTGAATATATCTTATATGAGAGAAACTGTCTGCTACAATACATCTCATGGTATTGATGTATAAACTGAATAAAGCAAGAGAATGTTCTTTTCTTCCTTTTGAAGTTTGGGGTTTTTTTAAATCTTGGTGGTTTTTGTGCTGAAACCCATTATTACAGACCCGTTTCCTTTGCTGCATGATGAAACATTGTCATGTACCATATTCCTCTGAGGCTCACAAACGGGACTGTGGATTTTCACAAACCCTGTAACATTTTCCCTTACACAGGAAAGTCATAATCAGTATAAGGATGGTGACCTTCAGTGCAGGTCCCTGTTCAAGGAAGCTCTCAGTTATGTACCAGAGCTGTAACCGGGTGCAGTGAATTTTAGTCTTTCTCTATATTGCTTGTTATTTCTCTATTTAATCCCAGTGAGATGTACAGTGTTCAGGAAATTGTTAAAGAAAACCACTAGATTAAAGAGTTTGCCACTAAACCACATAATAGTCTCCAAATCATATTTTCATTACATTGTTGATTAAATGTGCTTCCTAACAGCAAAGAATGCTGCCTTCTTAACAGCTGGTCACATTTTGGGTGTTAACACGGTCATTTCCAACATCTGGCAGTTGAAGACTACACCCAATTTATCATGACCTATTTTTATCTATGGCTGACAGTGGCTATGAGCCAGCAGAGTATTTTTAGAGCTCCTGCTTTTGACACCTATGCATCAAATATATTATCTTCTCTGCTTCTGGACCACTTGGGAAGCAATAAACCCTTCTTTTTATTTTTTCTTGTTCATGGTTGCTTTGTTATCTTTAAAGCAAAAGAGAGCTCTGTAATTAACCTCAGTGTCATATTCTAGCATCCATTATGATCTCAGTTTTAACTGTCTGTTTAGCTGATGAGTATATAATGAGCACATCTGTCTAATAATAGAACTTGAAGGGAGTCCTGGGCCTCTGCTTTTAGCTGATTTTGTTGGTTATTCCCTTCTGAACAGGCTGATGCAAAATGATGGTTCCATTCCAGTTTAATTTGAGGTTCAAAGTCCTGTGTTAAGCACAGGCTGAAACACACTGATTTAGGAGGAAGACTGGCACAATGCATTCCAAAGCCTGGTATGCATTCTGTGCTTTTAATGTCTCATTAATGTACTTAGCTTAGTCACAGTCCTACAAAAGAGGCTCCCTCTGTGTCACGCTGGTGACCCTGGTTTGGAAAGCCAGTAGAGTCAACTGCAGCCCACAGCCCTGAACTCTCTTTCTTCCCAATCCATTCCAAAATCATCCAAGGACTTGCAGTTTATTTAATCTACCTAGCACTTAGCCTTGGCAACTGGGTACCGTCTGACTTGAACCACGCGGTTTTTTTTGCCAAGCCCTGGATTGGGGTTCTTTCCTCTCACAGTATCTGTGGAAGAAGAGTACAGAGCAGGTATTCCTGGCCCCACAGCACCAAGGATCCTCAACAGCAGGCTGGATGATGAGGTGCCCCAGGCAATGGACTGGCAAAATAGTCATGTTTGTGTGTGATACTGCGACGAATGTTCTTGTCCCTGGTAAGGGTGCTGTCCGAACAGCAGGGACGTCGTTGTGGCTTAACCATGGCTGGCAATGGAGCACCACAGAGACACTCAGTCCTGCTTCTCTGCGGTAGTTACAGCAAGGGGGGCTGTACAGGGCATTTCCTTGTCCTTGCTTTTAGTGAGAGATCTTCTGTCAGTGCTTTGTAAACAGGAAACTGCAAATGCAAGTGACAAACAAATACACAGATTGAAAGAGTGTTAACCAGTTTCTCTAACCAAGAGAAAGGACAGGTGATCATGTGTAAATGCTGCTTCTTTTCTACAGAATGAAACACTGAGATGGGAGGAAGGATTTTGATGAACTGCTACGTTCTAGTAACAGGGTGTCATCTAAATTTTGTCTAAATTGCTGTGGTCTGGTGGTGGGTGCTGGTGGATTTTGCTGGCTGATAGGATGTAACAATTAGTTCCTAGTCCTTTTTCCAGAGCAGAGCCTGTTGACAAGGCTTGACAGCATCTTATACTGCCAAAGTTGTTCTTTTCAAAGTTAGTTCATAACTCTGTCTCAGGAAGTATTCAATTCCACAGAGGTGAAGGAGTATAAAATGGGTAAGGCAGAGAGGGAGCAAGTGCAGCACCTGTGTTAAGTATTATTAAGTAACTTAAAACAGCCAGAGATTAGAGATATAGCTAAACAATTTTGGGGTTCAAAATCATTACAAGGAACTGGGCCTGTCAGGTACATTTGCTCTGAAATGCTGTATGTTCCTGCTGATGTACTTGTCTTAAACTTGAATGCCCAGCTCCACAAACCAGGGATGCTGTATCTGTATGTTGCCTGGCCCAACACAATTGTGGTCCACAGTTAGGGCTTCTGATACTGCTGTGGAAATAAATCATGAAAGCAAGTAATGGGTGTTGCTCCATTTTTTACTTCATGGCTTTTAATTCTGGAGAAAGGAAGAAGACTTCTCTAAGGAAGACAGCAGACAGAGGTCACATAGTAGGGTGACAGACACTCCAAAAATACCAAAATTATTTGGTTTGCTCAGATAGGAAAACTCTGCTTTCTCAGTTTGGCAACTGTACAACATAATATGTCATATAAGTTTCTTTTTAAATGCATACTAGCCTTAACCTAAAGACTCTAGATCTAGTCTCAAACAGGGGCTGCTATCAAGCAAGAAAGGGAATGGAAAGAGTAGCTGCCATTTCATTCAAACTGATTGCCTCTGGGTAGAAGAAATTGCAGGTGCTTTCTCACCTGGCCTTCAGACCTATGGCATGGTAGCACAGCTGTGTGAGCAGCGGGCCTGGGCACTGAGCAGGACCTCAGACAGACGCAGGTTGTTTCTGAGACACCATAACCAGTGTCCTGTCACACCAAGGGCTCCTCTATTACATACACCTAGTAGGTAGTCCACCTAGATAGATGTAAGCACACTTAAAACATAAATTTGGGCCCAGGTAATGCAACTCCTGTAATTGTATTCATGACCATGTTTCCTCAGCGCAGTCAAGCATCCTCTCTTCTAGGTGAGAGTCCATTCATGGCTGGGTTCCCCATTCCAAGGCAAGGACTCTCTGAGATCTGTGTGTGTTATTTTTTATTTCCCTGTTTGCTCAAGGCCTTCTGGTTTTCTGATAAGTGAAGTCTGAAGTTAAATGGTCTGTTACAAAAGCGTGCTCTGGTTCCTGTTTCCCACCCTGCCTTCTGGTATGTCTGAGCCCAGCGTTAGAGCAGCGTGGCTGCCCCATCCACAGCAACAAACAATGTCACTCTTTGCCTGCTGAAAAAGCCCCACTTCTTATCAGTGGCACTGCGCCTTGTGATTGTTTTCTGGAAACCAAAAGCAGTCAACGCTGTGAACTGTGTGTGCCTGGGGAACTTCCACTCCATCAAATTGCCTTGGAAATCTTCTTGGTGCTGTACGTGGCTATCGCCTCACTTTACACACAGTTCTGTGACAGCAGGCCAGCCTTACTGATATCTTCAATATACACGTAAATTAGGATTTCATAATGAAAAAAAAAAAGTTGCTTTTTTTTTTAATGAGGAATGCAGAGGGTTTTTTCTTGATGTGTTGTTGCACAGGCACTCAACACATGGCAATCTCTTCTAGGGATTCTTTCCCTCTGAGAAAATGTTTTTGTACAATAAAGGAAGAAGAGTATTGCTTAGTTCATGACAGCTTAACATGGACAAAACAGTTCTTTCTGCACACAGAAGCCTCTTGAAAGCTTTCTTGGAATTGGTTTAGTCGTTTTTGCATGTCCTTACCTCTCTAACAAATAGGAACTTGCTTTAAAAGGTTCACTCAGTCTGTTTTAAAGGTTACAAAACGACCATCCTCCCTCACAGCTCTTTCCGATCCTTTCTGGTATTTCCCCTCTTTTTTAAATTGGTTTTATTTTCTTTTTCTCTTTAATTTCTTTTTTTCCCCTATTCTTTCTGACCATGACATAGACCAACCTTTTACTATGCTCACCACAGCTCAGCATGACTGGCTGATTGCTGAGTGGGATTTTATATAATTGTTAAAGCAGAGCAAATGAAAATTGGGCTGCTTGTGTGAGACTCGATGTGGAATTGAGGAATCACATACTTAAAAATCAGGACTACAGCACTTGTGTGGACAGCATTCAGTTACTTTAGAGTGTGACCTCTTTTTATGTCATTATATTTAAAAGAAAACATAGTCTTGGAAGCCTCAATATCAAGAACCTTAAAACTGAAGTATGAAAAACCCTGTAAAGAATAGCATCTAGGAAATTATTCAATCAGGGACTGAAAACTAGGCAAAGGTATTTACACTGCAAATATTAATTTATTGGCTGTAAAATATTCATTGATTTTACAGTCTAATATGGCTATGTCTCATGCACTAATAAATGGGTTTGATTAGAGTCAATATGCAATGATGAAAGTGTGTTTCCCGTGGCACAGCTTTGCCAGTGTTGTTACCTCAGCTCTCAACTCAGAAAGTCACACACCCAGTTAGCTGACCTTGGTCTTCTCCATTCTACCTGCCTTTAATCTTCACTTAAGTGGTATGTGAGCTTATTAATTGCATTTTTTAAACACATTTTAAGGATATTTTGAGAAGTAAATGATAATAAATCAATGAAAGCCTGTATGTCTCTAATTAGCAGGACCTATCCACTGTGTCACTGAACATCACACGGTGCTTGTACGAGCTCCTCTTCTGCCTGTCCCTCACGCAGTGCCTGTTTAGGCTGATCTTTCTTGCTCTGTTTTGCAAAGCAATGTAGTAACTGCATGATTTGGTCACTCACTAGATGTAAATAAATTCGCCATGTACTGCAGAAATGAAATGACCTTTAAAAACTCTTAACTGGACTTAGAGCAAGTTTTCAGAAGCAGTGCAAAGTAAATAAAGTGTGTTGATACTCTATGTCCAACAAACTATCCTGGAAAATACGAGGGGTATGATAATTTTATCTCAATATGGAACATGCAATGTTTTTTGTGGCTCAGGTGTTACCTTCTTGCTAAGAGAAGAATAAAGTGTTTTCATACTGCTTCCAACAAACAAAAAACCCCAGCAAATTCATCGTTTTGGGTTGTGCTTTCTTCCTCCTGCGCTTCTTCCATCCAGATACATAAAAGATTTGTGGATATTGTCAAAAAGTCCCTTTATGAAAATTGCAGCTATCCCATTTCAGCTATTCAGCTGCCTGTGACACAGACGGCTCTTTACAGTAGAGCTGATAAATCTATTTACTCAGACTTTTCCAAAACCAACACTGCTGCAAAGAGCACGGGATAAAATTTATTCTCTAAGAGAACATCAGCACAAAGTCACACAAATCTCATGTAAGCCTGAATATCTGACCAAATGCCATAGAATTTGAGTGTATCTGAATGGATGTTGAAAATCATGTGTGTGACAGTCCACATTTGTATCATATTAAATTATTTAAACTTTTGGCCCAATTAGGAATAGCAAGAGAGAATTCTGTATAAACCCTCAGTAAATCCTCATCCAAACTGTTGCCTATACCATTCTTCAAAGAAAGAAACCTGAAAGAAGCAAATAATGGGTATTGTTTACATCAAAATAATAATATAAAATTTAAACAAGCCCACAGAAAATGGCTTATCTCGCTAGGGAGCTGGACAGATGGGTTGGCATCAAAACAGCGCCTGCTCTCCTGTGTGGGCCTCCTGTTTGTACTCTTTGGTTTGGCAAACAGTTGTAATAGTCTGTGTTGTGTGCACAGAGCTGCTATTTTCAATAGCAAATCATAAGAAAATATTTAAACAATACAGAAAGTGTGAACTGAAAACTCTGAGCAGTACTGGTGTGTGTGCATGTGCATGAATTCAAATATGACATATTAAAACCAAAAAAAGCCAACCAGGCAGTGCTACCATGGTGACCTTCCAGTCAATAGAAATCCAAGCCCTGTGGTTTACTTTGTGTTTTAGGACTTTTGCATCCATATTCTCAAAACTTGTGAGTCACCTGTGTTTGCAGAGGAAAATGGGTCAAGAACGAGGACACTTTTCCTGCCAGGTTATATGGCAAAGGTGTGGACATACTGACACATCCTGTTGGCTGAAGTTCTTCTCCCTCTGCATTTTCAGGGCACGTTTCCTCCAGTGTAGCTTCCACTGATGTTCATGATTCAGAGTCATGAGAACCTGTGAAGTGAGCATTTTATGTTGTTAATTTTTCCTTTAGAGGAAGGAACTGATTTTTCTTCCCTGCTTGTGTGTAATGCTCATTTTACAGATACATGTCAGAAAAGGACAAAGAAAAGTTTCTGGCACTTGATGCCTGGTGCAAACACCAGATGATGTTCACAGCTAACAAGGGCCAGTTGTTTGTTCTCTATCTTGTTCCTTCTTTTAAAGAAGTCCCATGGGTTTAGAGATGCACTTTAATGTAAAAACTTCAAAGTTAAAACCCTTACCCCTGTAAGGGAAATCAGTTGCAACTATGTCATGAGGTTGAAGCCACAGGAACAAATAGTTCTCATAAACTTTTTGAATAAAGCATACAGACTAAGATGCTGCTGTGATTTTTTTTGGGAATGGCAAATCCCTTGTTGGAAAATGTAAGACAGAAAATCGTGGGAGTTTTGTTTCAGAAAGGTTCTAGGTTTCCATGTACATGTGAAACATAGTCTTGCTCTGAGATGTTGATATTACAGGACAGATTTTGCCTGGGGAACAGGGGCCTATAAGCATTTGAGAGAAAGAAGTTTAAGTTTTAAAATTTTTCTTAAATAAAAAACTATTTTTGCTAACTTGTCTATAGTATATCATGAGTGGAAAGTCATCTTCAAGCATTCAGAGGTATGCCCAAAGACATCCAAACTCAAGTTTAATTTTGGGAATCCATAGTCAGGGTCTTCTACAGAGAACACTGCACACTGGGGTCCACCAGCATTATTCATACATGTTGTCCTAGTTTTGGTAGCTTCCCCCAAATAATTTGCTCAGAGTGTGCTTATTCTGCAGACACTGTAGATGTAACACCTCCAGTGAGCTCCTCCAGGTCTGGTGTAAGCACCTGGAGTTTGACAGAGGCTGAATTACTCTGTGCTTGGCCAAAAACTGTAACTTGTCCAAAACCTGGTGTGGCTGGAGCTGATCAGCTGCCACCACCTGAGCTCACACTGCCCAGGTTCTGCCCAGCTGCCTGGGCAGCCCCTCAAACAGCTCTAGTCTGTGCAGATGTGAGTCCACTGTGTTTAGTGTCTAATGATGGGGGACCACAGTTTACAAGCAAATCATGAAGTTCATCAGAATTCACGGAGACTTGAGAGCAACCTTTTTTTTTCAGTACAAGATATTTAATTGCAAAATTTAATGCTGAATAGAGTAAATAACAAGTCATTTTACTACAAATGGAGATGGATTTTGATTACTGGTTGTTCAAGTATCAGATTTATTGCTTCAGATACCTCCACCTGAGCAAGTTCTTTGTGGAGGGGCTCTGCAAAGCTCCCTTTGCTGGCCCTGGGGAGGTGCTGGCTCAAAAGACCTGTTTGAGACATCCACTGTGGACTGAGTGCAAGCCCAGGGGGACTGTTAGCTGTCTGCATGGCAGACCTCTACTTGTGATCCAGAGAATCTCTTCCCAAGTGTGTGTTAGTGAGAGCCATCTGGACTGTAACAAGGTCCTCTGTGTGGCACAGGGGCAGTGTGTGTGTGCAGCCCCTCGCAGAGCCCCCAGCTCGGTAGTGAAGGAGAGGTGAGATGCTTCTCTTCCTCCCGAGCAGGCAAACGCTGTGCCAAAACTGGGCCATCAACCCTCTGCTCCCATGGGCATATCTGAAGGAACAGATCTTGAGCAAACAGCCAGTAAGCAAGATCTGATTTTCGTTTGTTAGTCACACTGTGTATCTTGGAGGAGAGGCTGGTTTCTGCTAGTGAGCAACTGGTTGTACCAGTCACACCAGGGCGATACAGCTGGAGTTTTGAATAGCTGTGAGCACTGAGGTGTGCCCTGCAGGCAGTGCTCAGATACAGGTGTTTGCCAAGGGATAAGTGTCCCCCCACTGTGTGACTGTTCATTGGATCGGACAGCTGCATAAAGAACCCCAGACTCAGAGCAGTCTCCATCCTCTGAGAGAGAGCCTTGAGGCCGTGCCTGCTCAGGAGAAAGCCAGACTGCAGCAGCAACATGTCCCAGCTGGAAACTGCGATGGGAATGACCATTGCTGTCTTTGACAAGTATGCCAGGACTGATGGCAACAGGCAAACCCTCAGCAAAGCAGAACTGAAGACCCTCCTGGAAAAAGAGCTCCCAAACTTCCTCGCGGTAAGAGAACAGCTCGGCATTGTCTCTGTGCAGCAGGTGCAAGAGCTGCCTGCAGGCACAGTTTTCAGTCTGTTATCAGGGAAATTACATCCAGAAATATGCAGTGGTTTGTAGGAGAGTGTAAAATGAAAAAACTTTTTGCACATACTGTGTAAAACTGATTCTAACATTCAGGGCCATTCCCTGTTTGCTAAATTCACATCACTCAAGTTATCAGAACAATGGCTTTGAAATAGATTGGATTTCAACTTCAGAATTCACCTCCTACTTCTGTTTATCACTGGATTTATCAGCTCACATCATGTCACAACTGCTGTGAAGGGAGTTGTGTTGTCAGCAATTGAAGATCTTGATTGCAGATGGGGAATGTTTCTAAATATTTATACACTTACCTTTTCTAGATATTTATACTACATACTCAGTGCTCATCAAAATGATGCATAAACCAGAATAATAGATGAACTCATAGCAGAGTGTTTGGCATTTGTCTTTAATAGCAAAAGAAAGTCCAGAAAATGTATTTTACAATATAGATTTGTATGTAATCATCAGGTGCATTCAAGCAGGTATTCAAGATAATACGTTATAGTAAAAGCTTTAGCTGACAGGAAGACAAAACGCTTTCCATTTTCAGTTTTATTTGCTTCCCTTCACTAATAATCCAAGACACAGTTTTAATGGTCTCATTCTTGCCACATCAGAGTAATGTTTCTCTGACTGTACATTTATTGTTCTTAATGGCAAGAGTCTAGAACCAAGTGGTCTGTGTGTGACTCCCACTTTTTGTACCCAGCATAATTCATTTTCTTAATAGCTCTTTCAGAGCACTGCAGCCAGAGTACTTGATATAATTTAGTATCTTTCCATGCGAGCTCTATGAATTCACTGCATGACATCCATGCCTGCTGGATTTATTTCACACAAATAAAACAGTAATACACTATTCAGAATAAGGTCCTGGGTGACTCAGGGGGAATAGATTAAAATGTTTCTGAAAAAGCCGTATAAAACAGAGCAGTGCTTGTGACCCAACAGCATCATGGAAGTGTCCTGCTCCTGAGCAGGGAGCTGTGTGTTACCCTGCAGCACTTACACGTAAAGAGCAACACCAACAACAGAACCAGAATCCTGAGGGGGCATGGAAATCCCCCAGACACTGGATATTTGGTCTAAATAAAGTTGCACTGGAGAGCAACCAAACGTGATGATGCTCAATGGTGTGTCCTGACTGCATTTACTGGCGAGGCAACACTTTTTCCAGTTTCCCCCAGCTACTCTTACTGGCTCTACGTATTTCCTGCCACTGCTGGAAAAACTGGATTTTTCCAGGAAGTTAATTAGCTAGATGCTCTCTTATGTTCCAGTCTCTATCTTTCTTTCTTTCTTTACTTATTCTAGAGAAAAAAATGGCACTTTTATACCAGTATTTTAAATAAATTTAAACCAACGTCCTGCCTTGTTGCTGTCCTGTCAGACTAATAACTGCAAGAAAGAAATGAAGAACATAAACCTGACTTTGGAAAAAAAAAGTTTTACCTGCATTTTCCTGCCATTTGTGTCCATATCTTTTTTATTTGCAAGACATTCTGGGAAACAGTGTTTTTAAAATACTCCTGTGTAGTTTTGGCCTCAGACTTGGTTAAAGCTGACACAGCTCACAGCTGTCTGGGAAGGTGTTGAATCAATCAGAGGCAGAAATACCACAGGGCTGAAGGACTGGGCTCAGTTACAAAGAGTTTCCAAAAAACAATTCCCACTTGTGCATTTCAAAAGTAAGTCAGAGGGTAAAACTTGTTCATATATTTCACTTATAAAATAAAAACTCATTGTAATTTACAAAATGAAAAGGAATAAAAACTTCCAGACACATTCATCAGTCCCATCTAGGGAACTGGTCCAACTTTTAGTGATTTTAAATGTGCATGTATTTAAAGTGAAAAATGAAATTACAGAATGAGAAATTTAGTTAATTAGATCATGATCGAGAATTGCCTTCAGAATTAAATTACGGTATTAATTATTTTTAATTCGTTTAAATTTTTCCAAAATTTTATACCATTTCTTTCTAGTATAATATCAGATTTATGTTCTGTTTCCTAGATTAGATAAGTCTGTACTGCCACCCCCTGTTTATTTTTAGAATTGCGCGTTCTAAAATCCCTGGAGACAATCATTGGCAGGACTCAGGCCAAAATCCCTCCTGTAAGCTACTTTAGAAAGTACTCTCTTTTTTTTTTTTTTTTAAAGTGTATTTGGCAAAATAAAATTTAAAAAAAAAAACAACAAACCCACACCACTGTCTTTTTACTTAGACGATGCCTTGCTTAAAATCAGTCTTGAGATATGCTGGTTCAGTCAGTCCATCAGAATTATGACAACTTAGAAAAAGGCTGTTCTGCTATTTTTTGCTGTGGTTACTCAAGCTCAGCATCCCACTCCAGTGAGCAGCTTCTGCTGGGCCCCGAGACCATCAGCGGCCCTTTTGACGTTTGCACCTTACCTGGATTCATGTGTTTAGCGAAGTTTAAATTTGGCATTTGCACCAGGAAAGCAGCATTTTGCCAACCCGCAAAGTGCCCGAGCTCCAGCCGAGCATCTCCAGCGGGGCGGGTGGGGAACTCTGGCGTTGAATTCATCTGGGCAATGTCCTCAGGGCCTTGTGCCACACAGCTTTAATCACGATGGGCGTTGTTTTAAATGTAGAAAATGTGCCTCTCGGCTCTCAGGTGTAATAAACACAGGAGCACATGCTCCTGGAGAGGGGCTGCTTGCAGCCTCTGGGACAGGGTGGGAAGGCTTGAGCCTGAGTCTGAGTCCTGCCCTGCGGATGGTGGGACTCCTGTCTGCTCCTGCTGCCAAGGAGAGCCCCCAGCTTAGGGCTGGTGCCAGCAGTGCCCCAAGTTCCTGTGGGGAGGGTGTGCTTGTGGGGCAGAGGAGATGTGCAGCTCCCAACAAGATGGGCAGGCAGAGGCAGAGCAGTCCCTTGTGGTCTCACATCCCATGCTGGCTGCTGAGCAGTTGCCTCAGCCAAGCACAGGGTGAAGAAACTCATGGCAGTATAACCAGAGACATGACGCACAAAACAAGCAAAGAGAAGGAAAGAAAGGTCTCACTAGCAGAAAACATGATAACCTGATGTTCTGGGCAGGTTGATGGCAGGGCTGCAGGCAGGAGCCTCCAGCACACCCCCATCACACATCCACCTCCCAGGCAACTCCATCAGGATTCCCAACAGAAAGGTACCGTGTGTCTGAGCTGGCACCAGCCTCATGCTCCCTGGGTGTCCCTCCACACCTCAGCAAGAGCCTGGAGCCCCCCCAGGCACCTTGTTCAGGAGATGTTGCTGCATTAAGGACGTGCCTCCTCTCACCTCAACCTGCTTTTTTTCTTTTGCAGTCAGGGAAGGACAAGGATGCTATTGATAGACTCTTCAAGGACCTGGATGAAAATGGAGATTCCCAAGTGGACTTCAAAGAATTTGTCATCTTTGTGGCAGCTTTGACTTCCTTCTGTCACAAATATTTTGAGCAGAATGCAGCCAAATAGTTGTCAAACTGCTCACAGAAGGTGTCTTTGCCTGCGTTCCATATGCTAGTGGTATGGATCCCTTCACTCCTTCCATGTACTGCTATGAAGTTTGCAAGCATGCTGGGCTGTAAAAATAAACCCTACTGTGCTTACTTCCCTGTCCTGAATGTTAATTTCTCCTCATTTGTGAAACAGTCTGGGTTTAGTGGCTCTCCCCTAACTCACACTGAGCAGTTTCCCTCCTTCTCTGCTTTTTAAAACACTATTCTTTGCCAAAAGGCTCAATATTCATCCCAGTGCAAAGGCTGCACAAGGGTGAATGCTGCTGGAGCCATGAATTAGCTGGAGGCTGCTTTTATACATCAGCATCTCTGGGATGCAGTGGCCGAGCTTCCGCTGACAGCCTGCAGCCCAAACCCACACATGTGCCACCACAGCTGTATTTATACCAATATATTGATATTATCTTATTATTGGCAACGTAGGTAGGTTTGTACACTACAAAGATTTTAAGTAAGTTTAAATACCCTCCCAAATAACGTGCCATATTATTTTTAACTGAAGCAAGACTAATGTCAGCAATTACTGCTTTTTTACCTGAAAAATGTCTGTGTGGAGAAGTGTAAGACCTTACTTTCAGAGGAGCAGGCAATAGACATCAGCTGGAATTCTGCACCTGGAACAAATGACTCAATCTGTATTTTGAAAGGCTTTGCAGGTGAGCATCCCGGTGCAAACTGCAAAACCATCAAATTTAGTTCTTTTATCTACAGAACAGCCCTTTTGGTGCTATTCCTGTCCTATACCAAAAGCCAAGTCTTTCCCTGTCCTACTGCACATGCAAACGTGCTGTGCAGGTAGAGGTGCCACAACTCCCTGTGCAGCCACACTGGTTTTGGGAGATCATGCAGCCCAGCAAAGGTAGAAAAAACAGTTCTGTAAGTGCGGAGCTGCTTTAGCTGCAAAAACATCTTCCTCTTTCTGCTGGAGCCTGCTACAACGTGTTGACTGACCACAGTTACGTGCCTGGAACAAGACCTCAGTTTCACTGTTTCCTGAATCAGAAGTTAAACCACAGGTTTGACCTTTTCATAACCCCATATAAACATACAAATATTTAAGTGTATTTATCTTCTGGGGAACTTGCTGGGAAAAGTTTGGGCTTATTAGTTTATTCCAGCCTGTTTTAACCATTACAGGTGTCATTTCATCTAGCTTGCTTGGGTTCCCCAGTTTGGCTCTACTAACTAAACAACACTTAAAACATTATTCCTTAACCCAAGGGCACAGTGTCCCAATACACTTTACTGGATGTGACTGCTGGCTGCTTTGGGAAAGGCTCTGCTGTGACTCTTGGGTGAGATCAAGCATTTGTGATCCACAGACCAGGCTTCCCTTGGTGAATGTGCTCTGTCCCCACCAGAGCTGTTCAACCCTGGTAAGACCTCAGGATCCCCCATGCCCCTCATGCTACATGGAGCTGGTGTACACACCTGCACTGTACCTGGCACAAACACCTGCAGAGGGGTTCCTCCACCCAAAAAGCACTAGAGCCATGACTGCTGTGAGAGGGAGCAGCCAGAGGTGCTGCTGCAAACAGCGCTGCAATGGGTGCTCTAGCCTGTGGTCCAGTTTGGATCAAAGACTGTGCTTATTGTGCAAGGAAAACCAGTGAGTGCTGCCCACATTCACACCTCTCTGTCACCTTGCTGAGGACAGATTCCCGGCTTAGCATGGACATACCACAAAAGCCCGATGATCAGTTATTCTTTTTCAAAAAGACTAGCATAAACTCATAAATTAGTATCTGTGTGTGCAAGAAATTGCTCCAGAAAGGAAGTCTGTATGTGTGTGTCTGCCAGTCTGAGTGTGTCTGACCCCTGCTGAAAGGGACAGCAGGGGTTTGTCCCCATTCCAGTGCTGCTGCAGACTGAGCTCTTGCAACCAACCATTTTGAGCAGGGATCTGCCTTCCAGTCCCCAAATCCTTGTGGCACACAGTCATGATGGGCAACACTCAGAAGGCTGCTGCAGGTACTGGATAGCTGGAGATGAGTTGCATCACATACATTACAGATGCATCACACTTGCAGAAGTACCATTACTTGTGTTATTGACAACAGTAATATTTCTCTGCACAGCCTAGGCAAAAAAACTACTCATCACCAAAACGTGCAAAATTCTTCCCAATCCAGGGATCACAAATTGGCCTTTTTTTCAGAGACTGCTCCATATTATTTCTGTTGCTTGAGGTATCTTTACAGCTCTAATCCAGCATGGCTCTGCCCAGTGGCTTCTGTGCAGCTCACCACTTGCAAGGGCTGGCAGATTCCAGGATCACATCCATCACTATTTCGTCAAGGCTATAAAGGAGAGAAGTGCTCTGCTTATTGCAAAGCAAGTTGATTATAAATTCCAGAGTCAAATTTCCTATATTGCACATCTAGCTAGCCAGCGGTATAGACCACCCCTGGGGTGAGGAAATCTTCGTGATACCTATCACCAATTGATTGGTGTATCTTTTTTTTTTTAAATGTATTTTTCCTTTTTTTTGAGTTTGGCATAACATCCAATGTTCTTTATTGCTTCAGAATACCCATCCTCAATGAAATTATTTTTTCTACCACTGCGTGGCGCTAAACGCAGCCTTTTTATTACTGAGCCCAAAATTGCATGTGTCATTATTGCAACAGAATGTAAAGGATTGCAAAAATCAGAAGTGTTCTTAACATCGCGGCAATTTTATGCTGGACAAATAGCGGATGTGCCATGGAGAGTATTTCATGACTGCAGTGGGAACAGCGGGAGGTGAGGGCCAGGCAAAGGCTCAGTTCCTTGAGCTTTCAGAAGGGCTGCACCAGCCCAGTCTCACCCTCGTGAAAGAGTTTCCCCTTATTTGCAAATTGCAGGTCCTCTGTGCAATTTATTGTAGCGTTGCTCTCCACCCCAGTGAAATCACTTTTAAAACATCTCTTAAGGAGAACATTTCTGAAAAGCTCCTCCCGTCTTGCCAGCCAGGGGATTCACCTGGTTACTTCATTTCATGTATGGGATTTTTAAAACCACACTATTGAGCAGTGAGGGCTGTGACATCCCCCACATTTCACTCTTATTTCCTAAAGCACCTGCCCCCTGTGTCCAATACCCACACCATTTCGCTCACTCTCCAATGCCATTTTGCCCATTTTCCTGATATTCCGCAGGGGTTTTCCTGTGCTCGAGGCCTCGCCTCACCCTGCTCACCTGCAGTTCTGCTCACAGCAGCCAGAAGGGCTGCTCCACCTCCCCAGAGGGCTTCAGACACACCACCGTGAGCTCCAGCACCTGCACCTCCCCGAGGGACCACCTGACCTGCCCTCTGGCCACCAGCTCCAGCGTGCTCTAAAACGTGTGGGATCTGATTTCTCCTGCAGCCCCCAGCCCTGCAGGCTCTTCACTGGTGTTGAGCTCTCCTTAGGCCCCCGGTCCCACAGTACGTGTGGGGACACCGGAGAGCTCAGAGCCAGCAGCACACGATGCTGTGGGCTGCTTTGCTAACCTGAAGGAGCTGTGCGTGTTCAGAGCTGCAAAAAGAGGGGAAAGAAAAGGGGTTGGGTTTTTTAATTCTTTTTCCCTACAGATTTTTCAAAAGCTTTAACTCTGCAATCAATATTCATTTCAATGTAGTACTGAAAATTCAACTGATGACACCTCAGAGAGAAAATGATCCAGGAATAAAAGAAATTAACATATAGCTCCCACCTCACCATAGAACAAAAGTGAATTTTCAGAATATATTATTTAACCTAAAAGCATCTGCACAAAGTCACTTTAATATTTTTCAATTCATTAATTTTCTTTCACAGTGTTATTAGTTTTCACTATGCACCCACAGTTTACCCTGAATATACTGTGTACTTCCTTCCCTCAGTAAACTTTTGTCATTCAAAGTTCAAGCTACAGAGATGCTAGACCTGGTTTTATACCTGCCATTTAATCTCAGCTCTTAAGCCTAAGTGTATTATGTATGATGAGATAATTTAAGAAACAGCATAGGCAGCTGTAAGAGAAAGGAAAAGACAAGATCAAGAGCAGCTTGGCATAAACAAGCTAATGGTTGTGCCTTGTGCACATTTGACTTAATTATCTTAATAGAAAATAAAATATATGGGAAAATATATTACCTTCAAATGATGATGTGGGAAATCATCATCTATGATGAGTTCCAAATTCAGCAAGGCTTAAAGGCAGAAGTCAGCAAGCCAGCCAATAAGTATTTTTATTATCTTATACAGAAAAAGGTATCAATTCATATTAACAGTAAATCAATTCTACAGATCAAGATACTGCAATATCTATAGGTGCCATTTTAAAATCTGATGACTCTTCAGGTTTTAAGATGACCTGAAATCTGATTTCTGAGTGTGCATACAGGAGAAAACAGGCATAATGTTACTGAAGTCACTTGTGGTCACTTATGCTGTGGTTTTGCCTGGGAACATTCCTCATTATTTTATCTTCAAGTTCACTGAGGCTCACGTTAAAAAATAATTCACCCAGTCAACAATACTGTTTATCTCCCCAGTAAACCCAGTCTGGGGATGGAAGCTTTTCTTTCCCCAATCCCTCTGAGCATCCTACACTAGCAACGTGCACTTTCAACACTTGACCTGGAGTGCCAAGATCAAGCTTTTAACAAAATACATTTTAGCTGCTGGTTTCCTTACAAAAGGTGGGCAGAGAAGGAGGAGGAGATGTTACCTGTCTTTTATGAAGTCTCACTGTGAAATGCTCCTGGAAGAGCTGTGAAATTGTGTTCGAACCTTTCCTTGACTGAAACCCACACACGCCAGCTGTGTGCACTAAATAGCAGCGGGTCCAGGGCATCTTACACTGACTCCCTCCATCGTGGCAGAGGCCAGTGAGGCTGAGGAGGCCTAAACAAGGGTGTATGAGAAGCAGCACATCTCTGTAGCCTGGTAGATGGAGTATACAGCTGGCAGCACAGGTGTCTCTGTCCTAGATGCACTATAAGGGCAGATTCTGTGTTTTAGTAACTATTTAATACCAAATACACAGTTGGCATCATTGGAAAGATATTCCGTGCCAGGTGAGTTCCCAAACCATTGAACAGTAGAACTATGGTGGCTGTTCTGGCCTCTCCCTTGAACTGTGTTCTCTGCAACAGGCTGAAAAGGTGTCAGCAGAGGAGGACAGGGAGCATCTTCTCCACCTCCTCCTCCTGCTCCTCCTCCTTCTTACCCTCACCTTCTTCCCTGAGGGAGTATCTCTTTCTCCTGCCCTGTAAAACAGCAGGTGATGCTCAGCCCACCACCAGCAGAGTCGAAGTCCTGCTGGCACATCTCCCCAGCCCTAACCACACAGCAGAGCTCAGCAAAGCTCTTAAATGAAACGAAAAAAAAGCAGCTGGCTCCTACTCAGGTACCTGGAAGGAAGGATTAAGGTCTCTGTTTTGCTAAGGAGGGTTCATGACCACAGCCCAGGTCTCCTCCGGGCCATCCCCTGTTGACTGTGTCATGACGCTCCCCAGCAGATGTGCTAAAGCTTTTGGGTCCCTTCCTGAGATACCTCTCTCACGTGCTGGGAGCAGAGCCTTGGGGCTTAACACAGGTTTCTGCAGGCTGCTCAGAACCACCCACCTGGAAATTAGTCATTCCAGCAGCTAATTGACTATGCTTTTGTACAGCTTTTTTCAGGCCATTTTCTTCCCCAGACTAATTTCTTTCTTTTCTCTTCCCAGTCAAAAATTTTTTCTTAATCCTGTATCAACCTACAAACCTCTGGGTCACAGCTCCATTTTGGAAGCTGCTCATTATACGAAGGGATAAAAAACTTCATTTTTTAAGGGCACAGCTCTGCTACTCTCCAGCAGGTGATCATACACCAAATTATGCTGCAGGACTAGGCACCAGAATATTCTATAAATAGATTTGAGTTTACCTTTTAAACCTTTCTATTATATTCAAAAGTGTACTGTTTTGTTTTTTTAACTCCTGATTTTACAACTTTCTATTTAGATGCAATTGCCAATAATATTTTCTTTTGTTTTATGACAAGAAGAAGTAGGTCTCTGGAGCATCGGGTAGATATTGACTGTTGCCTTCAGAAAGAACAATGGGCTCCTGGAAAGAAATGGATAAGAAAGCTGAGCAGAGATCTGCTGCGAGAGCCAGGAACTTCCTCTGCAGGATGTAAGTACAAGAACAGAGAGACTGAAGCAACCCCTAGGTCACTGCTACAGTTTTAACCTTGTTACCTAAGGGGTTTAAACCCGATGAAGGCTTGAAATCCCAGGATTGTGGGTTTGCTTTGGAAGCATTTTAATTTTCAAATATTTATTTTCCTTAGCGCTGCAAAATCCTTGTTGTAGTGATTATAACTCCTTTCCTTTTCCTCATTTCTGAACTCTACTCTGTAATTTAAGTCTGTGATGCTTTGACCAAGTAGTTTCAAATGGAGATGTTGTGGAAGCCACCAATACATCAAAAAAGTCAATTTTGTGTTTCTGAGTCAGCTTCCTCACCTGTGCTGACCTTGGTCTCCCCATCCTCTCTGTCAGATTCCCTATCTGTCAGTGCCAAGTTAATAGGTTTAAAAGACTGAGCAGCAAAGTCTGCAGAACAGGTAAAAGGTCAAAGACCCACTGCCCTCTGCTGTTCTTTCTGCAGGTATTAAGAGGGCTGTCTGAAATGAATATTTAATCTCCCATGGCAAAACCAACTCCTTCCTTCCCATCACTGACTTCCCAGATAAAACAGGCGAGAGAAAGAAAAAACCCAGAGCTGCAGCTGTAGAGGGACTGGAGAGGATCTCAAGTAGACTCAAAATCCAAAGTAAGGCAGGAATGGTGGTAGATTTGTCTTGGAGGGTTCTGTAGTTGGTGGCAAAGATGAGTGCCTTGCCTGGTTCTTAGCCTGGGACTCACCCTGTGGCAGGGCCTGGGAAAAAAGGAAAGGCCAAGCTGCAGTTTTAGGGTGCTGGAAAGCATTTTCCAAGAGCTAACTTGGGGCTGCTGCTTGAATATATGGTCTGAACATGGAGCTGGGTGCCTGGCCATGTGCCAACTTACATTCCAAATTCACAAGGATGGTGAAAGCTACACACTCCCTAGGCTGGTATTGTTCCAGCCGTCATCTCAGGGGCAGGAGGATTTCAGTCTGGTTTGGGCAGGGATAAAGCCAATTCCCCCAAACCCAGCTACTGCTCTTTTGGTCTTCCGATATGGAGACTGTCAGCTTTCCCAGGTCATGAGGCAGAAGCAGACCCTCGCTGACAGCCTGCCCCTGCTAAGAGTCTGCAGGCACATCACCTCAGCTCCTCCAGCTGGAGAGGCAGGGAAGACAACAAGGGAAGGATAAAGCCAAGACAGCAGGGTGGAGTGAGGCAGACCTGCAGGACAGGACACTTCTCCTTGCTTTCCACACTTTTCTCCTTCTTTTCCTTCCTATTTTCTTGTAGCCCAGATATGAAGGAGCCTTTCAGCAGAAGGCCACTCTGTGGTTTATTCTGTAAATAACGAACCAAAGCATTTCTGTCCTGCAAAGTCCCTCAAACACAAGCAAATGAACTGTCCTCTTCTCAACAGAGGCGGCTGCTCTGTTGGCTCACAGTGCAGCCTGCACAACATAGTCCTTTCTGGCAAGTCTCACCCTGCTGCATGGCAGCTCAGTCTTTCAGCCCGCAGAGAATGAGCACATTAGGAGCTGAATATAGGCAATGTTTGATTCCAATTTGCTCGGGCTATGCCCAATTACTTTATTAATGGACTGGTTTGAAGCAGGGCTCAGATAAAACAGAGCTGTGCTTTAGGTTGGGTTTTGCAGCCCTCCCAGTTTCAGAGCAATAAAAGTGAAGCAATGTTAACCTTCTTTCTGGGGGATATTGTCTACAGAAGCATGAGCTAAAGATCTCTGCATGGGCAGCCTGTCCTCTACAGGGCTCAGTGCTAATGACAGCAGAGGGACAAATAATTTTATTTCCCTGACACCTTTGATTATGAAAGGATGGATTCTCAAGAGACAGTTCACAGTCCTAAATAACTATTTAATTCTTTAGGGATAATACACGGTGCTTTCCTCCACTAAGCAAGTCCAAGGTCCTTTTGGGTCTCCTCCTACAATCCTACTTCAGGATTAAGTTCTCCTCCACAGGAACCTTTCAGGTACTCAGAAAAGCTGGGGGAAGGCTGTTTAGAGGGATCCAGGGGACCTCTGGCCCAGATCCCTGGGGTGCCAGGAACACAGCTGCTGACAGCAGCGTGCAGGTGGTGATAACTGTGTGCCTCAGGAAAAACTGAGGGAGGCTGCTGATCCCTGGAGGGCAAGGGGAGACAAGTATCACCCCCATCACCCACCTCACAGATGAGGCCTTGAGCGTCTGGACAAGATGACAGTAAGAGGAGGTAGCTTTACATTGGTTTCAGCTGCAATTTTGGCCACATTAATGCTTTGCCTCTCAGAGATTAAAGCATCCAATACATGGGCTTGGAAATGCTTGCTGTAGGAGGAATGAGCACAGGCAGAGCCATCTCTTAAGGAGCAACACAAGACCCACAGAATCACAGGCAGGCTGGAAGGCTGCTGTCCCGTGAGATGATGCCTGGAGCCTGCTAGAAACTGGCCCCAAGCCTGGAGGACCAGGACTCAGCAGTGCTGCCCACTGTCCCACCCACAGACTTCTCTGTAACTCGACGTCATCTTTAAAACAAAGGTTTTATTGGTGGATACTCTCTGCTGAGCTCTGTAAGTGCTGGTGTGACCTCTGCCTCTTTTCTACATCTACCTGTTCTTTAAAACAATCCTCTTCAGAGATAGATAAATCAATTATTAGTATATTTACCATCCTTGGAGTCTGTTAGTGTATTTTTTAAGATTATTTTTTAGATTTCAGATTTTTAAAAATTATTTTTTTAATTTTTTAAAAGATTTGGCCTTGATTAAGCATTGTAAATAAATAAAAATTAAACATTTTAACAAAAACCCCAGAAGGTTTGGTTTTTTTTCTATATTGCCTGGGAGAGCTTATTAGTCTAACTGTTTTCTTATAAATACCCACCTCCTCTTGAATATTTTTTCTTTGGAAATGTGCATAGTACTAAAACAGTGCTAGAAAAGAACATAAGAAGAAAGAGAGAAGTCCAGGCCTGCTAAGTGTATCACAATTTATAACCATATGGTCTTTCCAAACAGCATCAAAAGTCAACTATACTTGGAGCAGAAGGGGTGGCCCTCCTCCTGCCTGGCCATAGGAATGCTGATATACAGCCATCAAGTCTTGGACCTTGGCATAAAGATACGGGGATTAAGATTTTTGCTTGGAAAAGCCCTCAAAGTGATTTGAGAAAAATGCTGGGTTCCCAAACCCAGTGGATAGCAGAGAGTACTAAGTTTCAATTATTCAACAATTAGGCAACAATATGGGGTGATAGAAGACAATTCACGATAACACACAAAAGAGCCTTAAATGCTTTGTTATAGGACATTGTTTGTTTTCTGCTTGCATAGTGCCTTTGTTTCAAAGTACAAGTGAAGGATAACAGCAGTGAAACGGAAAGCAATACTTGACAATGAAAGCAAACAAGCCATCAGCTCTGGATCTCAAGTGAGAACAATAGATTGGGCTTACTGAGGAAAAGAAGAGATCAAGACAGTCTGAGAAGCAGCACAAAATAAAGAAAACAGATTCCTATGGCTGTATTTAGAAATGAAATTGTGAATGATATGGAAGTACGTTTTTGCTGCATCTCCTTGGGGCAAACTGCAGAGACCATGGCTACTTTTATTTTAGACCTTTTCTAGTGTCCTCCTTTGCTCATGATGGTGCCCAAGTCCGCAATACCCCATTGTAGTAGGTGATGTAGTTTTTGAATCATCTGCAGAGTCTGCCTTACCTTTCACTGATGTGTCTGACCTTTGAGAAACATTGCAGTACTTAGCAAAATCATCTAACTTTGTTTTTGTCCCTCAAACAGCTGCATGGCCCATGCCCGTTGCCCCCTCCTTCCACAAAGAGATTCTGCCACACCATTGTCATCATCTACTCTCCACCAGGAGAACTGGTGCCCCTGTTCTTCACTCCTATCTGCCTCTGGCCCAGGAACAGTCTGCAGCTGGGCTGGGAATCACAGCAGCCCCCAGGAAGACAGCAGAAGGTAATGTGGAAAAAAAAAGGACTCTTCTTAAAAGAGTTGTGGGCATGAGTTGGGGCTGGGGATGTCACCTTTCAGGAAATTAAACCAAGCCAGCAGTTACACTTTTAGTGCAGGAAGGGTCAAGCCCCTTCATTGTTGCCCAAGTAAAACCAGATGTGTTCATTTCCATGGGCCATAGGTGAAGAAGTGTGATGCATGCCCAGCAGCTGAGGCACTGACAGTGGTGGCCATGCTGGCCTGCAATCAGTTCTAGCTTGATGCACTGAACAGAAGCAGACTGTCTTCCCAGTCCGCCCTGGAAAACCTTGAAAGCAAGCATTTAGGGACATATGGAATAATCTGAGGCCTGGAGATAAGTGAAGATGTTGCAAAAGACAAGCAATGTTAGCAGACATGTCCCTGTCTTTGACCTTCTAAAAACACAGGAATTAAAATTATAATTAATAGTTTGCCAACAGGTTTTGGCTCCACTTAACATGACCCCTTCAACAGAGTCTTGAGCCTTCATTTTCTTTCCAGGCTGACTTCTGTAAGATCAAGGACTTTTTGCTCCAACAGGCTGGCCACTGACCTACATAGAGCAGCAGAGCTCAATGCAATAAAAGGCAAAGATAAACTTCCCTTTTAAAAATAATCTAAGTTTAGAAACAATTTAGATTCTGGTGTAGCTGTGTGACTCCAGAAGCTGCAGAGCCCAAAGACAGCAGTATAATCTGTACCTGGCTCTTGGCAGATCATGTTCTGCTGCTGATTTTGCAGCCACAAAATCCCTGTTTAAGGTATTAGTAGTTCTGAGTGGCAGATACACAGATGGAGGCACAAAGAAACCATATTTCTTAATATTTAAGAGTTTCTAAACATAGTAGTTTATATTAATTTAAAGGGATCTGCTGTAATTTATGCATGCTGCCCAGCTCAAAGGAGGTTCAAATTCCTGACCTAAGCGTCCAGGCAGTATGGCAAGATAAGTAAGAAATGTGAATAATATCCCTCATTATGTCTCTGGTTGCTTACAAGTCTTTCAACAGTTTTCAGGGCTGGGATTTTCCAAACTGCGCAGTGTTGGTCTAGCTCCAACTTTGTTGCTTCCAGTGATTGAGGCATTCAGTCAAAATATATCCCAATATGAATATATGATTTGGGATATGGAAGTGATTTTTTTTTCTACTCTTAAGAAGTAATATTTTGATTGCTAAATCACATTAACTCAGTCTTCTGTCAGCCCTGATACCATTTATCCTGGTAGATCCTCTGTTCATCTTGCTGTTCTTGAAAGTGGTTGATGTTTGATGACCCAACCACATAGCCCATTGTATATTTTCTTAATTTTTATGGAGATATTTCAAAAGTTCAACTCATAACACATCTAAGCCAAAGAGACCTTACATGTGAGAAATTACTGGCCATCCATTTTGTGATCGAATGCGTACAGCGAGATTAGTGATCATCTGTAGCTCAGCTGTTATTTTTACTGGGTTATCAAAGCCCTGGGGAGGATTTCGTAAAGCTATTTAGCCTGAAGGAAGGGATTAAAGAGGTTTCTCCCCATGAAACATCTGTTGCAAATGTACTTTCTAATATTCAGAGCAGAATGTTAAAATTAATCAGCAAGGTGGAGAGCTCTGCTCTCTGCTCCCCCACCCCACTTCTTTCCCAGCCCAAACCAGAAGCTGCCCCCAACATACAGACCAGAGGACTTCTTTGGATGCTGTGCCCCTCAACGCCTTGATGGGGTACTTCAACTTTTCCCTCAAGCTCTCTTTCCTTTTGTCAATTAATGAGAAAATAGGAGTTGAAGTGACTGTTATAGCCAGGAAGTCCAACCATCTTTGAGCTCTTTCTCTTCTTGCCCTAATTCCCAGACTCTACACTCATGTATTTGTGGCATATGCACCTGCACACATATTTTTTTCCCAAACTGATGCCTGCTGGAATAGTGCATAATTGTGCCTAGTTTGAGCAATAGCTCATTATTTTCCCCGTGGAGTCCATCATCTACAATCCCCCTAGCAGTGTGATTTTAAAACAAAAACAATCACTAGAAAGAAAAAATAGACAATTAAACAAACCTGGGTACTAGCAGTTCTGACAATGATATGGCCCAAGAGCTGTTCTCTGTACACTTCTCACACAGGGCTCTCTCAAGCCCACTTATCCCAGCCCTAGGATAAAGCCTGTACTGTGGGGACAAGGATAACTTTTTCCTCCACTAGCAGATAGGACTAGACTGTACTGTGCTTTTCTTGCTCATAGTATTGCTTTCTGTAATATGTAAGGGGAAAGGAAATATCCAGAAATAAGCAATATATACTGAACAAAGTTTAGTGTTAAAAGAAGTTGGATAAAAACAAATTCCCAGTTTATTCTCTTAGTTCAAGCAGAGAAGATTTACAGAGAAATTAAGGAGACCCAACTTAGTGCTTTTTGTCATTATTGAGTTTAAGGAAAGAGTCTGCTTGGGTTTTTGGAGGTTTTTTTTCAATGTAAGTGGGGGAAGAATTACACACTCATGCTTATTGATGCTGGGCTTAGTAAAACTGAAGCTTCAGGATGGTGGGGGAATGGCTTACTGGTAGCATTACAGTAGTATCCGAATCAGAGGCATAAGTGACACTGATTACACCGCGTTTCTGTCCTCAGTTCATCCAGACAAGGCACAGAGCTCTTAAAAACACATCTTTGTTGCTGCTGCTGCTACCTCATCAAACACAAGAACAGGAGCAGCACAGCTGTGGTGACTGCTAAATGCTTAGCAGGACATACCTGTCCTTGTCACTCCCTGCTCCCAGCTCAGAGGAAAGGGACCCAAGTGTCTCATTCCCCTAGGCCAAGTTCACCAGCAGATGTGAGTGTAGAAACAGTGGTGAAGTAATGAGGATGTACCTGCCATGCACATGCTAAGAAATAGCAAAGCAGGGATACCAAGGCAAAAAACTTCTGAAGCTGGATGCCTGGGGAGCCCCCAGAAGGGCCCAGGACCTGTACTCTCCAGTCATCCAGGAGTGGAAGAGGTTTCTTCTTGCAGAGCCAGCTTGTGGTAACAGAAATCAGAACAGACATTTTTAAAAGACTTGTTTCAGGCTAATATATGGAAGAGTCAGAGAGAGAATTTCTAGTGCTGAGTGTGAGGACAAGGTCATAAATAAGGCGAACAGTAAAGCTCCAGCAAATGCCTGTACCTACTGCTAGAACTTACTAAGTTTAAACTGGTATAGGTAGAGCAACCAAGCCTCTCTACTATGGTATGAGCTTTAAATAAAGTCCTTAAGCACATCACCTCTTTGAGGTTGTACCAGAAATCCTGGTGAATACATCCTGAAATCTGGGAGGATACACTGACCAACTGAAAAGGATTTCTTTCCAAGGGAATGAGGAAGGGATGATCAGCCTTTTCCCATCACTGGTAGACACAGGTTGTGCTGTGGTAATTTGAGAATCCACCTTCAATGCCTTTTCAGGCCTTTTTGTTGAGAATAACAAAATAGTGAAACATGTGAGTTCTTGTCTACTAAAACCTGGAGTAAATCCAGAGTAATGTCACAGGGGGTCATTAACCAGCCTGTAAATAACCACGGAAAACTTGGGCTGTATTAAAACTGGTGATATGTGATTAAAAAAAGCTCTCATTCCCCTCAGCCTTTGTGCCTACATCCAGGTGACACGCTGCCCCCTCCATGGGGACGGCTGGGACATAGCAGTTGACTTGGCAACTGCTGCTGTAATAAATTATTTTCCCTCTGGATCAGAAAGTAATAAGAACACTGTGACAAAATGCACCCTGCATTTTTCTCATGCAATAAATCTGCTTTTATATTTAAAGAACATACTTTTTCTCCTGGGAGGACACAAGTGTGGAATATTTCTTTCCTTAGAATACACTGTACCAGCCCATTTTCTGTGTGAAGGGATGATGCAGAAGTGCAAAAGAGGAGTTTTGTGCAGGTTGCTGCTGGTGGAGACACAGGAGATGTTTAAGGGATATCCATGGGCTTTGCTCAGGATACTGCAAGGAGCAAGCCATTGTACAGCCCGCAGACTCAGCTGGCTAGTGCAGGACAGAGGTTTGCCAAAGCCTTCCCTACCTCGGGAGAAGAACTGTCAAAGTCTCCCACTCTAACACACTTCTGAACACAGCCCAAGGCAGGTGAGACCATTTACTCAAGCTGTAACATCCCTACAGAATCTATACAGGCTGCTGTGACCTGCTCTTAAAGCCATTTTGACTTAAGATATTCAGATAATACCTCTGTTGAGGTGTGGGTGGATGACAAAGGAGTTAAGACAATTTCCAGGTACACCTTGCCTTAGGGGGGCTGCTGCCTGGCTTTAGAGGACATGGAGCTGTTCCTTGAAAGGAGTAACCAGAAATAACTGCAGTCTTACATGGCATCTGCAGTCAAGCCTCAAACACAGATGGCAAATGTCTTGCCTTGAACATAATCTTGGCTTTTCTGTTTAATATAGGCATCTATTAACTAATTATCAGCCAGTGGTTATACAGCATTCCCAAGTACAGCAGGATCAGGACTCAGTGTGAATGGTACCGGCTTCTTTTTCCTACATTTTTTGCAAAATAACTCTGGGAAGGCACACAGTAAGGCAAAGCCTCTGAAACACAATTAATTAGATAAGCTGAATCTGCAATGTAGAATCTGGAAACTGTCCAGGTTCAGGATGGATAATTCAGTAATCTGGCTGTGTGGTAGCGGACTCTGCTGATTTGTGTGCGAATCAGCCATTGCTCTTCTGGGTTTCCCTTTCCCCTCCAACCCAGTAATTCATTTGACCACCCTTTCTCCTATCTAAAGGTTGTGGGGTTTTTCACATTCCATACCTTTGCCCTGAAACACACACACAAACAGACACACACACACCCCGACACTGGCTTTTTCAGGACCAGCTTTTTACAGGGGTAGAGAAGTAGAGGTGAACAGATGAGCTCGCATAATATTATAATTCAAAATTTAAGGTGCCTGTGGTCCTTGCCCAGGTAACTGCACCCAGACTGCTCAGAGGTCAAAGTTAATTCACCAGGATCCCAGTCACCATCTTTTAACACTGTCTGAGAAGTAAGGGAAGTGTGCCACATCCCTTGCATGCTCATACCTGGAGTCCAGAGGCAAAACCCCAAAGGGCTGAGGGCAGCAGGGAAGGGGGCAGGGTTCCCAGCGAGCACAGTGATGGCTCCTGCTGCTGAAGGGAACAGGGAGATTGGGAGCTGGGGGGGAATGTCTTTAGTGGAGAACAGAAAGCAAAGCCTTCAATTCTGGAAGCTGCACAGCAGATTAGAAAGAGGAGTCGCTGCCTGGCATTTTCTCTCAACAGCAAACTGCTAGCCAGCTGCTATGAAAGGAAATTCATCAGATTGCTTACATTGTCACCTGGAGATCAAAAATAATTTTTCTGTAGCTAGAAAATATTTGAGCTTAACTGACACTGGTAGTGCTGCAACCCCAGGGAAAAACACGGTGAGGGAGGGGCTGAAAATGCAGGAGACGTGCTGTGTTTGCACAGCAGGCTGCTGGTCCCCCGGCAGCCTGTCATCACTCCTGCCTGCCCGCAGAGCAGGTACTCCGTGTGTGCTGGCAGAATATGACTGAGTAACGCATCTGTGCTCCAGAGGATGCTGCGGCTTCACTGGCCTATGAACAGGAATCGAGGCATGTCTTACAAATAAATAATTTTTGAATGATGGATCACGTGAAGGTTGATTTCAGAGGGCTTTGTGTGCTGGGCTGGGTTATTATGTGTGTAATTTTGTGCAGGCAGAGACTGAAACATTTCCTGCAGCTCTCACCTCCCTTGTGTGAGTTCCCTGGTACTCACTCGCGCATTTGCTCTCACAGTGTAATCTGGCTTTCTGAGAGGAGTGCTTATTTTCATCTGCCTCCCTGATGAAGTTTTGCAAGGCTGTGAAAGCAGATTATATTTGAGACATCCAACACTCGATTCCTTTTGGTTGAAAAGTTTGGTGTTTCATCTTGGGGAAACAGCTATGCTGTAGCTCCATTGCAGGAGAATGTTTTAAAAGTCTAATTCCTGATGTCCCTTCAATTAATCATACTTTCCAAATAAGTTTATTTAATATATCACAGCTAAATACATGTCATGCACATTCAAATAAATTCCCTATTCACCTACCGTAGCATTCAAGCCACATGAAAGTTTTCTGTTTCCACGATTCTCCAGCAAGCATTTTTCACAACCAATGTATTTCCTTCTTCCAAGGCAAATGTATTGCTCTTTTGCTGGTTGAAATATGAAGCCAAGGAATCTATATTAATCTTATCATTTTAAGCTGAAAAAAGCCACCTGTGCTCTAAGAAGCTAACAGAATAGATAGCTGACCAGCATCAAGGTTTCCACTGTGGTTTGACTCTTGCTGCATGCCTGCTGTCCAGGCAATTCTTGAACTACAAAGGCCAGGGTCAAAGTGCTGCCTTTATAGAGCAAATGTGCACTTCGGCTCAAGCAGGAGTAGCTGTGGGCACACACTGACTCCATTTCTTCTAACAAACCTCTCACTGTTTGTCTCACCAGCACAGACCAGCATCTTTTCTGCAGAACAGTCGCTACCACTGCTGGTCCTGCATGAGATGTGCACATCTGTGCAAGATAAAGCAAGAAACTGAAGGATCAAGTCAAACCCAGGTACTGTAAGAATATAGTTAGATGGGAATGATCTAATTTACAGTTAACAACCCAATCCTGGCTAATTTCAATCAAATCTGATAAACAGCTCCAGAAGTCACTGGTGGGAATGGGAGCAAGATGAGCAAACAGACAGAAGAATGCCTGCAAAACCAGAACAAAAATAAAATCATCCAGGGACTGCTTTGTCCTGTTAAGACTCAGTTTAGAAAACATGTATCCACTCATATGCAAATTTGGAAAAGGGCAGGAAAAACTTCTCCAGCAGGTGGAAAGCCATGCTGTCATGCTGCCCTACATCTTATTGCATGCCCAAATTTTTTCCGAAACACACCTTCCGGCTGTGTTCCTGTTTCAATCACAGGTGTGGGGTCCCTTTCACCTCCCTGGGCACAGGCAGGTGGATGTGACTCCCAGACCTGCTGCCCAACTCCAAGGAACTCCCAGGTTTATCACAGTAGGTGTTAGTGCTGGTATTGGTGCAATGGGGCATCCCAATCCCAGTTGGCTCCCATTGTTCCCACCACTACAGGTGTCGCCACCTGGCCAAGTGAGGCACCCACTGCAACAACCCAGGTTTGCTCTGTTGGTATAAAATGAACATGAACGTGCTTCCTCTCAGCAGAAATTAGATCAAGCAACACAGACTACTGAGCATTAACATATTCCAAATATTTAACTCCCATTTGCCCAAAGGGCATGATAAATTCCCATTTCTTGGTCCTTTATTTCCTGTGCCTGAAACATCAAGGGTCATGCCTTGATGCACCTTGGGATGGTTTCACTAAAGCCCAGTGAGGGTGCTGGGAGCCCACGTGGAGGACACAAGGAGGTTGTGGCCACTGCTCCTGGGAAGGGGCACTGGAATGGGGATCATGCACTGCAGGACGGGTTCAGGCACAAAGATGCAGCCACAAAATAAAAAGATGAGGGAAGGAGAGGAGAGAAACTTAGAAAACAACCCCAAATTTATTACTACAGATGCAACAAGGAAATATCCAATGTTGAGTTTGTTTCAGCATGAGCACACGAGAGAGGTTGTGGCTGCCCCATCCCAGGAAGTGTTCAAAGCCAGTCAGGCAGGGCCTGGAGCAATCCAGTCCAGTGGAAGGTGTCCATGCCCATGGCATTGGAATGGAACCGGATGATCTCCATACAAAGTCCCTGCCAACCCAAATGTGGGACAGATGCTTCATTAAAGCAGTATCTTTTGCATAGAAGTCCTATTTTCACCCCACTGAACTTAGCAAGGCTTAGAGTTTCAAACGAGTAGGGACAAAGGCTGCCCAAGACTGTGCTGTGGCCATTTCCCTCCACTGGCACTCCTTTGGATACAGCCAATTGTATAGACAGAACAGTCAGAAAAATAAACTGCACTCCATGTGCCACAGATGTTTTGTATCTCTTACACAGAGAGTGTGACTTGTAAAGCAAACATTTAGGATTTCTTCAGGTCATAAAAGGTAAGTATTGAACACAAATGAAATATTATTGAACTG
The DNA here is from genome assembly GCA_013396755.1 of Sclerurus mexicanus. NCBI lineage: Eukaryota > Metazoa > Chordata > Aves > Passeriformes > Furnariidae > Sclerurus > Sclerurus mexicanus. Next base: position 1,873,964 of record VWZF01001198.1, read on the forward strand.
ATTTTTACATTTCTTAAATCCTTCCCACAGTCTCTTCTGTACCAAGACTAGTCTAGTAGTATAAGGCCCAAAATACATTTCCCCTGAACTCCAAAGGAAAACCCTTTCATCACATACAATGCAAATATGTAAATCAGGGCAACATGTTGTCCTAGACATTTTCAGGCACAAATGTCTCATTTACACTAAGATTCTGCTCAGTGTCTCAAGGGTGCACCTTTAGCAGTGGCATATTCACTGTATTTGAATAGTTTAGCACTACTTTAGAGAAACCCTACAGCTTTAAAGGAATAGCAGCAAACCTATATAATGGTAAAGGTTGTGTGGCACAAAGAGGCAACAGTGGATTTCAGCCTTCAGAGGATCATCCTGGTCACGGATGCAATCCAGATTTAAAAGACAATCTACGAGAGACTCAAGAACCATCAGAGTGAAATTCAAAGAGATATGTACTTCAGAGAAGTGAAGAACTTAGTTAATTAAAAAAAAATAAAACATTCTAACCTGATACCACAGATGTTCAGAAGTTCTCTATTAAGAAGTACAAGGTTGCCCTAGTCAGAGAACCCCAAACTAATGTGTGTTAATAGTAGCTCGATGGTTACCATGTGCTTCAATGACAGGATAATATGATATTGAAAAGCTTGCAACACTATTTACTAATGCATTAGGATGTGGTGTAGAAGGAATGATTTATTTTTAAAAGCATTTGATGAAGAGACAGAGCTGCAAGTCAAGGTAACAACCAGCTCCAACTGTGTGACACTTCCTTTAGGTACCCTACTGAGATAACCTTAACATTACAGCCTTTTCCCTCTCAGATTAAAGTCCATCAGTGATGGACTGTCAGATTAGCCCTACCCCGGGCAAATTTGCCTTTCCCTTTTATCTCCCCATTTCACTGCCTTCTGCCTTTCTTCATCTGATCAGATAAATTATCAAAGCATATTTTTGTGCTGAGCAGAAAACTCCATCCCAGTGCTGCATGGATGGATTTTCCAAAGAGCCCAGTCCTGGTTTTGATGAAGCCTGCTAGTTCAGGCAGAGTCCACCAGGTACCCCTGGAGGTTAATCAATGGGTTTCATTTCTTGAAAGGCCTCTAAGATTTTACTTATTAAACTCAGGCTCCATGCCTGTCACCTCTCTGGCTTCACACCCTTCTCTGCACCCACCTTTGCCCTGAGCCTCTCCCTGACCTCTGCCACCACCACCTTGCCCCACACCTCTCCTGCTCCTGCCTGGATTTCCTGCAGGCCAGCAGCCTTGGTGGAGTTTATCAGCTCAGGATCTGCCAGCCCCAGGTCTTGACCCTCCGGGACTGGCTTACCTTGCCACCGAGGCGTGCCTCTGCCATCTGAGACAATGTGGGCATTTTTTAGGAGCCTCAGTGTCGGCCAAAGCCACCAGGGCCACGCGGCACCGTTCCCTCCGGCCATGCCACGCTGCATCAGGGACCTCTGCTCAAATTACTACATCTGTGTGTCATGGCAATCTGCCTGTCAAACGCAGTCTTGCAGTGGGTATGGGGATGTGCTGCACCCAGCTTAATGAACACACTCGCTCTCAGCAATCAGTCTGGGTAGGCCAGTGGGTTAATTCGGTTCCAGAGCTGGCTTGTTTTCTAGCTGTGACCTTGTCTGCCTCTAATTTGGGTCCCTTTGCAGTCACACTGCATCTTTAGACCTGGCAGCATCTGTACTACTTCTGAAATGCTGCTTAGTCCTCTAGTTCCTATTAGCCTTGCCACGCTCAGCAGAGATATAGATAAATATGTTTTAAATATCAGGCACCAGCACACTCCTCAGGTGTTTCAGGAATCCAGCCCACACAGCCATTTAATGCCAGCCTGCAAGTGGCTGATTGCTGCTTCATGCAAAACCTGGACTGACATGGTTTTTTTGATATATCTATCACAAAAGGAAATCAAACTGCAGCATAAAATACAATAATCCAATTCCAAGACTAGTGAGCACCACACTACTAGTTCACATGAAGGAGGGACAGGTAGAATGGCCACCCAGAAGGCTGAAAATCCACAGGATAGTCAAAGTTTAGCCCCAAGCCCTGAGAACTGATTACATTTATTTCAAGATTAAAATCCTGTTCTGTCTCCCTCATTTGTTCTTGAGGGAGGAACTAACACTTAAAAGCTGTACATAACGCCTTCAAGGAAACAGTTTAAATTAAGTGACTGTCTTCAGATTTACTTTCAAAATAAATTTTCTTACACTGGGCTCAGACTCACAAGGCTCAAAGCAGTAGTAGCAAAAACGTTTAGTTGGCCTTTACCATGAACACATAACTTTAGCCAAAAAAGAGTTAAAATTTTAAAAAATCATGAGAAAATTGCTCATTATACCTGCAATAACTTGAATTACTATACCCTATCCATATTTTAACATTATCTAGTCATCAGGGTTGAAATATCTTGTTATTGCCACAATTCTCCAAGAAGCAATTGTATTACTAAAGACATTATGGAAAAAAAAAAAATTGGAATTGTCCTGATTAGTAGAAGCAATGTAGCAGGACTTAAAAAAAAAGGTTTTATTCAGTATCTTTGAGGCATAGACAAAGCCAAACTTCTGGAAAATTATCTCTTTCATCTCTCAGAAAATTGAGCCTGTAATTATGTTTTAGATCTTGGTAGAGACTTCTTATTTATATAATTGTTATGCAGTTCTCCTTTAGATGTATGTTAATGTGCCATTTTTTTGAGTTTTCATAATTTTCATGTATAGATGATTCATTTTCAGCAGCAGTAAAGGAATCTTGAAAGTTTTCATCTTTTTTTTTTTTTCTTCCTCCACACATTTTTGCGAATCCGGTCCCGGCTCTGCAGAGATGGGACTTTGTAACCAAGCATTTCCAGGCTGCGTATTTACAGAAACAGTGCGGATTCAACGCGGAGCAACCAGGGAAAGCTGTGACAGCCCTCATACTCCGGCAGCACTGGAAGGAGATACTGGAGAAGAGCTGCTGTTCGGAATAACTCTGTTAAATAGCAAATACAGATGTCACGGTGGCGCAGGGAAGCAGGAGAGGCCGGCAGGGTGGGGAGCCGCGATTAGCCGGGGCCCCGGCAGGGATGGGGTTATCGCCGGCAGGGACTCCTGCCAGGTCACGGGGCAATATTTCTCTGAAGCGGACAATCTGCAGGAGTTTAGTCATAATAAAACAGGATAAAGCGTGTTTTTGTAAACACCGAAGGGACGCAGGCTCGCACTGCAAAAACAGCTGCGAAAACTGTCGGAGTTTCGGGGTCTGTCTCAGCGTTGGCGTTTTAGATATTTAATTCTTCATTGAACATTTGAACAGGAATCAAGTAACCATGAGCAGAAATTTAGGGTCTGGTCGAGGTGGGGGGTGTGAGAAATATTTTCAAGGGAATATAGTGTTTGGGATTTTGCTTTCGCAAAACCTGGTAAAAACAGAGGGAATTCAGGGGGGAAAAAAGGAAGTAAATGTTTTTATCAGACACGCTTTCCCACAGAATGCTCAGTGAAGCACAGACACTCACTCGTTTCAACTTGTGCAATTTGCAGTTTAGGAAGTGCATGAACATCACAGGGGGAGTTTCAGAATTAAATGTCTGGATCTCCTGGACCCAGATTCTGCCCAGAGAAACCAAAAGGAAAACCTCGGGCATTGCTGGCACTTCCAAGATTGCATCAATAACTATGTTGCTTCACTCGTATCTTACTCGCTGTGGGGTGGTATTTTTGTCTGCAGTTGTAATGCTGCAGCACAGCGATAACTCACTATGAAAGTGCGTGGGGCTTCGCTGTGTGGTTTCATCTGTGCCTGGGCTGATCTTCCAGCCCAAGCCCCTCCAGCTGCCTTGGCAGGGCTCTGGGTAGCAGTGGGGCATGTTCGCTTTCAAAGCTCTGTATTAGACTGTGTTGATGCCTTATCAAAGGGTTTCCACTTTTAATGCCTTAATTCCTGCTCAAATTTTAGAGATTTGTCAACAGATAAAGAAGTTGCATGTGGGCACCTAAATGTTTAATCCAGCTCAGTGTCCGCTGCTAGATGATTTGGGCGTTACTCATACACTCCTGTACAGCTCAGAGAGCCTGTGCTCGCAGTCCTTGCAGGACTAGGGCCATACTTCATGAGTTAAGAACAGCTCTCCGTGCTCAGCCATGTTTGGCCTTGGCATGTTGCATATGACAAGGCCAGCTGTACTAGTCAGGGTCTGGATGTCTAATCAACCAGAAGGAGCAAGCAGCTATCTCTGGTGTCCTCCCCCGTTCCACGGCAGAACACATTTTTCCAGAGCCACTGATATTCTTGCAGCACAGACCTGATTTATGATCAGTGCCCACTGGAGCTACTGCAACGCTTGTACTTAATTTGATAGGAATAGTTACAGTAGCACAAACTGATAACATTTACAGAGGATCTTTCTATAAATTGCTCATATTTACAGAAAAAAACTCCATTAATATTTCCTATTTTCCCAACATTCAATTCTATCAATACAAATGCTTCTGCAACTGTATAAAAATGTCCTCAAGATGTTCATGATAAAACATTGTTGAAATGCACAAATTTATGTATAGACACGAGAGAAATACAGTATGAGAATTAAAGAAATACACTAAATAAATACCTGTTTTAAATTGCCCATTCAGCCCACACACAGTCCAACAACTACACTGTGCAGAGGGAAGGTCCCCTCTGCTATTTTCAGTTGAAATATACAAAGCTGAATTTAGCAATTAGATAAAAAGGTTGAGCTACTTTCTAATTTCCACACATTCGAGCACATGACGCAATTAGCAGAAACATTTTGTGGATTAGCTTTTGCAAGCCCTGCTAGAGGGGCCTCATGTTCTCAGCCTTGCTGGAACTGCCCACGGATGAGCTAATGCCCAGGTGAAACCTGCACGGCCCCGTTGCTGTTCGCTGGAAACACTCTGCTGGCAGTGGTGGACTCTCTTCTATTAACTCCAAACGTTTTTAACGTCTATAAGTTATTCGTTTGATAGATGGCAATAAAGAAAGGTGAAAGGGGCTGTCCCTTTGACCCACAGTGCAGTGCTCTGCAGCAGCACGCAGTAGCCTCGGGTGGTTTTTATGCCCAGGATTAACAGGGATTGGGAACGATGCCGAAGCAGCATGCTGAATCAAGGGTCGGAAATTGCTTTGCAGGGCAATTTCTCTGTTAAGATACAAAAACAACGATGATTTCCAAGTACAAACAAACACCCTAATGCCCTATTTTCAGAATTTGTTTATTTAATCTCAATTTTCGTGCAGTAAATGGTGCAGCTCGGAGTTTTTTTGGATGAGCTGACAATGCTGCACTTCAAGGCACAGAGGTTTGGCTGTAAGTGACAAAATTATCAGAAATTTTGAGAGAAGTGAATGCAAATAAGTTTGTTAAACTTTGACAGTAAACAGGAGAAAAAAAAAGAGAACTAGTTTTCAATCAGAGACATCATGTTATGCCTCTTTTTCCCTTATTAGGGAAAGCAGTAAAGCATTTCTGCGTGTGCTGAACTTGCTCCTGGTAGTTGTGGATACAATCAGTTTCAAATATGCATTCTTTTTAAAAATCTTTATTTCCCAACTATATATTGAACTTCAACAACAACACAAAATAATCTCTTGGATCCTTTCTCAGTCAGATGGATTTGTACCACTGCCTTTATTTTTTCCCTCATGTTCATTTTGGCCTTATGAAGGATTCAGTATTATGGAAGGTGAAACATTTCTTTTGCTGCAAAGTCCTCCCCTCATAAAAGCATCATGCCTCTTTTTTTCCCCTGATCCTTAATTCTCTGTCCCTTTGGTCCATTTCTTTTCTGCAGTCTTCCAGCATCATAAAAGCCACAATTCTCTTTCCCCTAGGAGTCTGATAATTATCCCTTACTTGTTTCTACAGTGCTTCTCCTATTCCCTTTAAGTAAATTGCCAACACTATAAAATGCACAACAAATCATAAAGAACTATTTTATTTCAACTTAGCTGTAAGCACACTGAGGAATTATCTAAGTTTGACTGTGAATGAAGATATACACTTAACCTTGCCTCAGATATACATACATGCATTGAGAATATCAGTAATATCTGTGACAGACAGAAATGTCTCCAAGTTTTCTGTGCCAAGGGAGAAAATTCCATCTTGATTTGCACTTCAGCAGTCTCAAGAATATGACTGTGGAATAAAACTACCTTTTTTTATTTTTTTTTTCCCCTTAGTTGAAGGACAGAGCCACATAGTCTACCATGCCAAGATGATGTATTTATGGTCCTAAGAGTTCTCCTCACCCCCAGACTTCAGGCTTACAGTGGAATCCAAGGTATGTAATGATGATATGAACATGATATACTTTACTGTAACCTGTGCTTCAGGCAGCTGTTAATGCCAGTCTAGCTTTATGTAGTCTGCAGCCAAAGGCAAGCTGCCTGCAGCATATGTATAGCTTCAGTCTGCAGCATACTCACTGTGAAGTCAATGGCATGCTGAAGTAGATGCCACAGAACCAAAGAGCCATTTGTTAAAACTCAAGCCTCAGATGTTAATATTTGGGATCATTTCTCTGCCTAAGAATGAAATTAATTTCCTCCCTGCTAAATTATTGTTGGGGTATTGTCTAAACTCTCGCACAAGACCTAGTACTAAACTTTGTACTAAACTTTACAGAAACACTGGGAAAGATGGTTTGGCTCCAAAGAGATAAAAGCCAAGGGTAGCAAAAAGGTCAAAACACAGAAAGGAAAAAGCAGGAAGTACAATGGGAAGGGAAACAGAGATACATCGACCTCTTCAAAACTTCTGAGCAGATCAAGAACAGAAGGATTCGAACTTGGTTGGCTTCTAGTCTAGACTTCTGTTGTGTGCTGCTCCTTCTGACAGTCTTGGTCAGGAGGGAGAGACCTCACTGCTTCAGTATTGCCCCTAATAATCTCTTCCTAAGTTATTTGCATTATGCTAACCCTTATATACCGGTGGTATACTCAGCAAATTTGTCAATGATACTAAATTGGGAAGAGTTGTTGATTCCTTCCAAGGCAGGGAGACACTGCAGAGATGTCAACAAATCAGAGAGCTGGGCAATCACCAAACATATGAAGTTTAACAAGAGCAGGTGCTGGATTTGGTACCTGGGATGAGATGTACAGACTGGGGAATGAGACACTGGAAAGCAGTGCCAGGAAAGGGACTTGGGGGTCCTGGTTGTTAAATATGAGTCAGCAGTGCCCTGGCAGCCAGGAGGGCCAGCCCTGTCCTGGGGGGCATCAGGCAAAGCATTGCCAGCCACTCAAGGGACGGGATTGTCCCGCCCTGCTCTGCACTGGGGTGGCTTCACCTAGAATATTGTGTGCAGTTTTGGGTGTCACAATAAAAGAAGGATATAAGAGAGGGCTATGAAGATCACAAAGGGTCCAGAGGGGAAGCCTTATGAGGCTGAGGTCACTTGGTCCATGCAGTCTGGAGAAGAAGACTGAGGGGAGGCCTCACAGCTGTCTACAGCTTCCTCATGAGGGGAACCAGAGGGAAGGCACTGATCTCTTCTCTGTGGTGACCAGTGCATGAAGCTGTATTGGGGAGGTTTAGGTTAGATATCAGGAAAAGATTCTTCACCCAAAGGGAGTTTGGGCACTGGAAAAGGCTCCCCAGTGAAGTGGTCACAGCACCAAGCCCCTCAGAGTTCAAGAAATGTTGGGATGATGTTTTCACACACATAGTGTGATTCTTGGTTCTGTGGTTCTGTGCAGGGGCAGAAGTCGGACTTCGATGATCCCTGTGGGTCCCTTCCAACTCAGGATATTCTAGGATTCTGTGATTCTAAATTTTCAGTCCCAGTTTATGCAAGTCATGTACTACTTTGTCAACTGGGAGATCATTATATTTTTTATCAAGTGTAAATGCTTTCAGAGGCATTTAGGTCAATAATATCCTAATCCCTGCTTAGTTTATGAACATGCTACACTTAAGCACATGATGTAGATCCAAAAATGTGCACAGCAAGCTCCTCTACAGCATGTTAGTGGTTCTGGTCCTGAACTGTCAGGGAAGGAAATCAATCAATCTTACCTTCTCCTTGGACTCTTGCTCTCATTGATCTCCAAAAAAACAAGGACGTGAGCAATTTTAAGGTTCAGACCTTCAGAAAGCTAAGTAGTGTGGAAGGATTGCTTGGTTTTATTTACGTGTAGCACTCCTCCTATGCCCACAGGATGTGTAACACTTTTGTGCAGCAGTATGGCATTGTTTACTAATAGGTGCTTTTTTCCCTTCTATAATCTTAAAATATTTTTATACTGCACTGCTGTTAATAAGTAGTTCCCATTTTTGAATTATTAATTTTATTAACATTAAATGATGTTATCAGTACCTAAATGTACCTCATCTATGAAAATGCCAAGTGAAGTATTATCAAAGGCTTCATTAACCTCACCACATATACTTACAGCTTCTTCCTACACTCTTATTTATGTGCATACATTAGTGAAAGCAATGGCAACATGTATTGATTCTACCATGGATTAGATTTTAATTATTACAGTTCCTAGAACAAAGACATCATTAAGTTCATGCAATACACAACTGCTGTAGGATAACTTCACCTTCTTTGCAACATGTTCTAGAAATCTGGTTCTCTATAATGTGGCCCTGTTTTTAAAGACAAAATGTAAAACTGTGCACACCAAGTACATCTTCAGTGTGGAGGTCTCAACACCTTTTTGGAGGGCAGGGCTATCAGCCATGCTTGCAAAGAGATGGAGCTGAGGTATGAATGCAGATATCGTCTACATCTGAATTTCTCATTTACAGAGCCAGCTATCAAGGCTGAATTTGCATGTGCACCATGACAGGCAGGCTTTGTGGACAAGTGAAGATAAGAATTAGGTGCAAAGTTTGCAGCTGATCAATGTGGACAGCACAGACATGCTATTTATCTTCCCGGAGCTCCCTGGAAAGGGCTCAAGACACCTTCAAGGGCATTTCCTCTTACAAAAGAGAAAGTGAGTACCTCTGTGGCTAAACTCCTTAGTAATCTACAAAGGATTAAACGTTAGGGGGAACAAGAAGAGCCAAAGTTACAGCATTGATTTTTGGCTGAGAGGAGCACTCAAAAACCCACACAGATTTGGTAGTAGCAGGCAAAACCAGTATCTTGGATCTAGTGCTGTACAGAGGTATGGAAAGGGTGTAGGCAGGAAAAGATGACAGCAAGACCACAGAGCAAAAACAGAGAGTAGGAGCTGACTGCATGTTAAGAGGAGAGGGAAAGGAAGGCAAAAAAAGATATTAATGTGAATTTTCTTTCCACAAAAGCCACATTTACTACTTTTTTTTTTTTTTTCAATTTTACCTTATCCTGTGATTTTGTGTGAATGGTGCCCTTTCATTACATCAGTAAATCTAACTCACAGTTTTTAGATCCCACTATTTAATGAGATTTTGGAACTTTGTCACTTGATTACTTGCACATTGCTATCTGATCATTTGCACGCTTCTACTGAAGTATTTGTCTGTGGGACATTCTGACCACTACATCCATCACAAAACACACCTTGACGTACACGTAACAGTGAGGTTTGCTTGCCAGAGCTTTTTAAAAATCAAAATGCAATTCCAAAAGAAGAGCTAACCTGCATGCGTACAATCATGAGACTACTTTAGCATCCTACAAACACGTTTGCAGAGAACAAAATTAAACATTTAAGCATGATGATCATGGTATTGATTCTGCAAATACTTTAGTACCAGGCTTAATCCTTTTGAAATCAGGGGGACTATTCACGGTCAGAAAAGCTGTGCCTGTGAGTAAACATTTGCCTCTCTCAGCCCTTGAGAGCGATTCCAGGCAGTATTTTCCTTCTAGATGGACAGTGCTCACTCATCGGCAGTCCACAACTATGGAATGACATGTATTATAATTGTAAAAATTATATAGGACTGTCCCTAATAACAGCCTGTAGTCAGTAATTGGCTCGGTGGTGAGAGAGAAGCGCTTAGTCATTCTGTGAGAGGCAGGCAGGAAATGTCGAGATGAACTGTCGTAATTAGACACGTGTTATTAGTATTTATTAAAACACAACTAGTTACACTGGTTGTGCATATTCTGTAGGCAGACCTTTTGAAAAACTGAGCAATCTAGCCTTAGCTGTACAATATAGACCTTGTTTACAACAGAAAGTTGTGCTGACCTAACTATATTAGTGCCGTTAAAGCTGCACATCTCCGGTTTAGGAACTGCATCAGAATAGCTTATTTTTCCTTGGCAGAAGGAAAACCAGAGGCAGTGTAAAACACCTTCACACCAATATAAGCATACATAATTTTAAGTAGAATAATCAAATGGGTTGTAAAAATTCACACAGCTAAGATAACATAGTTAATTTGTATATGATGTATGAAGAGACCAGACTCTAGTTCACAAAGAAATGTCAGCAGATGAATCTCACTCCTCTTGAATGCAAGAAGGAGGAGGAGAGAAGTGAAAATGCCCCGTGTTTATGATAGAACCTTTTATGTCTGAGCGACTTGTGACCTAACGATCATTTGCAACTCAGTGAAATGCAATGTATTCATTTGGCAGCTGCCTGTAAAAGTACTTGAATCAGTCTGAACTGATTCTTTGCATAGGAACAAGGAGGGAATCACTATGGCTGGAGGAAGAAGCTGCTCATTTAAGAAAACAGTGAAAGGTCACAGAGGGATAAATGTTTCTGCTAGCATTAATTTTACTATTAATTTTCCTGCTTCTCATCTTGAAAATGGAAGTGATTTTTCCTTCCATTTTCCTTCCATTTTCATTCTTCCAGTCGGATAAAGTAATGTATAGATATGAATAAGAAACACCCTGCATTGTGGTAGAAACTAGTTAATACCCTCTGAAGAAGATTTTTGCTTTCCAATGATCACCGATGAGCACCATGGTGCTGGTGGACAGATGGCAGAACCAGGCACTAGAGGCTGGGCCTCTGCTTGGGCCCTGCCTCTGGGCTGCTGTAAAACCTTTGGTAAATCACCCTCTCTCTGTGTTTCAGTTTCTTCCTCTACAAAATGAGCGAAGGTCAATTTGCAAAGCAATTTAAGAAATAATGCTGGCAAACAAGTGCTATATAATTGCTGGGTGGAATTGTTATTAGCTTCTACATCTTTTGCTGTGCAAGAGCCACCATCCCTCAGTCTGTATTGATACTGGGGGTTGCCCCAACACAGGGGCCTGTCCCTCAGGCACATCAACCACACCACTCAGCTGGGTGGCATCTGAAAATCTGCTGAGGGTGCACTTGATCCCACCATCTATGTTGTTCATGAAAATATGAAACAGTATTGGTCTCAGTACAGACCCCCAAGGGCCACCAGACGTCACTGTTCTTCACTCAGATATTGAGTTGTTTACTACTGTCCACATGTGACCATTCAGCCAATTCCTCATCCACCATCAAACAGTGCACCCATCACATCCACCTCTCCAATTTAGAGAGAAGGATATTGTGGGGGATTATGTTAGCGGCCTTACAGAAGTTCAGACAGATGAAATCTGTAGCTCTTCCCTTGTCAACCCATGTAGTCATCCCATTATAGGAGGACACCATGACGGTCAGGAAGGACTTGACCTTGGATATGGTCAGATATTCCCATGTGTAAGTTCCAGACAGCGTGTTCTGTCTCTGTAAGATCATGTTCAGTGTCAGTTTTACTGCTTTAGTTCTAGAAAGGGCCAAATATAAGTAGAATTAAACTGGACCAAAGGAAGGAGAAATTAGTCTCAGTTGTTTGTATGCTAGGTCTGGGAGAGAAGCTCTTCCTGCCTAATTGAACTTGTCTTTATTTCTGTTTTACAGGTGTCTCTATTTTGTATATGCTAGCTAAATTTATGCATATTAACTACATATTTTGCATTGGAAATGTTTCTGATATGATATTTCTGCACAGAAAATAATCTAAAGGATATACTTTAATACATTATTTGTCAAATTATTTAATCTATTTCATAAGGACTACTTTTTTATTTCCTGTGTTCTTGGTAAATGCTTTGTATGCCACTAAATTTGGATTTTAATAACACATTATTTTCTGTAATACAGAAACTTTGTTGGTATGAAAATGCTTCATTACGCAATCTCTGGTAAATTTTTCCAATATTTAAAGGTGAAGTCCTGAATACTGGTGACCCAGACCCCACAGGCTTTATCAATATGAATTTTACTGAGCTGTCTGCCAGGATGCACACTGTGAGATATGTTACTAGCTTTTGTTTTATTTTTTGTCTTTCGGATATCATGCCAGCACCTTCTGGTCATTCTAAGTCATATTTGCTTGAGATGGGTTTGAAGTACTTCTTCAAATTCAATGACTTCTCAGTTCAATTAAGTTCAGAGGAGGCTCTGATGTACTCCCTCCTCTTACCAAGCTCTAATTTTGCCTAGATTTGTATGAAAATGACACTGTAGACATGTATATATGGATGACAAGCACAGCGTAGAACCTTAACAGGTTGTGTTCTTCCCATCAGTTAGTTGTAAATTGTAGATTTAACTGAGGAAACCACTTTAGCCTGTGATTAAACCTCAGTGAAATCAAGATCTCAGCACATATTTAAGGCTCAGCCTGTACTTCAGCATTTAAAAGAGCAGCTTAATAACATACATTCCAGAAGGAATATTTATCATGGTGAACGAGTATTTCCCTGTGATTGAGACACAGTCTCCAGGCAATCCACCAAAAGACATCTAAGAGATCATAAGACACCAAAAAACATTAAATCACACTGAGACAACTTAAATATTCAACTTCTGTGAGGTCTGATGTAGTAAGTTTGGTAGCTCCACCCTTTCCATACCCTGCAGGTGACTCTTGGCATTATCTTAGTGCTCCACAACCCACACTCCCTTATCATTCACCTTCAAGAATTCAGTTGATCTCTTGAAACACACATGGAAATGATGTACACTTATACTGAGAAATGCACACGTACCATTCACCACTCTTAGCTGAAAAACCAGTGTAATTTATAGACATGAATATATATTAGCATATACAAATATATTTATAGATTTCTGCTTCACTTCTATGAACCTGTGCAACAAACTTTGCAACACCAGTATTCTCTTCTCCCCAGAGAAGTAAGGAATTTGTGTATCTTAACCAGGTAAACATAGATTCACCTCTGTGTAGCACCTTTTTTGACATTTTTCTGAACTGAAAATTGGCTGCATCAGTGTTATTTTGTGCTTTCTAGAAGTCCATACCTAAGCTGTCAGTATGCTGAAGGTGAAAAACTATTAGAACCTCCTATATATGCTATACCCTGTCAAAGTGTGGCAAAGCTCATATGGTCCCTCCCCAGAGACATTCCAGGTATTGGGGTTTACAGGCTATATTCCCTTCTGGAAAACTAAATGTATGCCAGATTGTTCATTGCACCCTTTATATTTTATGTAATGCTTTATCATCAGCAGCAGCTTTTCCAATATCACATAAATATTTATCTGTAGCTTCTTGTGGACTCCCTTATATTGTAGCATACAAATAGCTTTTTAGGATTGTCTGATGTCACGTGGAAAAGGGACTGAAAGAAACAAGCCTTATGTGCGATGAAAAGAGCATTCAGTTATATGTGGCAAAAGTTTCTCAAAGAGATAACTCAAATTACGAAGCTCATTTTATTCACTGTCATTATGGTACTCTCTTACCAAGACCTTTAGCCACTGCAAACAGTAACTGATATTGTCTGCAAATATCATACACTACCATGGGTGTTGTGCAAGCCAAATTCAGCCCACAAGACAATTCTGCTCATACCACCATTACCATCTTGTACAATCTTGGACTGCAGGTGAAAGGAAATCACAAATTCAGGAAGTGCATGAATCTCATCAGAAGTTGTTGCTCCCCCATGAAAAAGTGGTTTGCCATTGCTTGACAAGGAGACAGTGGCATATTTGTCCAGCAGCAGCTCAAGGGTTAAAAAAGTGGAGAATGCAGGAGCATGAACCTTTTCAGCTCCTTCTGGAAATGGGTTGCTGCTGCAATAATATCACAAAACCCTGTCTGTAGAGAGTTCTGCCACCGCTCCATGTGAGTGCAGAAACGTGTTGGTACAACCTCTCTATTCAGCCCTGGGAAGCCTGAGAGGCTGGTGAGACCAGTGGAAAGACTGACCTTCTACTCAATAGAGAAGCACCATACTGTCCACTATGCCAGCAATGACGTACCCTTGACAGGGGACAAGTCATGTCAACCTCCATAGCTCCCATTATGTTTCCATTGCAATTATATCTATGTATCTATTTACTACGATGTTTTATCTTGTGGGTTTTCAATATGATGTATTAAAACATGGTGCAGCATAATCCAAATGCAATGAAGAAAGTAACTGTAAAAGCCAAAATTAGGATACAGAGAACAATGTATTTCAAATTAAATGGGAACAAGATTACTTGTTAGCTGAAAATAATAAGCACCTTCAGTGCCTTATGTGCATGCAAATGACAGGTGTGCCAAAGGAATATAATATCAGCTGACATTACAAAATCTACCACCATGAAAAATAACAGAAGTGCACTGGAGAACCTAATCATTACAGAATTAAAAGAAAATACCCTAAAATCAACATCACAAGCAAAGAAGAATGTTGATTTAACATACGACTGCGTAAATTCAAAACCTGGCTGTCCCCAATGAGACATGCCTCAGGTGAACACCTGAAAAAGGATGGTAAGCAGTTAAAATGCTCTCTGCATCTACAGGTGGAAAAAAAAAAATCATGGGAGCTTGTTATCATCTCATGTAACTGCACAAAGCAGAATCATTGATGCAAACTATCACACACTCTAAATCTGAGACTAATTACAGAAAAAAATGTACGCACTTATCATTGACTCTGGATGAGACCAGCAGCAGCAGCAGCAGCAGCGAAACCAGGCAGTTATTAAACTTCAGCTGAGCTATTGCTAAGATTTTCTTTGTAAAACAAATGAGGCAGTACTTTTAATGTACATTGGGTACTTCTTTCTATCACTAGCTCAGGTACCAGTTCTCAAAACTCCCTTGTCACAAATAATGACAAGCAGTGACTGTCTAGAAAAGTCAGTTAACGAGTTTGCTGAAAAGAAACTGCAGCTGAACACCTCCCTTTCATTGCACAATACATTACCAGACAATTGATGGTGCATCTGTGAAATAAGGAACATGGAGATTGGGATGGTATATATGGTTAACGTCATCCGCAGAAGAAATACTGCACAGACACACAGAAAATTTATCAAATATCTCAAGGAGATGAATCCAAACTATGGGAATTTACTCCCTCATTTAAAAGTTGTGTGACTGTAAGCAGGAAAACTGCCTTTACTTTTCCAAATGTGCACATCTTGAAGATGAGATAGCAAAGAACACATTTCAGTTATATGAGCCCATCTCTGCTCATTGGTCTTCCTAGCAGCTTTGTAATAGCTCCAGTCTGCATGGTGTCTAAAATCCAAGAGAGCTATTCAGGTCACCTATTATCCATGGAAGAGCTTAAAATTTACTGGATTTTTCCATGTCAGACTCCAAAATTTTCTATAAAGACCCCTGCAGATACTTAAAAGTATCCGAAACTGAACTCTTAAAGCTGTAATTGAGAAATAAATGCCTAAGTTCATCCCCAGAGAGCCCATTCCCACACCTAGCATCCATGAATAGCTCTGAATTGAGCTCAAAATCCATTTAGTATTCCCAGCTGACATTAGCACTCTTATCCTGCCTGTGGAGTGAGCTCTCCCAGAAGACTGCTCTAACCAGCAGTGTAGAGAATAGCTTAGGATGAGGTCCATATCCTTCCTCCTCTTAACTCCCAGTAACTCGCTCACGAGATACAGTATTTACAGTTTGCATTGAAGAACTGGGTAAACTGCATACACATCAATGAAAACAGAGTTTGAATCCCAAGACTTTCAGACTTCATTTCAAAGGAGTATCTTCAGCAACAAGATAGGGCGTTATATTCTTCTTGGTTCTGCCTTTCCTTTTTGAACAATAACCTTACTGCAAAAAGAGAGATGGAGACTAGCCTGTATCCTCAGACATTCTACCATTTGCTTATTCCTTGGGAAAATCAGAATCGGTGGGTTCAGCTTACTCAAGACTGTAGGTCCCAGAAAAAACATTTCTGTCTTCCAGGACAGATGCCCAAAGTTACCAACAGGTAACTTTGCACAGGACCACACAGTATGTAACTGTTAGCACAGATGGCCAACAACTGCCTGGCATCATCTGGAGATAGCAGACACCAAGAACCATCCCTGATAGGAAACCTGGACGCAGCCACACTGTTTTTGAGGAGTGAGAAGAAAGGGCAGTCATACAGACGTGAAGTGGGGAGCCCTCATGGCTCCTACATACTTTTAAAAATGTCTCAGTGTCCAGAATTATTTCTGTCAAAGCCAAGCCTGCTGACTGCTCAGATTGTTTTCAATAGTGTTTTCCACTGATGAGCTCTAACCAGTTCTCCATTTCAGCATGTGGGAGTCCTGGATCAGCTGGCAGACCCAGCCAGTCGGGGCAGAGAAGCTGGTGCCTCATACAGGTGCTGTGAATCCCTTTTTACAGGAGCTTATAGTTTTTCAATAACTATGGAATAAATGTTGCCATAACATTTTTTGGCACAGCTATGCTTCAGTTCCAGATACAGAAATCACTTTTATGCACAACAGTGAAGCATGAAATTTTCAGCTTGTTTCTTAAGGATATAATTTCCTACCTGAAAAACTTTGCAGTGAAGTACATGCATCTATGAAAGTGTGCTCCCAGAAATAAAAATCTATAAAATCAAAATAGTGGCAACAAGCCAGAAAGTGATGCCCTCGGATGCCAATTCTTATTCACCGCAGTGAGTATTGACATTGACATTTAGAAAGAGAATATTTATTTTGAGAAATAAACTATTCTCTTATTTAATGTTACTGCATTCATTAACAAATTACATTCAAGAGACCCATCTTGTAGGATTATACTCCCATCTGTGATTATAGTTGTAGCCCAATCCTGGCAATTAATATTCTCCTCTGATATACCACCTTACATGGGGTGATTTGCTTGGTCTTTAGTGTCTCCTCCTTGTGTTATGTCAGCACAGTAGGGCCTACAGTCATTCTCAGAGTAGAAAAAAGTGTTGCTTTCTTAAGGGGAAATGACCTCTACAAATGAATTCTCTATACCTGGAAAAGCTAGCTGGAGCTAGACATGTAACTGTTCCTTTATTTCATGACCTCTTCAACTCCCAAAATGCGTGAGGCTTTTTTTTAACATGAAGATAGCAATTTTTGTTCAGCCAGTTAAAGTATGCCTGCTTTTTTGTTTCTTGGCAGTTGATATTGAAATAGTGTCAAACTCTAAAGACACGTCTATTTCAGCGAAAAATCCTAATGAAACCGGCCTTGGAAAGTGAGATAGTTTTCTTCCCATTAACAAGTTCAAATGAGTAACTCTTCAAATGAGCATCTAAATCTAATTCAGTCAGAATTACAAGCCAAAATATCACAAAAGACACTTTAGAGAACTATCTGTGTAGTTGCAAAATATTGAAATATTAGCTGTTTCTTGACAGAAAAATACCCTTTTCTTTCTCTTGTGCTGCTCAAATGCTTTCTATTTCAGACTGACAGCCCTGTAGTCAATTGCACTAGCTAGAAATCTCTCCTTAGTGCAATTATAGCTTTGGAAATGCAGGTACTCGAGCTCTGCATTTATTGCCTTTTTTTTTTTTTCCTAATATCAAAACCTTAATATTTTTGGTTGGGATTCAATACCCTTTTTGAAATACTGCTTTTGTCAAACTTGACTTTTTCCCCTGTTGTATGTGAACTCTTTCTAATGGCTGCCGGTATTAGTCAACCACTTTGAACGGCTCTTCAATATCTATGGAATTAGTTATTTTTAATGGCAGCACTTCTCAGCCTACCAGTTCTATCAGAAAGCAGCAACGGCCATTTTTCATTTTGCTCCCACAAAAAGAGTTCACACACATGAATATATTAATATTAATGTTATTATTAATAACAACAATAATAATAATCTTATTACAGCCTCTGCCATGTATACAGATTCCCTTATCTGCCACAGGTTTCAAACCAAGTTTATTTTTTTTTGTTTTGTTCTTTTTTTAAAGCATCTGAAAACATGCAATGTTTTTTTTTTGCAGTTTTTTACCATAGGATCAGATAGGAAATCTTTTTTGATCAGTCAAAACATAATTTCAAAGTGCCAGGACAATCAGCCATTAATACACAAAGGACCTTTTCTATAACCAGGGTCTGCAATAGAATATCTTGTTCAGAAAATGCGGAGGAAAAGAATAATACATTCAGTGCAATTACTTTAAGAACTCAATACAATTTCATGTGTTTCTTTCACTTTTTGTTTCATATACCTGATTAAAAAAGATGATATGACTCTTGTAGTACATTTGTTCCAAAGTCTGTGGCCAGATCATCAGCTAGTAGAATGCAATCAACTCTGTTTTCAGTAATTTCATTGACTGAGAATGTGGTCAGTATCTGGGGAAAAAAAAATGGTGGAATTAGTGCGGAACAATAATTGTATTTCTGACGAGCCAGGCAAGCACTGGATGCTGATGCTGCAGGCTACTTAAGGACGGTTAATTGTATTCATGAACTATTTGTAAGACAGCAAGCTGCCAAAACCTCAGACATTTCCAACATGGTAATTCTGGAATGGCTATACTATATAGGAAAAAACAGATGTCATAATGTGTTTCATCTAGTTTAAAACTTAACATGTAATTAACTTAATATTTTGACAATAGCTGATGCAGCAACAAATATAACACTATTAAATTCATACCTAATTATGACATCAAATTCTTCTACATATGCATGACAAAAAAAGATCAGATTTTGAGACACAGGTATATTTAATGGTGACTAACTGTCCTTAAAATGCAATCATATGTAATACTTGCTTTGTATTTCACCACTTGTGGAAATTATTTCATTTTTGTAACACTGTACTTCCTGTAGTTTTTTCATTACACCACCAGTGAAACCTGTTCCTTGGCGTATTGTTTCAAATGGTATATCTTGGTACTTGGACTTTTACACTCATTATGTAGGATAAAGCTTTCATTTTCTTTATCTTTTGTACTGCTTGGCTGTTTGTCCGAACTGCTGTAGGCAATTATCGTGGCTCTTTATCATCTTCTCTGAGTATTTTTCACAGTAGACCTCAGGTGGTCTGTTTTATGCACACAGCACCATGTTGAGACAGAGTCCTGTTCATGTATTATTTTGGACTGCCCAAAGGTTTCTCAAGGTATTATTAGGGTTTCCCAATTGTTAGTGCTGCAGGATAAAAAAGGGTAAGAGTACACTGAAGTAAAATAATTAAAAAAAAAGAGTCCCAAAGAAATACCAACACCAAGCCCAGACACTCTTGCTACAGAAGAGTCCTGCATGACCTGCACTTTCTGTGAGTTTCCTATATGCAGTTTGTGTTCAAAGAAAGCAAAAATACATTTTGAGGTTATAGTGATTGAGTTGCATTAAAGAGAGAATAAATTTACTTTGAAATATGTAATTGATTTTTCAAGTGACTCAGATCTTCCAAACTCACCATGCTAGTGTGCTCCTATTAAACACATTGAAACCATTTAGCGAGAAGTCTGAGAGCAAAAAGGTCTAACTGTGGCCTAATGGAGATCCTAAAATTTAATGTCACGTTCCATTCACTGCAGTAGATGAGGCTCTTTATGCTGACAACAGAGTAGCCCTCTGATCCTGTGGGTATCTACAGCTTGCTTTTTCACTGCACAGGGATATTATTAGGAAAGAGGGATCAGTAAAAAGGAATCTGAAACCTGATCTAGTGCTAAGGAATGCCTTTTGAATGTGTCATTTGAACCGAGTTATTACTTCTGGGAGGTGTGAATGTCTTTGCTCAAAACCTGAAATGGACCCTGAAAAGTAGTGAAAAAGTTAGGCAAGCTTTCATGGAACTAAGTAAAGTAGTTTCAAAGAGATAATTATATACGTCTGAAGCTGTTCATCAGGATGCCAAATAAAACTCATCATGGCTCTGTTGTTTCACCTGATATTAAGGTCCATCCATTTTCTGAATTTTAAAAACATACACGAATTTATGTTTAGATTTAGATCACACACAATTAGATTATCTTTTTTGTTCTTAAACTAAATTTATTTCCTCATGAATGTTACTCTATCTCCATTTCTAAAGTGCTGAATGGGCAGATTGTTTTTATCACGCATTTCTTATGAACAGTTTATGAAGTGTGAACAAGAGGACTGTCTAATGATTGGCTATCATGACTTTCAAAGTTAACTGATACAGAATCCTTGCTCAGGAAAATTAGGGGGTTTTTATTGTATCTACAAGGAAATTTTAGGGAATATTATAAACTGACCAATTTTAAGGAAGTAAGAGGAATGGCTGGCAGTAAAAGACTTACAAGCTGTGGCTATGTAATACTGAACTTCTGTGTAATTCCTCCTTCAGTATGTTCCTTAAAGGAAAAAAATATTACATGATGAAATGGATACATTTTTAGAAATTTATTGGGGACCCTTTCTGGCACGGGTCACAATGAAAAGGGGAAATGGTGCTACTTGCTGAGGCTGACAGCTAAAAGCACGAGTCCATCAGTCACTCGGTTGCCGTTTCGCATTCTTTTCAACACAGATCATTTAGATTTTCCAAACAAGTGCTGTCACCTACAATGCACACCCACATAGTTGTTCTCAGTGTGTGCAGGTTGTCACAGAGAGGAAACAAACAGGGTTCCCATAGAGAACTTCCATCTTTGATAGCACTTCAGAAAGGAAAAGTCACTGATTGCGGCTCACATGCTCTATCCCTATGGCTTTTTGGAGGAAAAGTTCATTAGCTGCTTCGCATGCCAAGGGACCAGCTGTCCTTCAGCACATGGAGCAGCTCTGATTGACCAGGAGGACAAGTGGGAAATAAGCTCACAGCAGTGCCAGGGCGGCATATGGTCATGTACCAGCTGTTTCTGAAATCCTTGCCAAATGGAGATCAGAATTGGGTGGGTTGTTAGGAAAATAAAACCCAACAAAAACCAACAGGAAAACAAAAAATTTCTGTCAGGATTCCTGAGATCTAACCACAAAACCAGAAGTGTCAATTTGAAATGTCACAAAGCAACGATGTGAATATTCAGAATAATCTGTCATTGGCCTACATGCTCTGGCTTGCTCCAGTGAGAGGACACCAATGTTCTGAGCATCTGTCCATTCTACAGAGCTTTCAGAAAAATAAAATGTTTAGAAAAGGGTGAAATAAGGTAAGTTGATGGGTATTAATGATATACATTACCAACAGACTGAGAATACATGCAGAAGGCTGAATGGAGATTGATTTAAATTGGTGCCAAGTGTTACTACAGACAAATGCCAGGTGCTCCACATTTTATTATATTTTATTTCTACCTTGAAAAGGGGAATTCAGATTCGGAGCTCCTGAACAAAAAGAGGTTTGATTGCGATTGGTGCGAGTAGTGTTACAGTGGTGGTGAAATGCTACTGATAAACCAGGGGAATGACTCAGCAGAAAACAGTCAGCAGGATTTTTCCCCCAAAGCTTTTCAGTTTCAGCTTTTTCATAACAAGAAAATAACTTGAACAGTAATTAAACAGTTCAGAGAACAACCCTGTCCTTCTACCACAGGGTTTAAAGAACTACTTTTTTAGATCTCTCCCAAAATACCCCTGCAAGGTTTGGAGAAAGTAACTGATTAACTGCACTTTCATATAATATGAATTACTGCCTCAGAGAACATTGGTAGGTCATGCAGCTACACAATCCTGTATACTTAACTTTTGGCTGGACTGAATCAGATTTATGACTAAATTAAGCGCTAAGGATGTTCAAAATAGGCAAACCCCAGCTAAAACAAAAATAAGTGCTCCTGTATCAGGAAATGAGTACATAAGCTGGGAGGCAGTGGTTACTACCACGGCGTGCATTCACGTTTCTTAAGAGATGTATTTTTATATACAGACTTAACTTGCTGAAAGGCCTAAACCAGGACTACATCTGGGGCGAGGGGATCCTCTTGTCAAGGATGGTTCCAGTGACTGAAGATGCTGTGCACAGAAGAAATAGTGTGAGCCAGCGTGGATGACACACTGCATTTTGGAACTCCAGGAGCCACACGTTGAGCAGGGGACAAAGGGAAGAAAACCTCAGCATTACACAGACAGAAGACTTACTTTGACACCTTACATAATATTGACTTTCCTTAGGCCCGTATGTGTTCACGTATTTGAGAAATGTGGGCTGGTAGTGTACACCTGAAAAGGGCATCATTATTTTCCCAATTAAGAAGCTTAATTAGTACTTTGGTGGGGTCTTGTCATATTTTCGGGTTTGCAGTGGCCCATTTTCACCCATCTACTATGCTAAAAACGTTGCCCTTTCATTGCTCCGCGGTTGTGTAAACAGCGCTGATTAACCTGGCATTTAATCAATTGCAATAGGCTCTCCGCGGCTCCCGCGGAGCTCACCTACAGAACACGGCTTTCACTGGCACCGATCTGCCGAGGCACGACCTCCCCCGGGACGGGCTTCATTTCGCAGCAGAATAAACTTTATTTGCCAGCCCTGCCCTTCCGGGTCGCTCGGGATTTCAAAGAGGGGCCTCACATGACAAGCCACACCGCTACGCTGCCTCCTTATCCCCTTTCCCCCGCGGCGTTCCCGCCCGGGCCTGGCTGCTGCCGTGCGGCCCAGCCCGGCTCAGCCCAGCCCAGCCCGGCCCGGCCGAGGGGCTCTCCCTCCCTCCCTCCCTCCCTGCCTGCCTCCCAGGCCCCGGGCCTGGGCCCCGCCGGCGGCGGGCGGCGCTGTGCGGGCTCCCTGCGGGCGGACAGCCGGGCAAAGGGACACTTCCCTCCTCCCTCCCTC
>VWZF01001198.1:1898020-2004174 GCA_013396755.1 Sclerurus mexicanus
CCCCCGTCTTGTCTTTGTTTTAATTACTCATTGCAGTACCTGGTACTGATCTGAAGGGTGAAAATAGTGATTTGCTTGTCCTTCCTTTCAAATAAAAGGCATTCCTGTACTCTGATGTTTCCTGTGTGTAGGCAATTTGGGTTGCAGTCTATAAGCTTGGGATCAGAACACAGTGGTATGGGTAGTTGATTTTCATCATTCATACCCTTTTAAATGTTCCGTTTTTACCCTTCTGTTGCACACCATGTATCGCTTCCGTGTTCCTGGGATGAAGTGGGAATTGCAGATCGGCTTTGGTTTCTTAGCTGTCAAAAGTGAGCTCGTGATGATTCAGTAGATAATTGTGTAAAACGAACTACTTCACTGCAATGCCTAAACCCAAGTATTGCGGGCTCCTCACAATCCATAGGAGTCTGTAACTGACATTTTTCTTTATTATTTAAGACAAAAATATGCCTTGTAAAAGTAAATTACATGGAACTTGATTGTTACTTGACATGTAACTGTGCAGATTTTATTTTGTACTAATCCTCCATCTGCTGTTTCTTGTCAGTATGGATATGCTAAAATGGTAGTGTACAACCTTTCCCTTCCAGTCAATAAAACATTGTATAGGTATTGAATCTTCTCTTTTGATCAAGAGGGGATGGAGGGAACTTGAATAAAACGAGTAGCACACTGTATATTTATGCTGTTACTCATTCTCAAAGACTTGAGAATTATAGAGGAGGTCCTGATTTGTACAGTCCATTGAAGGCATTGGCAGTTCATATCCCTACCAGGTACAGGTATTGACAGGTATTCCCACAAGGGCAGTCACAGAACTTTGTTGGTTTGTTTGGTGCACTGTGGGAGTAAAGGTTCTTGGAGACCACAGATGCTGAAAATTTGGATTTGGTACATGACCCTCCAGCTTTTCTGCTCATCAGCAGTGGAATGGGAAGCAAAGTAAGGGTAAAACATCTATATGTGACCCAGGAGGAAAAAACGGAGGCCTTGAACTTCTTGTATTATCTTAATATGCTGATTTCATAGTCTGCATTCCCCACCGCTTTTGTTGTTGTTGCTATCTGCTGTTCTTCCAAGTAAGAGAAATTCCATAGGAGTAAAATGATGTCAGCATTTTCATTTGCTTGTTTGCTGTGCATTCTAGCAGGAATATGGACAGAGGAAGATCTAGATACTGTTCAAAACTTCATTATTTGTCCTTCTTGAGCATCTTGTTTCTAGGTGAATAGTGGGAATGAAGCGACCAAGAGGTCGGGTGAATTTCCTTGTGGGATTTTATTGGTTTTTAGGCATAGTGTTGTAGAGTCGGAATAGATTTTTTACCTACTTAGCTAGAATCCTAGCAAAATCATGTCTCAGTTAGCTGCTTCTTAAGGTCGTAGCTGATAACTAAAAGTAACAGCTTAGTACTATACTAAGATAGGCGCCAATGTCTGCTAAAGCACAGTGTGATGAAGGCAGCAAGACTTAAATTCCTGTCGGCTAAGAGGTAGAAGGAACTATTCCAGTTATCTGCACTGCTAGTGGAGCGTAGAATACAAATGATCTTCTGGAAGCAATTTAATATGTTCTGTTTATTGGGATAGTTTCTTCTGTCTTGTGGAACAGAGGTTGGAATCCTTCATTTTAGTCCAAGAACAGTGACAGGGTGGTTAGATAATTTGTAAATGTAATTGCAGAAATGAGTTTTTGTGTTGTGTCCATCCCCTCAACCCTGCCCCAAGAATTTTTTCCGAGTAAAGTCAATTTCATGGTACAAAATAAAAATGTTCACATGAATATTTGAATACTCAGTTGCATTTCAATACACAGACAAAAGTGAAATTAACTGATTGAAAGACAAAGTGTGGTGTTTTTTTCTTAACTTGGAAATAATTTACCAGATTTTTCTAGGCAGAAGTAACATGTAACTGCAGGACTGTCAAAGTATTTTAGTAGAAAAAGATCTAGATGAGCTAGTTATAATAATTTTCCTGAAAAGAATCTTGTTCTACTTTCCTGAAAGTTTGTTGCGTGCATTTTTAATGGATGTTGAGAGATTAGATGTGTATTTTGTTGGCCCACAGTGGTGGTTAGGGGGTGGGGTTAGCAGTTGAGTAGCTTGAATGTTCAGTACAAGAATAATCTTTGTAGATTATTCTTTCACAGATTTCTTACTGGGAGTTGTTCAGTAGCTTCCAGTAAAGCTATAGAAATATTTTAAATTTTTATTTATTTACTTCTTTTATAATTTCATGTGCAAGATGTTTGGATCTACCTGCATAAAACTATACATTGTTTGTTTCTGTATCACCTGCATTCTGTTCATAACTCTAGTTTCCATGTGTCCACGTTGGTATCTGTCTTTCCAAGAGATTTATTTTTAAGGCAGTAGTGTGGAAATTTAAATTGTGAAGTATTTAAATACATTTTTCACTGCTGTGATATTACATGTAATAGTTTAATTATATCCTGCTAAGTGTGTGCGTAGTCTGTGCTCAGGCTTGCTATAATGATTTTCATTTTAATATAATTTGGGGAATGTTTAAATTTCTGGTTTTTACTGTACTGAGCAAGAAGTTTCAAATATTCAGTCCATGCTAATGTCACTTGTGTAACTTTCAAGACCTTATTCTAGAAAAGATTGCATATGAAAATTTATATTCTGCAAAAAAGCTTGTTAACAAATAAAAATAAATTGTAACAGGGATGAAATCTGAATAGTTTTGTGTTCTTTTTATAGCTTTTAAAAATCTTCCTTTAGTTAGTATTAAATTTATCAAAGGAATAAGGTCTGCTGGATAGAATGCTGGACTAGGATTGAGGAAAGACACCTGCAGTTTTCTATCACTGAGTGAATTCCAGTGAATAGTTTAATTTTTATGTGCCTGTGTTTAAGGTGCAGTATGGAAGGGAGTAGCACTTATGCCTTTTGCATGTTATTAAATGGTGTGAATATGGGGGGGGTTTGTTGTTTTTACAATTTGGATAAATGGACTAGCTTGATTGTAGAAGAATTCTGAAGGGAGACACAGTTCCATTGCAGATGAGATTTCACATATATAGGCTGTGGAAGAAAGTACAGAGAGAGAGAGAAGGGAGTAAGAGACTAGGGGTAGCTGAAGGTCAGAAAAAGTACAGCAACCTGTCACAAGATGGTATAGCTTTAACATCAGAGCAGCGGAGCGGAGTTGCAAGGTACATAAACTGTGCAGGGTCATTCCAGGTAGCGTTATCTTGGTCAGGACTTAGATCAAGATAGTAATCTTCAACAGTGAAGTGGGAAAACACGCTAAAACATACACAGATTGATTCAAGAAGTTATTTTGCTCATTTAGCACATTTCATGTGCTTTTTAAGAAAAGGAAGTCTTTTATTAGCCTAAAGAAAAAGGTCTGCTTGAAGCATCACTAATAAAGAAATCAGTAATGCATATTGCTGCCATTGGGTATGTCATTAATTCTCACTAGGTCCTTGTGACACTGTATTCTGTTACTATAAACTTGAAACAAATTTGAAGACGGGGGCTGAGTGGAAGTGCATCTTGAAAACATTGCATTGTATTTAGGACACTGGGGTATCCTGAAAGAAATGGAGACCGCTTCCAGTGATTTGTCTGATGGATAGCTTTACTTTTAAAACTTCGGGAAAAACTTCTAAGGTTTCATGATATTTATATTCTGCTGTCTGAAGATTTTGAGCTAATGACTGTTACTAATTAGCTAAAGATTGCTGTTGAGTGAATTCCTGTTCTCCTGGTTCTGTCTTCTGGGGTAGAAGTTCACTCTGCTGCATATTCGACTCTTTCTCTTGACAGTGAAACTGAATTACCTTTAGTAACTTTTGATTTATTGACGTTTTTATAGCTGTTTTGATGAAGGTCATGTCAAATTGTGTGAGGTGGCAGAAGTTTTAAATTGTCTATGTAAGTTCAGAAAGGAGTTTAACTGTCATATGCAGAGCATTTTTTCACCAGCCTCTCTGAACAGAATATCTTAACCGGCTTCTGAGAAACCTCAGAGTTCCAGTTTTTAGTAACTTTGTTCTTGAATTGTGAAAGAAATGCCTTGGTTAACAATACAGTAAGTTCTTGAAGAGAAGTAAAGTAATGCTCACCTGTTGTTTTTATAAGAGGTTTTCTGGTTGTCATAGCTTAATATTTTGCATTTGAGTCAAATGACAGCTGCCATTTGAAGTAGCAAACAGCAAATGTATTATTTTAAGAGCAGTATTAAACTGCCTTACCTATTACATTAGTAAACTTTTCTTTTTTAGTAAGTAGCATTTTTAGGCAACGTAATTAATCATAGAAATAGGGATATGATATGGCAACAAATATCCCCACTGTTTTGATGGAAAAAGACAACCTGGTAGCCTTAAAAGATAAACTGAACAAAAAGTGCCTATGCAAATGCATTTGAATGCTAAAATATAAATTATTTCATGTGACTTGCTATTCTGTTCAAAATTGCAGAATATCCTACTTCAGATCTCAATTTCATAAATATATGGAATTCCATTTACAAATATTTTGGAATAAAAATTAGAGGTGAGAGAAGTGCAGGAGAACATTTGAAACCATTTCCTTTGTAGGCCTGCTGTATTTTCTGTGCTCTAAGGTCAATATCTTCTCTGCTGGTTAAGTCCTAGAACTTGCAAATTCGACTTGTCAGAACTCTGCATTTACTGAGCCTCTTGTGGCTGACACAGCTTGTATGTTTTTACACAGTTATTAATGAAAACATTGTCTATACAAGACTTCCAACTGAACTTATGGTAATCGGTTTTTTATTAAAAAAACTATTGAAAAGACTATATAGTTAGACAGAGTTATATTTGTTTTTAAACCCTTCATAAGACTATTTTAAGCTTTTCAAAAAGATAGTAATTAACTCCCTGAACTGCAGACCAAGTACAGAAAACTTCAATAGTGACTATTCAGAAAAGACCTTCGTAGAAATTAAAGAAATTAATAAACCAAAGTAAAATGTGTAGTGTGGTAATTAACTAGTTAGATGTTTATATACAGCTGGGTTATTAACTTTGGAAGTATAAATAGCAGGACAAATACTGTAGCCTTTAAATGAACACTGGTGGTTGGATCTTTGGCATTCACAGTTCATTCTGCTTTTCCTTTCCCGACTGAAAGATGCAATGTATATAAAGAGTAAATTGTATATTAATTGAAATAAATCTTGTATGTCTGCACTACAAGAGTGGGCACTGGGCTGCCTGGTGCTGCAGTAGCATTCCCAGCTTGATGTGAAGAGCACTGAATATTTTATCAGGGTGGCCTCACTGGAAGCCTGGGGGATGATTCCATCTGGAGGCTGCCTGTGTCTTGGAAGAGTCCTCAATACCTGTTTGGTGCCAGTGTCTGTGTACTGAGATGTTTGAAACTGGAGGCAGGTCCGAATGCACCACTTGGTGCTTGGGCCTCCAAGCCATTAGCATCCCACTGGGGAAGGGAGTTCAAACACAGGCAAATAGTGCTGGTAACAGGTAGTTTGAACTGCTCTAAAAGTTGAGTAAGTAAAAGACATCAGGAGGGCAGGAAGGAGAGATACAGCTTTTGATAATAACGTCTCTGTGAAAATTCTCAAGGGACTGAACAGGAAAAACTGTAACCATCTCCTCAAAGTTGCATCTAGACAAGTATTTCTCGTCAGCATTTCTCAGGCCCAGTAGCAGTCCATCCAGGTGATCCGTGTCATAGACCTGAAGCAAACAGGGGACACCAAGATGCTTGTCACTGGCATTTCTCTGGTATGCTGGTAAGATCTGCAATTTTAAATTGAAACCCTTAAATCGTAGTGCTGAATTCAATGGCAAAAAGAAGTGTAACAGGACAATGTGAAACCTGATGTCAGTGGTACTGAAATTGCGATGGTTGAGTAGG
Organism: Sclerurus mexicanus; assembly: GCA_013396755.1. Lineage (NCBI taxonomy): Eukaryota > Metazoa > Chordata > Aves > Passeriformes > Furnariidae > Sclerurus > Sclerurus mexicanus. The sequence continues at coordinate 1,903,908 of VWZF01001198.1, forward strand.
GTTGTAGAGTATGAGGTGAGGCAGTGCCTGTGTTTTTGAGCTGCACACATACCACCTTCTGCAGCAGCACTCACATTTCCCTTGGGTTCCGCACACTTGGGTGATCCATCTTCTTCTGGGCCAGTTACAGTGCAGCACCAGTCTGCTCCCCTCAGCAAAACTGAAGCAGCCAGTAGCTTCTTTGTTCTCTCCAGGCTACTGCTGCAATGGGATTCTATTTGTACTTTTTGATGACTGGCTCACCAAAAATTAATTTTTTTCCATTTGGAACAAACTGATAGAGTTTGTCCCTGCAACCACATGGTGGATGGGTTAAGTGCAAGGAGAAAAGTGTGAGAGCGTGGAAGGGAGGATGGGAGAAACAGCGGAGTGTCTTGTCCTCTCTTGGTGGCAGTGGCGGTGCAGTTCATGTTACACTAGTTTGCCTTTGAGTCAGCCACACAGGTTCCTCTGTCAAGATACTGCTGCTGTTTTTCTCTGGAAAGTTAGTTATTTCTGGTCTAAAAGTGATTACTTCTTTCTGCAAACTGATATTTGTGCTGGCAATAGCAGTAACTCCTTCCAATTTTGTCAGTTATGTGCAGCATTGTTTTAAGTTAATTTTTAATGTGAGAAATATTTACTAAAATTGCTTGTCTTTAGATGCTGATTTGTATTTTTAAACTTACAAAACTTATCATACATATAAGTTATGTCATATGTGTACATTTTTATTTTTTCAGATAGGATTTAAAAAAAGGTAGTCATGTTTAAATAGAAAAAATTAGTTCAAACACAAGTCTGGACAGTAACAAACTAAACTGGAAAAGAAGTTTCTTATGTCAATTTTTGCTTGCTGTTTTTTAAGAATAGAATGGAATTATTAGTACTGTATTGGAAGCTGGTTAACCTTTGGTCAAATTTTTACTCAAGCAGTGTAATTATTGCCATTGTTAATGGCAGCTGGGCATTTGAAAATTGTGAAACAGTATTTCACCCTTCTAGAATCAGACAATTGACAAATATCTTTCTTAAATCTGATCAATAATGGTGTTTTTAACTATTTTAAGTCGTTCTTAAAATTAATAGCAAAATGTTTGGAGATACAATGCTTTGAGTTGGGGGAGTTGCAGGTTACAGATGTGCTGTGCTTAATCTGGTACAGTTGCACAAGAAACTGTGGTACCACTCTGGTTTATTTGTCATGTATTACTTTGTCAGAAATGCTCTGAGCTCCATTATGTTTATTGAAATAGAACTGGTGGCTACATGCTGCATAATAAAATGCTTGCCTTTGATTTATTTTTTTTTAATGAATCTTTAGTATTGAGTCTTGACCTCCTGAAACAGTTTCTTGAGTGATGTAATGAAATAACAATACTTCTGTCTTGAAGATAAAATTTGCTTCCTAAATTAGCAGGACAGCTACTGAACCATGATCCACCAAACTTGTCAACTATTAGGCTTATTAATTAATTTTTTTAAGTCATATCGCGTGTACTGAAGGACCACTTCAGAAGTGCCCACTGTGCTGAGATGCTTCTTCACACGTCTGCTCTATGTAACAAGAACCTTTCCAAAAGGGTCTGCTTATGAAGCCAGTTTCAAACCTTACAATGCTATGAAGTGATGAAGTTTTGGGATGTGCTGGACATAGTTTGCTGTGACTGTTCTTCACAGTGGGTGTAGGTTTTGCTGCTAGGTCATTCTTTTTCCCCTTTCCATCTTGCTGTTTTTTCTTACACATTTTACATTTTCCAGCTCATATTATGTATTTGTTTTGCAGAAGTGAAACATAAACAGATTACTGAGAATTTGGGGTCTTTGATATGCAACTGATCCCTAGTGCAGGTGTCTCACCTGCTAATTCTGCAGGCCATGAACAATTGTTTGCTATGGCTCAGTTTTTGCTCTCTGACAGGATTGATGTTTTGACATCTTGTAACAAAGTTTATGGGTGTTAATGATGTGCAGCCCAGTGAGTGGATCAGCTAATTGCACTCCTCCAGCTACTGGTTTTTGAAGTGTTGTTCTTGTATAATGGTGAACATGAATGTTTTATAGGAACAGCTGTACTGGTTCAGAAAAAAGGCTTTGACAAATCCAGTACTTGTCTGCAACAGCATCTGTAAGGGAGCAGTTAGGGACAAAAAAGAACAAGGAGAGTGAATATGTATGTGATATGTCTGCTAAATACTCCCTCAGCCTCACACTATTTTCAGTCTAGGGGATTTCCTGACCCTGATGTAGTTTGTCTAGTTGGACACTCTCAAAGGATCTCTCTTATTTAATTTGCATTGAAGCCCATCTATTTTTTTCCCCCCAAGTCTCCAGTATCTTTTGGCAAGGAATTCTAGTAGCTGTTGTGTGAAGTTTTGTACGTAGCTCTTAGTAACACACATTGGTGCTTTCTATTAATAAACCCCAGACATTTAAGAGTCAGTCTCTGTCCGTGGAGAGACATGTTATCTTTGATAATGCAGGACCAGGTTTGCATGTTCAGTACAGTATGCATGCAAAATGTTCATTCACAGACACAAAAATTACTTCAGTTTTGTTCTGTGATTTGCTCTTCTGACTACTGCTGGATTTGAGCTCATAGAGTCATGAAATATCTAACATACTAATTAGGAAATAGATCCTGGGATTAATAGTCAGCTCACAACTCATTGATTTATGCATTAATACCATCAGGTGGTTATTCCCCCTGTGTTTCATTTCAAGTTTACTTATGCTGAATTTTGTTTGCCTTTTTATTGCCCAATCGAGTTTCATAAGGTCCTTCTGCATTTTTTTCAGTTACTTTGTGCTCACTGTCCCTGATCACTTGCTGTCCTTTGTCACCCTTTGCCACCTTGCTAACTGTGTCACCCATTTCATCTTCCAGGAGTTTATCAGGTAATGCAGGTCCCAGTGCAGAATCCTTCAGAACTGTGCTGGAGACTCCCCCGGTGTCATCCTGATTATATCTCTGTTCTTTTCCTTTGCTAACCTAAGTAACTGGGGCTTATATGGTAGCTCTTGAATCCTTTGAGTAATTCCATTAAGCTTTTATACAGGATTAACAGCTTCAGATTTCCATTTGGATAAGTGTTATGAAAATAAGCTTGCAGATTTGCAAGAAAAAAATCATGCAGTAACAGCCACACACTGGTTTCTGTCTCCCCTGTGGGTTCTCAGGCTTAAGTTATGCTAGATCTGTAAGCCCAGCCGTGTTAGACATCAGTCCACTACAAAACAAATAAGACTGTGTCACTTTTGCACTTCTTGGTAACGCTCCTTAAAAAAGGAAGGCTCTCTATATGTCTAGAAGTTAATTCACAGAGCTGCTTTTATGCTTTTGACCATTTTCAGTGCTTTGATTCCTGCCAGGTGTTTAATCTCTGTTTGTCATAGCAGGGCAGTGCTTCTGAAGCTTTGTGGCAGGACTGGTCTGAGCTGAGATGGAGAGAGAGCCATAAGCATTATTATATTTTTTTTTGGTTTAGAGTAGTGTTTCAGTGCCTTGGTCATGAATCAAGCCCCTGCTCTGCGGTTTGTTGTGCAATAACATCAAACTTTGCCAGGGCATAAAAAAGGTGTCCTTGCTCTGAAGACTATACAGCCAAATTTCTTAGATTATCGAGGAATGTGGTTAAAAAATAACAACACTTACTTCTGAATTCACATGTCTTTTAAATGCCATGTGAAATTTATTAAGGACACAGATTCCATTGTTTGCTAGACTTTAAATAGGCTTTGTTTCTGGGCTTTGACAGTGCCTTCCCTAATGTGTGGCTGCTTGGTTTGTAAGTTAAGGATTTGTTGAGTTTTTTCATGGAAAGAAACAAAAGAAATTATGGTAAAATTTCAGATTCTTCCATAATGTATAAGAACGATTTGTATTTATGTTGTCGCCATATGATATAGTCATGCTTTTGATTATCAGTCTTATAAAGGGGGCTGAAATTTACTGATGTGTATGTGATTTTAGTGTGCTGTTGACCAAACTTGGTAACACTTTTGCTTTGATTTATACTAATTAGGATTTGCATATTTTTTTCTACCTGTGGTTGTGAGGAAGAGTAAGGATTATTTGCTTTTAATGCAGCCGTTCTGGGGAAAAAATACTGCTTTGAAAAAACTTTTTCCTGGATAAAGTATGTGGACACTTATATCCACATAAAAAAATAAAAATTTATATAATTTTTTTTCTTTGTTCACTGAATAGTTGTCATACATGGTCAAAGACCAGAGTGAAAGACAAAAACTTTTGAAATGAGAGTTGTTAATTGTAAACTATGTAATGTACTGGTTTATTTCAAAGAATAATAAAGAAAACTTTGTATAAAACAGCAGTTTCGACTGAACTATTGTGTGAGAATGTGTTTGGTCTAATAGTTAACATGTAGCAGGAGGCAGAAGGAAGCACTGGAAACACAGATGATACCCTTTTTGGGAATGGAAGGAAGGAAAAGGTAGCAACTGTAGCGTTACCCAAGAGATCAGCTTCTCTGTAGTAATGCATCAGAATGTGTAAGAGTAAGTTTGAGTCTATAGGGAATTAGTTTCAGATTATGCAAATAAACAGTATATTAGTTTTAAACCCCCTTCAATATGTAATCTAGTAAGATTTTTTTCCCCTACTGAGACTGTAGATCCCAGTGGAGTGAATTTAAGCCTGCAGACAATTTGCTTCCTTTTAAAGTTACCTTTTATGATCTTCAAGACATTATCTGTGGACCTGTAGTTCACCTGAAAGGACAGCTGTAGGGGATATAGTTTTTATTCTCTTATTCCAATATTTTCTATTACTTTAAAAATTGATGGTAGGTATATCTTTCAAGAAAACTCAAAAGCTTGTTAAAGCTTGTTAAATCCTTTTTTATTTTGTTCCTCTTTTCTTTCATTTCTGAAAGTGTTTCTTTAGGACTTTGTGGTGTGAATATGCAATTTTCAGAGGCCTCTTGCTGCTGATAAGATACAGATGAGGTTACCTTAGATTAATTCAGAAGGTTCTGTGGTTTGGCTGTGGTTACTGTTTTCCAAGATTAGAAATAATTTGAAAAAAAGTAAAAAAGAACTGACTTTTAAACTCCTTAAAATAACTTTTTTTTTTCTTTTTTCTTTTTTTTTAATATGAAAGGGGATATAGAGAGAAAAAAAGCTGTTCAAGGTATGGAAATGTCTTCCTTGACATGAGCTTTTAGTCAGTATTTCTGATGATAGTCTGATAAGAACAGTTACATACCTTAGCACTTTCTTGGTGTGCTTGTATCGAACTTCAGTGAGAAGGGATTTACTCGCACCCTTCTTTTGCTACATACTCTGGTAATCTTTGTAATTTTACGCTGTCATGCTCTATTCCACAGACACCACTGTCACAAGAAGCTGCTTGTTGCTCTCGTTATTATAGTACTAAGAGATTTTCTTAAAAAAAAAAAGCATTCTATATATTTTTTATGACCGTACCCATAATTCATTTCATTCAGGAGAACGACTAGGATTATTTAGTCTCATAAAAGGTTATTTACCGTGCAAGAACAACTCTGTTGTAGAGAACAAACCTGGAGTGTTCCAGCTTAGTCTGTACCGTTGATCCTCCTTTCTGTTGCTTGCTGTAGCTTATTTAAAATTGCTGCTGTACCGTAGCTAGATCTCAGGAGACTAAAGCTTTGTTGTTGTCTTCTGCTGTCTGCTGTAGATCAAAAGAATATTTAGTGACTATCACACTGAATAGCATTTTGAGAAATACATCTCTTCTAAGATAATCTAAGTTGAGAAATCCAAGTGTTTACACAGTCTTGTATTCTCATTCTTTTACAAGACACTTCATAAATTGGCTCTTGTGCCTCTAGTGGTTAAACTGTTGACAGTTTATCTACTGTGACCTTGTTAAGGTCATTGGTTAGTATTGTAAAAACTGAAGGTTATTTAAAAGGAAAAAAACATACTAGGAAGTGGAGTAAGTAGAAATTATTTTGAAATAATTTAATACTATGCCTTTTTTTTAATATGTGTTTGCAAATAAAAAGTTTTCACAAACTTTTGATAGAGATGTATACATTTTTATTTGGTAATCCTCATCATAAGGCATGTCTCTGCATGGTATTTCATAGCTGGAAATTAAGAATTTTTCCTAGTTTAGTAGTTAAAATTACTAGACTTGCACTAGTTGTTTAGGCTGTAATGTGCTCCTCCATTCAGATTAGCCCTGGTCATTGTGAGGGATGGAGAAAGCTATTTTTAGCGAGACAGGGAAAAAGATTTAAAAGGGATAATAATGTATTTGTCAGAAAATGTTATCTCTAAAATCAAGCTTCACCTCTATCAACAGAAATGCCTGCTCTTGGAGTGACTTGTATTAATTTGATATGAAAAGTCTCTAGTATTGGGATGGGAAAATTTCGGTTTGTGTGAAAGTTTGGTAACTCTAAAACAGAATGGAAATGTTTAAGACTTTCTGTAAAACAAAATACTCGAAAGTTGTAAAATGAGAACTCTCAAATATTATTTAAAAAATCTGTTTATATTTCCAGTTTTTATATAATGTATGTATTTTGTAACAATGTTAAAAGAGGTAATAGAATGTTGTTCAAAAATGATATTCGAAAAAGTTGGACTGTAATATTTGAACATTATAAAAACGTTGCTGTCTGATTTCTTAGTTCCTCTTACAACCTTGTCTTTATCTTGCTGTTTCCTCCCTGTCCTCCCCTTCTAACAAAAGCAAGACACGCTTTAACTGAAGTCAGTCAGATTTTGTTAGCTTAGATCTCAACAACTGAATTTCTCAAATGCCTCATATAAATAAGTGTTCAGATAGAAAAGAGGGGCCACATTATCATCTCATTCAGGGAAAAGCAGAAGCATATACTCCGTCCTTACTAGGTGCCAAGGAACTGAACAACGTGTCAGAGTTTTGACTGAAGTGATTCAATATCCAGAAGCTTTGCAATACTGTAGAATTGGAATGGTTTGGTTTGAAAGGAAGCTTTAAAGATCATCAACCCTCACTTCTGTGGCCAGGGACATCTTTCACTAGGGTAAGGTTGCTCAAAGCCCTGCCCAACCTGACCCTGAATTTTTGAAATAGATCATCCACAAGTTCTCTGAACAAGCTGTTCAGTGTCTCACCACCCTCATCATAAAAAATGTCTTCCTTATGTCCAATCTAAATCTACCAGTTGTCAGTTTAAAACCCTGTCACTACAGACCCTTTTAAAAAGTCCATCCCCATTTTTCTTACAAGATCCCTCAGGACCTATGGATACATCTCATCAGGTCCCATGGACTCGTGCACCGTTATGTTCCTTACATGATCTCAAACCTGACCTTTTCCAGCAGTGGGTGGTTCTTCATCCTCCCAGTTCCTGCCTTTGTGTCCTTTGACTGGGATGGTGTGTCTGCAGCACTTGCCGGTGAAGAGCAAATGACAGAAAAGTCACTGAGTACCTCAGCCTTCTCCATGTCCTGAGTAACTAAGTCTCCCACTTCCTTCCAGAGAAGGCCCCTTTTATCACTGATGTACCTGTAGAAGCTTTTGTTGCCCTTGATGTCCCTGGCCAGATTGAATTCTATCAGGGCTTTAGCTTTCCTAACCTGATTCCTGGCTGCTTGGACAATTTCTCTGTATTCAGCTCAAGCTACCTCTCCTTGCTTCCACCCTCTGTGGGCTTCCTTTTTCTGCTTGTGTTTGTCCAGGAGCTTCTTGTTCATCCACACAGGTGCCTGGTGGTTTTGCCTGACTTCCTTTGGTAGGCATGCATCACTCCTGAACTTTGAGGAGGTGATCCTTGAGCCCCTCTCCCTCCAGGGATTCTACCAAGCAGATCCCTGAAGAGGCCAAACTCTGCTCTCCTTAGGTCCAGGGTAATGAGCTTGCTGTGCTTCCTCCTTTCTGTCCTAAGGATCTTGAACTCCACCCTTTCATGGTCACTGCAGCCCAGGCTGCCCTTGAGCTTCATGTTCCCCACCAGCCCTACTTTTGGTGAGAGCAAGACCCAGCACAGCACCTCCCCTTGTTGACTCCGCTATAGCTCAGAAAAGGAAGTCATCATCAGCACATTCCAGGGACCTCCTGGTCCTGGATTGCTTTTGCCCTACTGTGCTGTCCCCCTAGCAGATATTGGGGTGGTAGAAGTCCCCCATGAGGACCAGGGCTTGTGAGCATGAGGCTGTTCCTATCTGGCTGTAGAGGGCCTCATCGGCTCGGTCTTCCTGGCTGGGCAGCCTGTAGCAGACCCACAGTATAATGCCAACTGTCCTTGCCTTCCCTTTAATCCTGATCCATAGCCTCAGTTGGCTCCTCTTTCATTCCCAGACAGAGCTCCGTGCACTCCATCACTGACACAAGGTAACATCCCCTCCTTGTCTCCCCTGCCTGTCCTTCCTAAAGGTGTTGTATCCTTCCATTCCAACACTCCAGTCACAGGAGTCATCCCACCACATCTTAGTGATGCCAATAAGATGACAGCTGTGCAGGCACGTGCATGTGTCTGACTTCTCTTTTTTGTTGCCCGGGGTAACGTGCGTTTCCACAGCAGCATTGAGGTTGGGCCCCCAGTGAAGCTGACTTACTGGCTGGAGTGGCAGGAATCCCTTTGTGCTGCTCTTCGGGTGCTTTCCTGCTGATCTATGATCCCTCTCCAGGCTCTGAGCATCTCTTGCTGGCTCTGTCATCAAACTGGTAGCAGTGGGATGGATGGAGGCTCCCCTTCCCTGGCAACTTCAGTTGAAAGCCCTGTTCACCAGTTTGGGAAGCTTGTGACTGAAGGTGCTCTTCCCTTTCTCTGGCAGGTGAATCCCATCAGCCCCCAGTAGACCAGGGAGACCTGATCAGCCCCCAGGGAAATCTGCTGAATTAGAACAAACTGATTTCTCATTCAGTCACTTGCTCACTTTTTTTTTTTTTCAATTGGATTTTTTTCCCTGTCCACCCTTCCATAATTCCCTTTTTCAGTGGAACTTTCTGGCAGAAAGTTGTTGATTTTTTCAGCATTAAGGTAGTTCTGCTTGATGTCTCAAAAAAGACAAGTGTATCAGTTTTCCCATATCTATCAAATATGGGACTTGGGGGACCAACTGGGACTGTGACATTGACTTAGGGAGGGTGTTTGTTACATGCTGTGATGTGGAGAGCAGGACAAAATAGATCTTATAGTCGAATGCTGTTCTTCAACAATTAAGATAATATGGACTTGCTAAGAGTTTGGGCTTATGGGTCTTGGATTCGGAGCATCTTCATCACAATATCAGACTTTTTTTTCATACTTTATACTTTTTTACTTTTTTTTCATACTTCTTTAATTATGTGATGAAACAGTAACCTCCAGGACATTGCAGGATGTTTCTGTTTACTGTTATTTGTGCTTACTTAGGAGATTCTGACTAATGCAGACATGTTGCTGACAAAGATTGAATACTCTTGAATTACCTGCTTTCTCAAAATGCACACTGACACCAGAGAAGTAAGGTCACTTCAGCGGAGTGTAGGTTTTGTGAACTCTGTAGCAACTGATGGCAATGGATTTCTTCTTGGTGATATTGCAGTTGACTTAGTAAAGATCTGGAATATGCAGTTGTACCTGAGTGGTGGTGCAAAGACAGCTCCTAAAACCTGCCATCTTTTGTTGGGTTGACATGTATCAACTTCCAATTTTTGCAGTCCTCGTGAAATGCTGCCCACAGTATATAGTTCATATAATTATATTAGGTGATGTCTGTTGTGAGTGTGTTGGTCATCTTGCAGTGGGGTTGAAGAAAACCATGAGATTTTGCTTAGATAGTTTAGTCTTTTTTGTTTCCTTTTGGAGAAGGGATATTTCCTGCTAGGATTTGAGCTTTGTTTTCTCTTGCTGAGAGAAGCTGGAGAGGAGAGAGAAGGCCTACACAAATGCCAGATTGGCATGTGGTTGATGTGCAGACCAATCCAGAAATGCCTTTTTTGGACTGTTGTCTTCTGTGTGAGAGAGCAGAATGTGCTGACGTGTGTGGTGCTTGCACCTTCTGCCCCTTACTTATCCAGATTGATTTGGGACTGTGGGTGGTGTAAGTCTTAGGATAGTTTGTCTATTTTAGGAGATGGTTTAGAGTGTAAGCTCTCAGGTGAGACAGGTGTATGCTGTGTTTAAAGAGGGTTAAATGTTAATTCTGGCATGGATGAATTATGTTCTGCTCAAATTTTTGAAGTGATTCCAGGGATTTATATTTTTATAAGGATAGATTTTGGATGATAACATGTTTTGCTGCCCTGAAGCAAGGCAAGTATTTGAAACTAAAAAGAGCCAAAAAACAAACCACCAAAAAACCTGAACCTGAAGGTATTTAGTGGTAGGATTTATGAAACTCCTGGCCAGATGAATTTCATAAACTCAGTTTTTTATAAGCAAGACACTTTTTTTCTATTCCAGAAATCGGAATCACTGCAAAACAGTAGGATTATATTGTCTTCTAGTGATTCAAAATGCAATCAGTCTTTATTCAAACTAACGTAGATTTTTGTTTTTAATCAAAGTGAGTTTTTCAATTGATAGTTAAAGTAATAAAATCTCAACTTGTCCATAAAGCTAGGTCAAACATATATTTCAATCAACAGATTAGTTGTGAAGTCTTTGATTGAAGAGTCTCTCTTCCTGCATTAGAAAGTACCTTTTCTACAAGTCACCTTTAAACTTGGAATAATTCCTGTCACTCTTCAAAATGACACTGAATAGATGTATTATATATTTGGAGTAAGCAGTATGTGAATGACTGCTTTCTGCTTTGGGTGGTTTTTTCACTGTTTAATATTATTCATGTATGGATACATATTATCACAACTTATCATTTTTTCCTCTTTATAGGTCCTGCTGGGGACTTGCATCTGGCCTCAATGTGAAATTAAGGTAGAAAAACACATCTACATATGTGTTTGCTATTAGGATTTAGTTTATTCACTGGTCATGCCTGAAGAGTGATGTTCGTCTCTAGACGGCTAACTGCCAGGAAATATAAATGATTGTCCTAGAAGTCAAGCCTCTCTCCTATTTACTGGAGTGAAAATCACCTCCAGATACCGACGGAAAATCAACTGCAGAAAATGCTTCAAGTTATAAGGATGCCAACCACCTAGATTCATGCGCCCTATCTGTACAGTTGTTGTGGATGGTTTGCCATCTGAAAGCTCCTCAAGCTCTTATCCAGGCCCTGTATCTGTTTCTGAAATGTCTCTGCTACATGCTTTGGGTCCAGTGCAGACCTGGCTGGGACAAGAGCTAGAGAAGTGTGGCATTGATGCCATGATTTATACTCGGTATGTCCTCAGTCTTCTGCTGCATGATAGCTATGACTACGACCTGCAGGAACAGGTATTTACATATTTTAGATGTTGTCCAGTGAAAGTGAGTTCTTGTATCAGTTATGTTTTGTGTATTATACCTGGGTATGCCTCAGTTGGGAGGGTGGTTGTCTTTAAGTGTGTGGGTGGAAGGGGGTTATAAACCACATGGGAGTCAATTTGATGGGTGAATGGAGATTAATGTACTTAGGTTGTTGTATGAGCAATTACATTAAGCAGAGTTTTCACATTGCTGCAATTGATACCAGAATTATTAACACTGGAATGTTCTGTATCATAAAGGAAGACTTTAGCTACTTGTGATTATAAGGTTAATTTAATATTGGGACATTAGTAAACTGATGTAGTTCTTGTAAAACGTGTGTTAAATTGCCCTGCTCCACAGTAGTTTGTAGACCCTCCCATCACTTCCCATAGATTTCATCATGTGCTATTTTCAGTAAAGAATTAAAAGAAACCCATTTTTTTTTTAGTATTGAAGTATTTAAAATACATTATTGTGCATACATTATTCATCTCTTTTAAAATAATGTTAATGCTGATAAAAGGCATGCAAGAGAGTTGTGGAAGAGTGAGTCTCTGTACATGGCTGTAATTCAGAAAGGGCAGGGGAAGAAAAGTGAAGCTGTGTATCAGATTGGCTCATAATGCTTCCTTCTGCATTTATTGCTATGGATTTTACATGACCCTAGAACATACTCTTCAGTCCTGATTTCGACTCTTTTTCTAATTTTTTTTAATGTATTTCAATTTCTCTGCATTGTGAACCTGTATCAAAATAGTTTTAATAGTGGAGTTTTCTAGATGCAGGACTCAGAGAAATTATGGTGTTTTTAAGAAGGGGTGATGATGCTGTTCTCACAGACTTTGTCTTAGAAGGGGGCTGTGATAACAGTGGGAAGGAAGGAAGGCAAATACTTGTTATTTGGTGGCTTAATTATTAGTTCCTTTTTGTTTCTGTTGTTTTGGTTATACCTCACATACTGCTACCTAACTGCTTCAGAACTTTCATTGTCTTCTAGTTTATCTTTTTAAAAGCTCAGCAAAAGCATGGCAGAGTATTATGAAATAGATGCAGAAAAGAGTTCATGTCAGATGCTGTCGGTTTTTGAACTCTTAGCAATGATTACTGTGCATAAAAGCCTTCATGCTTCCATTGTGCAAACCAGAAAACGTTATGTGTAAAAGTTTTTTTGGTTCAGAAGTTTATCTGGCAGCAGTGGATGTCACCAGAAACAGCCCCATGATGAATAATAATAATATTTTTGAAAAACCAGTGTAAGCACTTTTTAGAATGTACCTTAACACTGATGTCTTGGTCAAACACGAATAGCTGTATTTTAGGTTACAGAAAAAGGTTACAAAACCTGTTTGAAAAGAGTGTGTGGGATGAAGACAGAAAAAAAGAAACCAAGTGAAACCGTGTAAGAACTTGAGGACCTTTACAGATAGCGCTGTGGCCTTGGGGAGGAATGAAGATGTGTTTCTTTTCAGTCCATTTCAGGCCACAGTCATAACTGTGAAGTCGCTACTGGGATAATTTCAAGTTACCGAGGTGCCAAAATTAGTTTTCTTTTTATCAGGCTTTGTGAGAAGCAGGGTAACTGTATTATGAGAACCTCATTCAGTTTATTTTTCTTTTTGATACCTTAACTGGATCCTTTGTGGGTTTGATAACAGAGCTTTAAGGAATGTGTCTGTTCTTTTTCCAAGTTGATTATCTGAAGCTAATGAGCCAAAGGGAGAAGAATAGCCCATGCTGACAGGGTAGCCAAAACCTGTGTTGCTGAGGGGTGCTGTGGTCTTCTGAACGACATCGAGCTTTGAACCTGGGGCTTTCTTTTCCATCTCCTCCAGTTTGATCCTGTTTATGACATACTTTTACTGCATTTCTTCGTTCTACTTCAAATAACCATTTTCTAAGGTTTGAGACCTAGTATCAGTTTAGTTTTGGGATGATATTGTGCAATTATTGGATGCATCTGTTGTGAAACATACTGCTCCCTAATTGCTTTCTCAGATATATTGGTCTTTAAAGCCTGCAAGTACAAATTTCTTACAAGGAAATCTTAAAACACACATACTTATTCTGTTGCTTATTTTATTATTTATTTTTAAATTTATTTTCATTTTACTTATTGCCTGCTGGTTCTTTGTATGATCTGCCATTTTAAAATTAGTTCTGGTTTAGTTAAATCATTCAGAAACAAGAAAATCTGTACTCTGAAACTTGTTGACATATAAACATTTTCAATCCGATTTTGATGATGAGTACAAGTTTAGGACAAAGGGGAAAAACAAATACTAGTGTTGTTTACAAATAGAAATCAGGGAAGAGAGCAGCAATTAAGTATCCAAAAGGGAAATAATTCAGGAGTAAAGTATTGAGAGTTGCTGAGCTCCTTTAACTCAGATTAATTCCCATGGAAGAGTTGATTCTTGGAAGCTCAGGATTTTTTTTCTCTCATACTATTTCTTTAATTCTTGAGAAAGATGACAAAATTTCCAGGAAAAGATCTGCTTTCAGTAGCATGCTTATTGCAACGATTTCTCTCCAGCTCAGAGGACAGCTACGAAGAGGGACACTCTTCACATGGAGTCACATGGAGAAGACAAGGGGCAATGGGTACAGGTTGCACTGGGTGCAGTTTCATCTTTTTTTTCTTTTTCTTGTGTTTTTTTTTATAGCAAGAACGATCATTCACTGGAACATTCTCCTCAGGAATGTGATAGAGTCCCCATTGCTGGAAGGTTTTGAGGCACAGTGGGTCAGGGTGTTAGACAGTCTTGTCTAGGCTGTTTCCCTTGAAAGGGCAGACCAGATGATTTTCTAAGGTCCCTTTCAGCCTGGGCTGTTCTGTGATTCCATGAATCTTTGCTTTGAGAGCTCTGCTTTTGTGGGGAGTGAGTAGCCATCCTTTTTTCCCCTCAAAATACAGCAATAATTTCTATTTTGAGCAGGTTATAAGGAATGTGTGCTCTCACAATGCGATTACATATATGAACAGTCCATTGCAATTTGCTTCCCTTGGGGGTGCAAGTGATGAAGAGGGCAGATTTAGGAAGACTTATGGATTCTGTCATCTTCATTAGAAATGTTGCAAGCTGAAGTTAAGATGGTCCTTATGGATCTTTCCAGCTCGGAATGTTGATGACATCATTAGCACTGTTTTAATTGCTTCAGGGAGCCTCCTTCAGGTCTTTCTTTATAGTGTTCTGATGTTATCAACTGTAGCAGGGAAATGGAACTCTGAAGTCCTGGACTGAGGTTCTGTCAGGTAAGTACAAAAAGATTTAATATAAAAAATAAGTGAAAAAACCATTCCCAACTTTACTAGGCATACCCAGCTATTTAAGGTATCAGTGTTGTCATGTTATCAGTCACTTCTGTTTACATTTTCAAAAGAATATGAGAGCCTTGATTGACTAGATCTTCAAGGCTATTTTTGAGAATAAGCAGGGTGTTCCCTTCTGGTTTGTTAGTAATATTTATTATGTAGGTTTTGATCTTGATTCTGGTGCAGACTTCTGTGGCTTGGTCCAATATTATCTCTCTCCATACAGTGAGCTTGTTTGATGTGTGGATAGAAGATAAGATGAAGGAGGGGGGAGCAGGGTTGTGTTGTTTCTTCTTCCTTTTTTAAAATTTTTGTATGTGTGCGAGTCTGGCGGGGTTTTTTGAGTCTTTTTTGTTTGTTTGTGTTTTGTTTGGCTTTATTAGTAGTGTTAATCCCATGCCTTGCCCAATTAGAATGATCTGCTTTGGGAATCATTACATGGATTCAGGCTCAGTATCACAAAATGTTAGATCAGTAAGTCATGAATTTCCAGAGTTTTTGCAAGTATAGAAAACATAGGTGAAAGTAAAACCCTAATACCCTGCAACCAAATTCTGCTGGGATGCTTGCAGTTTTATTGTGACTCATAGGCTTAAACTGAAATATTTATTAAAATATTGGGAAAATTTATAAACAAGTATGCTTTGACCAGCTGTGTCTCAAAGGACTAGAGAGCTTCCAAGAAGGGAAACTTGTTTCTGGTAAATTGCACTATGGTACCAAGATCTTCAGGACTGCGATAGTTGTACATATGTTATGCATACCTATGAAGAATTACTGTAACATCCTTTAAATATACACCCTTTCAATGTTTGTTATATTCAAACCCAATTAGTTTTGAATTTGCTCTTTGTTTTGCTTTGTTTTAAATACTCAAATACTCAAGGTACTTTAGTTATCGTTGGCATCTGGAGCACAATTCTTATTCAAGCCAGACTTACTCCTTTTGGAAATGAGTCTAAAAGCTTAAAATGTAAAAGTTCTTAAGCAGTCCTTCCTTCTTAGTGTGCACTGTTTTTTTCTTTTGTTTTTTTATTTCCCTCTCTTTTTTTTTTTTGGCAGCAATGGTATTGCTGGTGGGAGAGTTTAAGAAGATGGAAAGAGGAGGCTCTTTGGAATTTTTTTCCCAGTGTTGGCAGATGGAGTAGAGAATACAAAGACAGTATAATTTGGGTTTGCACATTTTCCTTGATTTCTGTGATACAGTTCCTAGGAATAGTTTGGGGGTTTTTGCAGGTAGTTAGTTTAGGTTTGTCATATCAGAGGACAAGTAAGGACTTCAGTTGTAGTTTTGCCCTTCTTTTCCTGTAAACAAAGATGTTGCTTCTTTACAATCTTTTAACGCTTATATTTGATGTCTACAGGGTTGAAATTCCTAAAGGAATCTGTTGAACCATCTTATATAACATATTCATTATTTAGCTGTGTTGGTAGGGTTTTTTTTGGTTTTTTTGCTTTTTTAAGATTTGAGGCCTATGGATGGTGTCTGTCCAAAATGTTTGGAAACCACTGGTTTGTGGGGTTTTTTTGAGGTAGATGACCTTTTAGTTGCTTTTGGTCCATTTAGGAAAACCTCATAAAATTGGTATGGATTTAAAGGCTCTTTAATGTAAGTAAAGCGCTTAATGTTTCTGTTAAGTATATATGGTTTCCTCATTTGCATTTTATTACTGAATTTTCTTACTTTGGCATAAAGGATAAGTTAGAGGAGAAAATCATGAAATTATGGACAGATTTTTAGCTTTTGGGGACCCACAGAATTGCTGTTGGCAGAGATCTGAACATTGATAGACAACCTTTTGACTTCACACTGGATTGACTTTTTAATCAGAATACCTTACTCTTAGTTTCCTAGGGGTAAACCAACTAGGTGCTTTTAGGATTTCTGATTGTCGTTAAAATGCTAATTAAAAGTGTATGTGTAGATGGATGTGTTCTCAAACCAGTCTGTGATACAGTAAATATTACATTAAGATAGTGTAATATGTGTGAAGCAGAAGGCATCGCCTTAAAATATATTTTGTGTGGAACATTATTTCAATGAATTTTATGTGTACGATATTAAAATCAGTGCTGTATCTTTCATATACTATTCGTAAGCCTAACTGCTTTTGTATAGACCTGTCAACTTGTGCCTGCAGACTGTTCTCCCCTTTGAAGGGATACAGTCTTTATTTAAAAAAACCCCCAAACCGAACAGCTAAAGACTCTGTGAGATGAAGGCATTGTTTGTTAGCCTTTGGTCATGCAGCAGAAAGGTCTCAATGCGTTTGTTATGCATACTTTCCATATCAAGGGTCTTTTGTTTCTTTTGATCTACTTGCAGCTCATTTTTGGAAGTTCACATGTTTTTTTCTGACCCTCAAAAGTAAAAAATCCTAAAAAAAATTTTAAAAAAGATAGTATTTCGCTGTGGTTTTAGCTCCATAAATGCTTTTGGCCTGTCCCTCCCAACTGGGATGGGGATATCATTACCAGCCTTTGCTCTGCTGGCTCTGCTGATGACAAAGGACACTTTGGTGACCGCGCTTGTGATGCGCTTGTAGGTTCCCAGATCCCATCAACTGTGGGATGTGTGTTCTCCTGCCATCCCATATTAACCCAGTAGAGGGACCTGATGTCTGGATTTAAGTGCTAGTAAAAGATACTTGTTTTTCACATGTGTATTTTTGAGGGAAGAGGTTGTGTGCATTTTGAAGTGAAAATTTCATCCATCACCTACAGATAGGAGGAGAAATGAGGATTTGTTCCTCTGTGCTACACTAACCCTGTATTAAATGTTAGTCTGTATGCCTGTTTAAGAAAAAAGGACAGTGCTGCTTCTGGTGTAATGACACCTGTTCTTTTATCATCCCAAAGAAACAGCTTTGGGTCATTCAAACACAGTTTTCCTTAAGGCATCACAGTATGCAGAGCGGGTTCAGTTGCACAGGGAAGAGCTGTGTGACTGCTGCACACAAGCATCAGTAAATTTCAAAGTTCACCAGCAACATGTAGAAATAAATTTCTTGAATGCAAAGCGTTTTCAGTTTAGTTTGTGTTACTGCATATTAAACTGTACAACAGTCCCATAGGAACAATATTTTAAGTTTTCTGACCACAGATTTTGATCATTACCCGAACTAAGCATGTAAAATTCAAGTTGTGGAGTCTTGTGTATGAAGAAAAGAAAGGCTAAGTGGGAAGGGGAACTGTGAGGCCAAGACTTCTGCCTGCACTTTTTTAATATGATTAATTTGAAGTGCTTAGATTACTCAAATGTGTATGTTTTCAGCATCGGGAATAAACCCCCTCTTTTTGTCATACATGTAAACTGAAGAAAGGGCCAACTTATCATATTTACAAAATGGTACTATATCCTGAAATTATTTTGCCCATAAAGCTTACTTACTAATACGAAAGTTAAAATATTTTCTAAAAGCTCAGATAACTAAGTTTAGAAATTCATAAAGGAAAACTTAGCTGTGTTCTTGCATCCCTTTCCAGGCAGGGGGGAACTATAGCTGGGGACTATATAATTGAAACTTTGGGAAGTAATTTTTTTGTGTGCAGTATTTTGTAAGAAAAATTGGGCAGGTGTGTATTCCTCTTCAGTTAAGCAGTGGAAGATGACTGAAAGGGCTTTTCTGTGAAAGCACATGCCTCAGAGAACTTATTAATTTTTAGTTGGCATTTGATTTGCTAATTAGGCAGTAACTGATCTGTTCTGTATTTCTCTGGTGACCTTTGGAGTGGCATGGAGTAGGCATTTGTATTCTTTATCCCATTTTAGGGGTTGGAGCTCAGCAGGAGGCTCCCAGGACATTGTATTTGCTCAAACCATACAGCTTTCAGGGTAGTCAGCTTCAACTTACCTGTTAGTGCAGAAGAAACATGCTTGTTCTCAAGGACTGTGGTTGTCTGAGAAACTTTATTTTCAAGGTGTCTTCTGCATTGATACTGATGTGAGTGATCATGTTGAACTGCTCCTTCCTTTTTTGTTGCTAAGCTATGACTACTAATGTATTCTCACAAAGGCTTACATAATGCAAAGCAGAGATACAAGATCAAGTGCCAGGCTGGTGAGTCCTCCCAGCAGTCAGGGTTTATTTGCAGCCATCTCTGTGCTGATACAATTGTACTGTTTGTGATTCTGGGGCTTGCTGAGAACCTTCTTAGTGTTCGTGGTGTGTAGGCCATTGTGTGACAGTTCACTTGCCACATTTCTCCAAGCATAGATGTACGCTGCCTATATATTCTATAAATCAGGTGATGACAGTGGTCTGTGGTGCTTGCCACACAACTTTATTTCTAAATCAAAGAGAGCCACCATAAATGCTATGAAATAGCTTCTCCAGTCATGACTTGTCCCTTTCAGACACCTTGACTGTAGTGGCAGTTTCTTGGCTTTCTTTTCTGCCATGTAGGTCAGAGCTGTAAGTAAAATGATGCCTTTATAGCTGTAGCTATAGCCTTGCTGAATTTTCTCCTTTTCTGATTTTACTTTAATGGGAAAAGTCTAAAGACAGCCTGCTCAACAAACATAAGATTTCAACAGATGCAGCATTTGCATGTTCTCTCAATCTTGGGAGTGGGTGTGACAAATTTCTTCTGCTTAGTTTTAGCCTAGAGTTACTTCTAATTAGTGAATATCACATAGACTGCCCTTTCAAGTTGGTAGGATTATAAGCAAGAGTTTATAAATGACAGAAACGCAGATTACAAGATTTTATACTTAGGTTGATTAATTTTGATAGGTAGAGTTCTTCCCGGCCTGCCATCAGTCACAAATGCCCTGATGACCTTGAGGTCGCAGTGGTGCATGATGTGGCCTGATGTATTATCAGCTGTTCTGTTACAGACCAGCTGCACAGGATTGTAAAGGTCCAGTTGCAACAGCTGGGAAAGAGGTGGCTGTAGTGGCTGGATGGTTCCCTGCTTTTCACTAGGAGTCTAAGATGGATTCTTTTCCTGGTAACGCCTGGATTTGGAGTAATTATCTAATATTAAAGAATGTTTCCCAGTCCTTTCTATTCTGTGGTAGTATGATTTTTATCATGGAGAAAACTTGTGCTGCTCTCTGAAGAACCAGCTCATTGTCTGCTGAACTTCTTGTTGCATTTCCTTTCAGGAATATAAGCTGAATTCTTGTGTTTTCTTCTGAAATGTCTTGCCTATGTATTATTATCTCTTTATCTTTGTCACAGTTTGAGGCAGCCTGTAAGGAATGTCTAAGCTGATCCTGGCCTATCAGACTTTTCTCAATAATTATAATGAATTTCATAGGAAAAGGTATACATTCTTGTGGCTTTAAGCAATCTGTGAGAGTTTTTCCTGAATCTCATTTTAGCAGAAGCAATTTTTCACTGAACATATTTATATGTTCTGCTTGTTGAATAATCTTAAAGGTGAAATACGCTTACGATCTGTTGCAGTTTTCCCCAAATTCTCAATTGTGACATCCTCCTAGGGGCAGTGAAGACTTTATTCCATTTTTCATATAATTTGATATGAAATCATTGAATGGTTTGGTTTAAAAAGGACCTTAAAGATCATCTAGTTCCAACCCCCCACCATGGGCAGGGATGCCTTCCATTAGACCATGTTGCTCAGAGCAACACTTCCAGGAGTGGGGCATCCACAGCTTTTCTCCACAACCTCTCCAGTGCCTCACAACCCTCAGAGTAAAGAATTTCTTTCTAATATCTAATCTAAACCTACCCTTGATCCCTTAATGCCATTCCCCCCCATCCTGTCACTACATGCCCTTGTGAAAAGTCCCTCTCCAGCTCTCCCTGTAGGCCCTTTAAGTACTGGAAGGTGCTGTAAGGTCTCCCTGGAGCCTTCTTTTCTCCAGGCTGAACAATCCCAGCTCTCTCAACCTGTCTTCATAGGAGAGGTTCTCCAGCCCTCTTGTGGCTTCTCCTCTGGAGTCACTTCTGTGGGTCTGTGTAGTTTTTGTGTTGGGGGCCTCAGAGCTGGACACATTACTCCAGGTGGGATCTTATGAGAGTGGAGCAGAGGGGCAGAATCATCTCCTTTGACCTGCTGCCCACGCCGCTTTTGATGCAGCCTAAGACACAATCGGTTTTCTGTATGGTGAGAGCACGTTGCTGGCTCATGTTGAGCTTCTCGTCAACCAACACCCCTGAGTCCTCTTCCTTGGGGCTGCTCCAAATCCATTCTCTGCCCAGCCTGCACTTCGCTTGGGATTGCTCTTCCCTTGGCCTTGTTGAACTTCATGAGGTTTGCACAGGCCCACCTCCCAAGCCTGTCAGGCTCCCTCTGCATGGCATCCCTTCCCTCCAGTGTGTTGACTACTCCACACAGGTTGGTGTTGTTTACAAACTTGCTGAGGGAGTACTCAATTCCTGCTGTCCATGTCACCAGCAAAGGTGTTAAGCAGCACTGGTACCAGTACAGACCCAGAGCAATGCCACCTGCCACTGTTCCCCGCTTAGACATCAAGCCACTGACTGCAGCGCTTTGAGTGTGTCCAGCCAGTTCCTTATCCACTGAGTGGTCCATCGGTCAAATCCACGTCTTTGCAGTTTAGAGACAAGGATGTTGTGTGGGACACTGTCACAGGCTGTGCACAAGTTCAGGTAGATGATGTTATTTGCTCTTCCCTTACCCTTCAGTGCTGTAACCCTGTCATAGAAGGCCACCACATTTGTCAGGCATGATCTGCTCTTGGCTGTCACCAGTCACTTCCTTGTTTCCCATGTGTCTTAGTGCAGTTTCCAGGAGGGTCTGCTCCATGGTCTTGCCAGGCACGAAGGTGAGACAGACTGGCCTGTAGTTCAGAGTCTTCCTTTTTTTCCATTTTTAAAGATAGCAGTTATGTTTCCTTCTCTAATGTTGCCATTGATGTGGACTATGAACTTCATAATGATTTTATTCCAGTCTTACCACAAGATAGCATGTTTTTTTCCTTAGAGACAGTAGCTATTTCTCTTTACAGAAAATGAAAGCAGAATCGCTACCAAACTTGCTTTTCTTTTGCTTCTCCAGTTTCTCTGTAGTGTGGAGGGAACTGGTGGAATTGCTGCTTTTGCATAGTTGAATAGGATAAACAATTTCAAAATGTCTTTCTAAAATTTGTGCCTGTATCTTAATTTAGGATTGAATTAAACACTCAAAAACTTGATTTTTTTTTTCAATATCCAGATGGCATTGACTTTCAGTTGATATTTATTTAATATTGGGTGATTGTCCCTTAAAAGTTCAGGTAGTGGTACTCTGGTTTAAGTGTTAGAATTTTGTAATCCAAATTTTAGTTTTGTGTGGATGCACACTCTTTAAATCTGTGATTTTAGAGTAGCATTGCTTTTGTGAAACATTGAGTGACCACCGAACAGAACTGTGAAAATTCAAGGTTGTGGTAGAGCTCTTGCATTAAAATGGGCATTATCTTATGATCTCTAGTTCTGTTAGGAAACAAGGCAAATGAAGGCATGTGGGAGGTGAAGAGAGCAGAATTCCTTAGTGATTCTTTCCATGTGGAGGAACTAGTTTACTTGCTTTCGTGTATACAGAATGTTTTGTTGAACTGCTTTCTTGCCTGTTTGTCATGGACTTAATACTTTCCAGTCTTAGGAGTAAACCTACTGATGGGCTCCTGACCACTGGAGACAAAGAGAGGGGGGAAAAAGTCAAGAGGTTAATTTCAACTATTTGAAACTATTGGATTGTCTCTCTCTCTTTCCCTCCCTCCTCCCACCCCAGCGGTCCCTTTAGTCATCATAAAAGCTGAATTCTACTCCGTCTCACAGGTATACAAACTCACTCTCTAGGGTGTGTGACATAAATTTCTCTAAGCACGAAGGTTCTTGCTGCTCTGCTGACAGACAGCTGGTAAAGCTGCTCTGCAGAGGGGAGCTGTAATGTGCCAGTACAAAGAAAGCTTTGTTGGCATAGAGAAAGCAAAGTACTTTCATATATAGCATTTTGGAAATGTTTTCCTGCTGTTGATGTTGTCTTAATGAACTTTCTGCTTAAACCCAGAATAAATTATTTGCACACATTTGCTGGTTTGCCTGGATTTTCATTTTGAGTAGTGTATTCCACAAAGGTCCGTATTCTTTCATTTGCAGTTGTGCTCATTTGGATGAACAGGACAAGCTTTGGGAGCTGGTGGGGGATAGGTGGTTCTCATCAGTTTTTTTGCTTTCACATGAGTATTGGGAAGAGTTAAGAGTGCGCTTCACAGATAAACTACAGTTTTGGAAAAGACTTAGAAATTATTTTTTTTTCAATGAAGTGTAGATGTGTACACTCTGTTGAACCTGTTTTCTGATAATTTTGTTTTTCTTTAATTTTTTTTTAGTTTTTATTATTTCTTTCTGTTAGTCTTTCTAGTAACAGAACAGTAGCCTGCTGAAATTTCTTGTTTTTAATGAATCACTGGCACCTTGCACAAGCATAAGGAAAAACAGAGTGACTGGTTGCTTTTTGTTCTTTGAGCACTAAATGCAGTTCTCCAGTTTTGGTGCTCAAATAAGACTCGAAGAAATAAATTCAACAAATTGCTCTACTCCTTCATGAAGGACTCTGTCACGTGAAATCACAAATGGCAGCCCTACAGTGGCTGCTTGTGAAGATGATTGGTCTCTCTCTGCTCCCTTTATCCCCCATCTTTTTCTTTGATTGCAAAGAGACAATTAGTTTCAACTTGTTTTTTCAATTAGTTTCACTGACAACTTGTTTTTATTTTGCTTTGAAACCACGGGGGATTGGAAGCTCTTTTAAGTGAGAGTGGGCCTTAGCATGAATTGCTTTAGAAGCAGTAGCAGATATTTTGAAAGGGTTGAAACAGGTTGGCTGAAAAGCATCAGGTGTTTGCAGATCTCTCTGAAGAAGATGGTTTAGATGAGCATCCATAACAAGATGTTAAATGATTTACTTTCCTGGTAGCCAAAATATTTCTTTCATGAGATGAATGTGGGAAATCATGTAAATATATGTGAACAGAAAGTGAAGGATAAGCAAGTCTGATAATAAATTCTGTAAATTCTAAGAAGCCATATAAAATGAATGCTGCCTATCTTCAGATGATTGTATATAATACAACAGAATTCTGCTTTGATTTTATTGCCCTTACATGTGTGAGAAGCCAACCGTACCCACTCCGCAGTGTCTGAATTTTCTTCTGAAAGTAGTTCAGGGTTATATTATGATAGGCACTGCTTTCTCTGGCTGTAACAACGTTCACTGTGAGACTGAGTTGAAGGCTTTGGGATCTAACATTGCATTTTGCTCTTTTGGCTTGGTTAACTTTCTCTTAAGTTTGATCCTAGCTCTGAACTAGTTGCTTTTCATCCTTATTATTTCAGAGATCAGTGAAGCTCTCTAACATATTTTGTGTAAATTACAGTAATACATTCAACCATAAGTTGACCATAAAATTACCTTTATGAATGGAAAATATTGCAGTGAAGTGTGAGTAGCCTCCATGTCCTGTGAAAAGTACATGTGCTTTTCTGAATAGTAAGTGCAAGTTTTCTGTAATCAAACTAATCTTTAATTGGGCAAAAAGTAGCTTTTAGCAGATAGAAAGGGGTTGGCTTTATTTTGAGCAGTTTGTTATTTGTAGTCCTGTTCTGTTATAGTTCTGAGATATTAATGATTTTAAATAATGTAATTTTTAATTTTTGTTTTAGGAGAATGACATCTTCCTGGGCTGGGAAAAGGGAGCTTACAAGAAATGGGGAAAGAGTAAGAAGAAGTGCTCTGATCTAACACTAGAGGAAATGAAAAAACAGGCTGCTGTCCAGTGTCTTCGCTCTGCTTCTGATGAAGTAAGTTTGGACTATGTAATAGATTCTTAGGGCTTTATGTCTTTCTTTGTGTTGGATGTATGTAGCTTGTGATGCTTAACTTTTAATTTGTGCCTTCCTAAAATGCAAGTTCACCAAGAGCTCTCCAAGAATTCTTTATTTTTCTTTAGGAAATTACAAAACCTGGGTGTGGCAGTATGACTTCACCAAAGATTCTGTACTATGCAGTGTCATGCTTTCCTTTCTGTAAGCCCTTGGCTATTCTTGTCAGGGACAGTTGTAATGCACCAGTTTGTGTTGAAATTACCCAGAGCTTTGCATAAAGGTAATTCCTGAAATTCTAAATTGACTTATGTTGTTTGTGAATAGAAAGGACTGGAATATGTGGGCAGAAAGCCATCTTGCCTTGTGCGTGCTCCGTGTGCAATCCGGAATTGCTAAGTAAAACACCACGTATAGCAGCAAATGTGCACTTCCCGAATTACAGGAATGAGTGGAAGTGGAGTTGAAGTGCAGTGACTGAAGAGGGTGATAAGAGATGAAGGCAACAGGTTGAAGGAAGATAGCAGAGGCAGCAGACAACCATGTACTTCAATGGAAAAGTAGACAAAGGACTGTTGAAGGAAATGTTAAAAAATAAAAATAATCTGTAGCGCAGGTCAGAAAAAGCTCTCCAGGGAGGTTTCTCAGACAGCAAAAATGAGAATATCTGTGTTTTAGTTTGCAGAACTACAAATATTCTGATCTGTCCCTACTGTAGGAAGAAACTACCCCACCTATGCAGCCTGGTTGCACCATTGCTCCATACACCTTCCTAGTCATAGTTTGTGCTTGCACAAGCCTTTGGGTGGTTATGTGGAGAGCTGGATTGGAAAAATGAATCAGTTTCCTGAGATTAACTTGGTTGTGGTGGAGGAGGTGTTAACCCAGAGAGGTTTCCTGGTTGGATTTGTGGCACAGACTTTTGTGCCAGCAAGGCTGTGGAATGTATGTGGCCAAGAATAATCAAGGAGGTGGGGATGTTTTGGTTATTCCCACCACCTTCCGCAGTATTGGTGTCCTGTACTGGCTTACTGCTTGTAAAGCTACTTGAGTATTTGTTCAGTTGCTAAATTCCTAATTGACTAATTGGGACATCTCTGAACTATTTTCCCATTACTTATTATCCTAACAGTGATGCAAAGTATAATTTTGTTGGTAATTTGCTCTGCTCTCATAGTTCCAAAATACTGAGGTAAGCACTCTGACTACTGTAAAAGTTAATTTAAATATGAAGCAAATATGAAGAAATAATTGCAAGAAGTAATGTCTTTCTTGAGGATATGAGTGTCTTTGTGTACTGATTTTATGAACAACAAAAAGTAGGTCTCATATGGAGACCACAGGGATACTGATGATTGATTTTTAGCTTTAGAAATTTCTATGCATCTCCCCATAGCTGAAAACCAAGGAGCATCACTTAAAGCTAAATTTATATTACATAGAGAAATTCAGTTGCAGAGAAAAAGTAAGGAGGTGAATTTACTGATAACCTAAAACAGGAGAAAAAGGGGAAAAAACATTCAACTAGACTTTTGAAAGAATAAAAAGATGCGTGATCTGAAGGGTTTAACAAGTGACTTCCGTCTTTGACTCTTGTCACTTTGTCCGAGTTTTAGTGTTCAGCATTAACCTATAATCTGCAGCCAGCAGACTTGTGTTATTTCAGAACTATTTTGACTTCTGTTGCACGCTCAGACAAGTAAGCTTGCACATCTGTTGTCATTTATAAACTTGTAGGTCATAGTTTCTTAATGTATTTTCAAACACAGAATTGAACCTTTAGACCTTTAAAAAAACAGTTGTTACTTAAAGCTGTTCTGTAGGTAGTTTAACACATGCGTTTCATGAGAGAAGTACAGACTTTTTTTATTTTTTCCCCTAGACTTGGGGGAAAGGGTGATCTTGCTTTGATGCTAGTGATACTTTAAGTAGCTTGTAAGGTATCTTTTATTTTTACTTTTTCAAACACATTTCTCATGTTGTCACAGTTTTGTATTTAAGTTTGTGTGCTGATCTGGTGAGAATAATCAGTACATTTTGGACTGTGAAACATAATGTTAAAATACTATTTCTGCTGAGGCATTCAAGTCACCCCATGCAATGTTCATGATTTTATCTCTATAAAAAGATAAAATACTGTGTGAACTGTATTAGTGGTGTGTGAGGAGTGTTTATAAAAGTTGCTGGAAAATACTTTTTTCCCAGTGCCACTTGAATTTTTTAAAATAGATTTCTGAATCATCTAAAAACATTTGCCTGTAGAGATTTTTTTGTTGTCAACTTAGGTAGATGTTCATTAGGACATTCTCTTTTTGCAAGTGGTCTGGTCACAGTCCACATGGGCAGTCCTGGAACTTGCTTATAGTTTTGCTGTCCTTCTGTGATCCTTTTTTTCAGAGTAGGGAGATATGGAAATACCAATATGCTCACACGGGTCTGAAACACTTGCTCTTCCAGCTTAACCTCTTCTTTCAACCTTAGCATTGGAGAAAAGCAAGCAAGCAAGATTGAGGTAGCCCCATTATTGTGAGTAGTTGGAAAAGGTCTTCATGTATTTCAACGTAAACATATTTAAATAAAATTTTATTTAAGTGTTTACCCTGTGTGTCTGTGGACAGAGTATATATACACACAAACACAAAAAAAAGCCAAAACAGGGAGATAATTCAATGAAGACTTTAGGATTTTGCAGCCTGATGTTTTAGAGGGAAAAGTAAGCAGAGGATGAAAAGGTAATGAGGGTCAATAATAACTTTTCTAACTCTCACAGGAAATTACAGGGATCTGGGTAATGTAATTTTGGGTTTTCCATTTAATTATTTAAACCAGTAATGTGTTGAGAAATTGCAGACAGTCTGCCTCCCTCTCCCTACCAGTAATCAAAGGCCTTAAAATTGGGTGATGCTTGATGGGGAGAGGAAGTCATGAAATAGATTAGATGAAAATTGGCTTGATAGCAGTAAGCACTGTTCTGTCAGACTTTCATTTAATGGTTGAAACAAATATTTTGAAATCTTGCCTTGTGGTTTTTCATTTACACGGTATTTGTCCTTAGGGTGTACTGCATTTGGTAGCTTAGTCTTGCTTGAATTCAGTTTTTCCTCTCTTACAAAAAAGAAGTAATGCTGTAAAACACTGAGACAGAAATCCAATGTTCTTGTTATAATTTTATGCTGCAGAAAACAAACATTTCACTTCCAGAAGCCTCAGGTTGGTGTTTATTTCTAAAACGTTTCCTAAATCACGCAGTGTGACAAGGCAGAGAAGCTGCTGTGCCCTCACTGTGTCTTGCAGTGGCAAAGCGTGTTGGGGACTAAGTGCTTTCGTGAGAGGAGACCAGACTTTGACAGACACTATTGGCATATGTAAGAATTTAAGTTGTTAATGGATGTGTGTATGCTCTGAGGACAGTGTTTTTTGTGTGACAAGCTTTTTGGTGTCTCAGATTGTCTATATTTGTATGAATGAATCCTCGGCTGCAGATGCTCTCAATGCAGTCAGCAGCAGGAGAATTGTAAGTACATTGCAACTTGCCAGAAAATGAAGACAGAATGATGGTGAGAAGAACTTCTAAGACAAGTACTTTAATGTAGCAATCAATTGCTATTCTTACTGCAGTTCTAAAGTTTATTTTTTCTGAAACACTTGAATGGAGTAAAAATAGCAGTTTAGATACGTGCTGAGGAATTGCTCAATTTTTGAAAAGCTTTTTAATATTGACCTTGAGTAGAGAATTTTATCTTAATTTTTATCCTGCTGAAGTGTAGAAGAAATTTTAAAATGTTGGTTTGCATTTAACTGCTAAAGGAGGGATATCCATTCTAATGAAATGTTGGGTAAAAAAAAATAAATGTTTAGGAGGGGGGAATACTTAAATGAAAGTCCTTTGAGAAAGGTAAGAAATTTTATCCTGAGGTTACTGCCTCAAATTTTAAGTAAAACCAGTTGATCTGTCAACATTAAATAACTGTTTTGGTGGTGGTGGTGGATTTTTTTAATTCCTGTCTGGTACACCTGAGTTCACTTCGTTCATGTTTGAGATGTTTTTTGTACATTTTTCTTTTTTAAGCCTAATTCTGAAAGTTTTAATTATTTTGGATTCAAATAGTGAAACTTCTCAGGAGCAAGACAGAAAGCAGTGCCTTTGAGACTCATAAATTTAGTAAAAAAGTAAGAGTTCAGAGATTCACCTGTGTTTTTCTTCTGCAAGGTGGATACTGTGAGCAAGATTGGAGTTAGAGGTTCTTTGTTGAAAATGATACGTGTAAGACTTCTCAGTAGGTGTATTTCCTGGTAATAATACTGAAATGACTTATGTGCCTGTCCATTGGTCATAAATCCAAGCTTAATTAGCTTTTACCTGCCTAGTTTTCTGCTAAACTTGGCATTGCTCAGTAGAGCGAGCAGGCCTTGAGCTGTGCTGTTGCATTCTTAGAGGATGCAGTTATAATTCACTCAACACTTGCAGGGATGCAGTGAGGCTGCACCCCAGGGTGGTGCCAGAGTTTCAGGTAAAGCAGTCGCTGTGTCCTTCTGCTGAAATGTATGAGGACAGTTTAAAAAGCAGCAAAGGAAACAGCTTCCTGCAGATCTGACTTTTGATGGAGCTCTTTCCTTCTCTGAGTGACCGGTGGCTGCCTCACCTAAGCTGTTCCATAGCACATCCTGAGACATTCCTGCTGTCTAATGCTGCTGATCTCCAAAGGCATGTTGGAATGGGCTTCAGGCAATGTGGTCCATTTCTGAACTGACCAAGCTCTCAAAATCTGCTGCCACGTGAAACCATGTGCATGACAAAGTGAGAGTTAGTCTTGGTTGATAGATTCCATAATGAATTTTGAAAGAGAACTGCTTTAATATATTTGACAAGAACAAACAGTGCCTTCCATTCCACCGTTCTAAGAAATTACTGCTTGGGAGTAACCTGGAAACATAATTGGGGAAACTTCATGACAGTAATTTCTTTTAAGTGTAGTCAGGTGTGTGCATGCTTACAGCAATGGAGCATTGGCTTTGCTTACTTTGAATTATGAGGGGGTAGTATAACTTCTGATACTTATGTTATCATATGGGAGCGCACAGAGGAACGTGTGGCTCTAGTGAACAGTTTTCTTAAAAATTTTGCATAGCAATCTTATTCTCGAATGTGCCTTGTTTCAGCACAAACTTGAGATGTGGCTCAAACAAGGTTTTTTTTTAATTTTCTTAGCATTTGTCACCTTTCTTACTCAAAGTGCAGAATCCTAGAATGGTTTGGGTTGGAAGGGACCTTAAAGATAAATTCATTCCAACCACCTGCCATGGGCAAGAACACCTTCCTCTAGACCAGGTTGCTCAGAGCCCCATCCAGCGTGGCTTTGAACACTTCCAGGGATGGGGCATCTACTACAGTTACTACAGTTCTGTACATAACCCTTATTTGAGGAAATAGTCTCCTAATCAGGCCTAATGAATCAATTGATTATGATTCCACATCTGAGCATATCTTTATTGGGTTACTCTGGCCAACTATTTTGGTGTCCAAAGGTTGTGGCATCTGCGTGCCAGGTAGACCAAGGCACTGTTGCACAATCTGCCTTGTACTTTGCAATAGTGATGTGCAGGAACTGAGGGAAAAGGACTTGTGGAGTCTGTAGCACAGGGACTGTTTCTTTTCTTTTTATGTAGGATGCCACATTAACTAGATGATTTAGAATTCATTTTAATCACTGCTTTATTTCTGCTGTTCCCTGCTTCTCTTATGTAGGACAGTATTAATTAGGTAATACGCATGACCACTACACTGGGTTACCAGGGAATCAGGTAGTAAACATTAGATGGTTTATTAAGTGATTTAACTTAACCAGAAGTGACATGAACAAGAGTGTTAATGTAAAGACACAGGACACTACAAGAATGAATCAAGTTGCGTAAAAGCCATCTTAACAAATCAGGTGAAGAGCATGTTGAGAACTTTGAATTTAGTAAAGCAAAAAAATGAAGTTAAGGTTCCAAAACAGCCGTAATGCTTCTTGAAGCACATATCCTTACTAGCTCAGTAGTATTTGTGTGTGGCTGAGGATGATTGTTCAGTCATTTTCCAGGAAGTGCCAAAACACTTCACAAAACCAGTGAATATCATCTTTCTTTTGGGTTGTATCCAGTTGGGCTTCCGGAAAGGGATTTACTAGCTGTTTCTAGAACACACAGCATTATTTAGGAAAGGACTTTAAAAATAACTTCAGATACCATATAGGAAATTGAAGTGTATTTGTCTTGCCAGGGTAACCATCACAGAATAAATTAATTACAATAAATCAATTCCTTATTCCTTATGACTTTGGCATTTAAACAGGCATTCATAGTACCACATATCTGATTTGTCACATTAGGAAAGCCACTTCACCACCTATAATAGTAACTTCAATGGAAGTCGACAAAAGTTTTAATTATTCCAATTTTTGTATGTGTTTTCTTGATACAGGAAAGGTGTCTATTGAACTGGAGAAATTCTTTGTAGGAGCTTAGTGTACACAAAAGTTGGTTCGTAACTTTAAGTATTTCCCATAGTATAGATGGCTGTTTTGGAGGCTGAAAGTAGTATGTGTTCAGTATGATTGAAAATTATTTCACCTTGTATGTACTCCCATTGGTAAGGGCAGCAAACTAGATCAAGGCAGTGATCCCCTTGCAGCAGCTTCTCTGCTAAGTCTGGGGCAGAAGGAAAGTTGGCATATGGACCTGGTGAAGGGAGGAGGCAGCTCAGCCCTTCAGGTACACAAGCGTGGCCATGAAAATGTGAGAGGAGTCTGTCACAGAGCTCTCCTGAATAATGCCTTGTGTTCCATCACACAGCAGCGTCATTAGATTATAATTTTCCTTAAGGTAGAACAATCACTTTCACCAAAATTTCGAATTGGGGTCTATTATGAATTCTTATCATACACACAAGCAAACTTGAACAAATCTGACAGAATACCTACTGAGAAAAATTCAAGTGTCCTTTCTGCATTTCACTCGGTGCAGAAAAGAGCTCTTGCACAATTGGTGGGAACACACTTTAAAAATTACTCCTGTTTCATTGATAATACAGAAAAGAACATTTCAACATCTGCAAGCTGAAGTACTGTGATTAAGTGAAATCTCACAGCAACACTGCTTACAAGGATAGTAAGTCTTTTGTGGCTTTGAAGTCAGCGTGTTTGTTTATAAACAATGAATCATAATCAAGAAGAATAGTTGCTAGTGAGGAATTAGCATTTCTTGGGGGGATAACTTTTATTTCACTGTAGCCTGCTATGGGAGGGAGCTACCAGAATTAAGTTTTAAATAACAGAAGTCAGATTAGCTGCTCTAGTAACCTACATTTAGGATAGTATGTTCATTTGAAGTTAATTTGAGCTGGCAGTTGATCTCTTTTATCTAGAATTAGTAAATAACATGCTATTTATTATCTCTCTCTCTTAGAAGGTGTTAAGTGCTGAATTACGGCTCTGAAAATCTGAGCCTGATCCTAGTTATGTGCTAGATATGTAATTTTCCTAATGCTGCTTTAATACAGAAGACAGGACTAAGACAGTTGCAAGCAAGTAATTTTATTTCCTTGGTGGAGAGCTACTCTTGTATTTCTTGAGATTGCTTTGATTTTTGTGATACTAAGTCAGTTTGCTTGGAAATAGATATTCTAAAGTCACACATTTCTTGAAGATTACTTGCATCAAGTATTCATGAGCCCCAAAAGAGAAGTTAATAAATAGAATTTGTTTTTCTGACTGGTTTAACATCTTTGTTGTAAATCATCCTGTATTCAAGTGAAAAGATAAAGATTTAATCGTGTTCTCACTGCTAAAGGGTCCAAAAGGTTCAAGTATATACTCCTGTTTCTTAGTGTCATCCCCCTTGTTATGAAGGAGGAAAATCCCATCATGCAAACTGGAACCTAGTTTTCCTCTTTTGAACTCCACCTGGACTGAACACCCCAGGGAGACTGCTCTTTTGGTGGATTTATTTATTTATTCGTCTGTTCACATAGTGGTGATCTTGGGCTGAGATTTTTTAGTCCTTTTTTAGTCTTTTCTTGAGCATCTCTTTTGAGTGTACTTGTAATCAGATGAATTATACTGTGTCAGAATGTTAAAAAATGAAAACCTAGACTTCTATCTAGTTCTCATCATCCTACAAAATATAGAAATAGATGTGTGGTTGCGGTGAATCACATTTTGTGCCTTGTTCAGTTCACGTGGCTTAACAGCTGATTCATATGGAACAGCTACCTAATCCTGCACTTGGTGACAGGCCACATGCCAAGAAAACAGTCCTGGTACAGTCAGAGAACCATCTCCTCTGGAGAGTCCTATGGCCTGGTAAATGAATGATTTGAAACTATTAATATATTGATTTATTTTGATTTCTAGACTGTTTGAATGTGTATTCTGTGAAAGGAACGTCAAAATTCTGCTCTAGTTTATCCTGTTTCAGCAGGGCTTTGGATCTCCAGAGGTCCTTTCCAACTTAAACAATTCTGTAGGTTTGGAAAAGGGAAATGAGGATTTGTTTTGAAAGTGTAAGCTAGAAAGCTCTCAAAAGCTTAAAAGCAAATGAGTGATTATCTTAATTGTTCAAGTAAAACGAAGTGTCATGCTTTTTTTTTGTTTCCCCCAAAAAGCTGAAATAGGAGCAAGGACCTTTCCCCAAACCTTAGGTGCTTGAAGTGACAAGACATACTTAGAAAATATTTACTTTGCACCGCTGAAAGCTTCTGGAGGAAGCTATTATCTTATGTTAGGCTAGAAGCAGAAACCAAACCTCACAAAACCTCAAACCCAAACAAAACCCCCTGAAACAACGCTGCCCTTTGAGTTATACAAGCTGATGGAATTTTTCAATTTCTGTGTATATATTTAGGGCACGACAGATGTGGAAATCTCCTTCTAAGCCCAGGCTATCAGAATTTTGTTTCCCTTTTGTTTTGTTTTGTCCAGAATTTTTGGCTATTACATATAGGCAAACCTGCAGGCCACAATGTATATTTGCATGGCATTTTTTGGATGAAAGTATGACACCCACCTTCAGAGCTAACCTGGTAGCAGAGATGAATATCAACAGGAATTAGTGATATGTCAGGAACTGGAGAGAATCTAATGCTTCACAGCTTCTTCCTGAAAACTCTCAGCACGCAGAAGCTGATGCCCACTGTTAACATAGGCAACAGTTTTTAGGGAATTTTAGTTTGGTGTACATAATATTGGGTTTTTCCAAGGTTCAAAATTTAACTGAATATTTTAAATGTATAGAAATATTTTAGAAGAAACTATGCTTTTAGATTTAATATCTTCTGGGAACATTTTCTGCAGCTCTGTCACATACAGAGGTGTGAATGTACATACGAAAGCAGTTGGATTGCTTTAGGCTAATGAGTTACCACTTGTCATCTCTGAGTGCTCTACTTCCAGAGCAGAGCATATTCGAAAGGTCTTTGATTTAATATTTGACATTATATATATGTATGTGTGTGTGTGTTTGCTTGTGCGTTACAAAGAAAATCCTAACCCCAAAAAAACCCTCAAACCCAACAAACATTTGTGTGAGCTTTGCTGTTTTTTTGGTTTTGTTTTTTTTTTTTTTTTAAATTGGTCTCATTCTTCAATATGCAGAACTACATTAATTTGACTGTGAATAGAGTCATGTTGGTCAGTGAGGAAGACACTGGCTATTGGAGTCCTGTAACTCCAGCAGATTGACTGTTCTTGTTCATGCTGGGTGAGTTCAGAAGCTTAATTTATCTGGTAGCACAGTCACTCCTATGCCAGTAACATAACACCTATCCTTTATGTAATCCTTCCCTTGCTTCAGCCAGCTGATGAAAAGCCAAAAAGAACAACTTTTGGTGGAACTTGATGTACGTTAAAACAAGGAAAAGAAAGAGAAATATGTTGAAAACAGTAGAACAGAATGAAATGTGTTTGGTGTGCAGGAAATATTGTTATGCAAAATGAAAAATATGAATTAAAAATTACATGCTGCTCTTTGTAGTTTGAATGAGAGAAAGAGGTTAGTAGAAACCTGTGACGGACAGTTGCGAGATTTAAGCCTTTTGTGATGGAATTAGAAAAACAATCATAATCGGGCACTAAGACTTCCATATTGAAAAATGTTTTTAAGGTACTCCAGTATTTGTACTATTTGGGGACTGTCTTTAAATTTGAATGTAAGCAAAGTGCTTCAAGCAGATCACCTAGTTTTGTTAACTAATTGTGTCCTATTGAAACAACCCAGTGCCTGGAATGTCTTACTTTCTGGCAGTGGGGTTGTCACAGCCACAATGCCTTAACTTACACAGTAAAAAAATACAACAAGTAAATCTCATTTTCCAAGAACACCACTGTCATAGATGAAATCATTGCCATGGGATTTGGTTGCATTAAGTCTGCAGCAGGAACTTGAGCAGGGGGTCTGCAGACACTCGGTGTCCTGCACCGTG
Source organism: Sclerurus mexicanus (assembly GCA_013396755.1). NCBI lineage: Eukaryota > Metazoa > Chordata > Aves > Passeriformes > Furnariidae > Sclerurus > Sclerurus mexicanus. The sequence goes on from VWZF01001198.1 coordinate 1,938,801, forward strand.
GGTTCCCACCCCCTGTGTTACAGCAGGCACTGTCTCCTTCAGCGCTGTGCAGGACAGCGAGCTGTGTCAGCTGACTCGAGTATTAGTTTCACGGGACAGGAGGAAATGAAGCATTTGTTTCCAAAAGTTTTCACTTCTTCGGTGTAATGGTGAGCATATTGTTCCTGGTTTGGGGCATTTTTTTTGGACTTGATGTTATAATTAATTTAAGGAAGTGAATCTGTGTTCTTTAGAGTGTTTGCTGCAGGTGTCGGTTCGATTAGACAGTTTGGGGAGCTGAGGAAAACCAAGGCCAGCTCCTCCTCTGTTGACCTTTTGGGGGGAGGAGGGGGCAGTCAGGAATGATATAGGCATAAAGTGACAAATTATTACAACTACATAGCTTCATCCATATTACTGTCCTGCTTGGTTCTTTCTGAACAATTTAATTTATGTTGGTTAATTTCCTGATGTACAAGATGCCTTCTAAAGTTTGATATTGCTAAGTCATCCTCAGTTAAGTATGTGGCATAAAGGTTTATATTTAGCACTTCAGTGCAGCAATGCAGTTAGGAATAGAAAATTGCTTTCTTTCTCACTTGGCTGCAAATAATTAAAGTTTAGAAGCTAGCATATAAGTCATTGCTTCAGTGTATGATTTTTCAAGTGTGTGTTTCTGACAGTAGATTAAACAAGCTACTTTCACCGTATAAATTAGTATTCTCTTTTACATAATGTTTTCTTGTGCTTCAGCAACATGTATTCACATTTCTCAGCAATTTCTGGCCAGTAACTGGAAGAGAGGAGAAGCTCTTAGATCTTGGAAAAGTTAAATCTTTATACCACCATGGTGACACAGCAAATCTAACTCTTTTTTAATGCATTTCTGTCACTGGACATTTGTTCGGTGTTGCTTTTGGAGAGGATACATGTTCCTTCACTGTATGCAAGATCATGTTAAATTCAGAAGGAGAGATAATCTTTTAGGGGGTTTGTCAAAGTTTCTCCAACTTGAGTTCCAATGATGGTGGAGTTGACTTTGAGGAAACTGCACAGGATACAAGAGGGTGCTTGGTTCTCCCTCATTACCACTCCTGGCTGTATGGTGATGTGCAGGGGGTCTCTTGTATCCTCCTCACAGTTTTGGATTGTTGTGTTTGGCTGTGATTGCAGCTCTGTTTGCAGTCATGGAAAGGGCGAAGTGCAATCTCCAAGCCTGACTCCTGAGCATGGAATTAATGAAAACACAAATATCCGCACAGTACCCACCTCACCTAGTTTTCCTTCCAACAGGAATGGCCATTTCAGGCTGTAGGTTGATGTTTAGTATTTCACTAACTGGAATTCAACTTTGATTCCATTGCCATAGCACGGGGTTTTCCCTGATGGATAATAAATATATTGGACTGTTTTGCATATGTGCTTATTTTCAGTATTTCAGTATTTATGTAGAGGAATAAAGGAGGAGAACAGAGGCTTGTAGGGAAGATGAAGAAGGTGCCTTTTTATCCCTCTGCTCTCCTGAGCTAACTGCACAGTGTTTAAAAAGAAAAAATACATGGGCATTGTAAACTGGCAAAACTATGGGATGAGTTTTGCATAAAGATATTGTGGAAGTGTTTCCTCTCCCTCTCCACCATCTTGGCGTGTCTTCCTACTGTTCTCCTTTCCACCTTCATGCCTGATTTTCTGCACCCTTTTAACAGTCCCTGTCCCACCGGTATAAATTGTGCTTAGCTTTTTGAAATGCGTCTTAGTGATCTGAGGGTAATTGACCTTTTATCCTGAGACTCCTGGCTAAATCCTCGGTGACACAGTGCAGTAAATGTGACAGTGAAGTGTTTGCAAAACATCGGATATCCAATAGTGCAACAATGTGACTTGTAGTGTGAAACCTCTGTGTGAATGTATCTTTGTGTTTCATGGAATCACTTTGACCTCTAATTAATGCACTTATAGGAACGCATTTATACCTAGTAATAATTTCTGTTGATCTTTACTGTGTAGCTACCATGCAAACAGAAAAATGCATTTCTGCTAAGATATATTTACTGTGTTGATATATCTCTGTGAAATGAATATTCTTTTTAGTAAGTTGTGTTCCCTTTTTTCTTTTTTTCTCCTCTGTGGTTTTGTTGTACAGAGCTCTGGGATTGAAACATTAGTGGAGGAGCTTTGCTCCAAACTGAAAGACCTTCAGAGTAAGCAAGGTGAGGAAAAAAATGTTCAAACTTCAGAGGCCATGTGTTGTATTTATCAACTGTGCAACATTCTGAGACTTGGGACTGGGGGACTAGACTGTTATTTTGGTAGCTTTTAGTACAGGCCATGCAATTTTAAATTCGTTTGAGTAATTTCATTCAAATTGTTTAAACAATTATGTACTGGTATGCTTTATTTACTGAGGAAATAGACAATCATAAATGGAGTTTTCCTCATGAAAAGCCAGAACTGTTTGTATGCACTATGCCTGCTTTTTTAGTAAACATCCCAAATTCAGCATCCCCCTGACCACGAAAAGTAATGAAAATAAAGTAGGCTTGATTCTGTTCCTTTTGTGTATTGATACTTGCAAAGAGTAGACTTGCCTAAAGATAGTTACGTACTAAGTATTCCTGTGAAAAGCATCCAAGTAGCCATCACAGAGAGGTGCACTTCAAATTTCTGGGCTTTAGGGGAACGGTAATGGGGACTTTATGTTGTTAAGCTTAGGGCAGGGAGCATAATGTGAAGTTGTGGTGTCTCCAGTGAAAGTTTGTTGCATTTAAGTGTTTGTTCAGACACATAGCAGCAGCCTTGGACACTTAGAGTAAAATTAATATGCTTATCATGCAGATAAATAGCTGTAAATAAGGGATAAACATTTACCTGCTTAAAGCATGGTTTTAGCTGTTTCCATTCCCTTTTTCTGTTTTTGAACAGTAGTCACTGGTCAGCTCTTAGCATTTCATAGTGCTGTGATGTGACAGTTTCTTCCTGAACGGAGGTGATATTGAACATTTATTTGGAAAAAAATAAATTTAAAATAACTAGTATGTCTCACAGCATTTTATTTTTTTTTTGTATTTTATAGGTTTTAATATAAAGACTAAGAATCCTTAGAGTCACTTCTCACACAGGAAATATGCCTTTGCATCCACTCAAAACACTGCAGCTACTGCAGGGATATTTCCTTTTAGTGAAATCCATGAGAATTCAGATGTGACCAATCATAAAAATATGTAGTCAAATTGAATAATTGAACTTTTAAAGTATGTTTTGTATCTCTAGCAATGGAAGAATGAGGTAAGGATTTGGATAGGCAACAAGTAGAAATTCAGTAGGAAGTCTCCCAGGGAGGGCATTGCTAGCCATGTGGTTGCATGCAGCTGCTAGCCAGTCGTGTTGGGTCAGATTTGAAGGTCTTAACAAGACAACTGGGAAATCCTGGGTGGTAACTTGTAATTTATTTATGTTATTTATAGTGTTTTATGGAAATTTTACTACTATTAGAAGTGTGCATTCTGGTGGTTCTGGTTAAATACTGTTACAAAATACACTGGCTTTTTGAATTTTTCTGTTAAACATTCGGAATTTTCTTCCAAAACAGAGGAGAAGATTCACAAAAAGTTAGAAGGCTCTTTGACTCCTGAGACTGATTTATCTCCTACAGCAAAGGATCAAGTAGAAATGTATGCAATTTTTTTCCGTATTATTATCTGAGATGCTTTTCTCTTTTCTCCTTTTGCTCCTGTATTTTGACGCAGTAAAGTTAACTTAGAGTGGAATCTGGAGTTTTGTGGTTTTTTCTGCTATCTTTTTTTGTTAATCTTAAGTATTTAAATATAAGCACTTGGTACCATGGGCTAGTTTAATTTCTGTCAAAGTCCTGACAGCTTTTGTTGGACTATATGCAGAAAACAAGCCATGCTGTATTTTAGTTTCCTTACAACTAAGTCAATCAGACAAATTAAAAGCCTTTAAAACAGCATAAATTGACGTGTTAGACTTGCAGGGAGAGAATCAGATTCCTGGATTCAGAACTTGCTGTCTTCTGTTGCAGAAATGGCAAATAGACCCTTTTGTAGCCTTCAAAGTCTTGATAACTGGAGTGATCTCTTAGTTACCAAGTACCTGAGTCCAGTGTTACTGAAGTACTCAGGAGTTTTATCATTAACCGCTCTTGGAGATACAACTGCTTCTGTATCTCTTAATAATAACCTTTGGTAGCAACAATCTAGTAGAATTGTTACTAAAGGCATGATACTTCTTCAGGGACCTGACTGTGCTAATGGGCATTTAACTTAACCAACTTGTACAAGTTTTTAATAGGTTTTCCTTGAAATATATGTGACTCAGAATAAGTCTCTCTACTGTCAAGCACATATGACTTTAAACTTTGCAGAAATGCATATTTTAATCTTGTCTCTGTTGCATTAAATTGCTCAAGAACTAATCTTTTTTTTTTGTTTAAATAGCTTTTTCTTAATAACTAGATGATCAAACTAGGTAGAACTTAACAGATAGTGTCTCATTTCCTAAAGGAGAATTTTAAAAACTGAAATTCAGGAGTGAACCAACTGAAAATCAGGACTTCCTCGTCTATAATCTAAATCAAACATGTTTAAGAGGACTGTAGTGGATTGCTACATTACCTAATAAATTGGGAGACAGGCCTTCACTATTGTAAGCATCCACAATTTCTCTCCATATTAACATTTAGTAGTCTCTGAAAAGGGAATTATTTTACTTGTAGGCAGTACATTTCTAAGCATGTATTAAAATAAGCACTTTTAAAGCTTCTCTTAATTTCCCCTTTGATATCATTCAGACAGTGCAATGAGTGGCATGTGCACATGTAGAGCCAACTAGATTTTTTGGCAATTAGATTGTTGGTGTTTTGGTGTGCTTTTAGTAATACTTTCTAATCTTAATGCCTATCTGAAGCTCTATGATCCAAATGTCCCTTTTGTTTTGCTTTCAGGTACTATGAAGCATTTCCTCCTCTTTCTGAAAAGCCAGTTTGCCTGCAGGAAATTATGACTGTATGGAATAAATCCAAAGTATGCTCTTACTCTAGCTCCTCATCTTCATCCACTGTCCCACCAACTAGCACAGATACATCTTCTCCAAAGGACTGCAATAGTGAAAGCGAAGTAACTAAAGACAGAAGTAATAAAGTATCTGCCACTGTACAGGAAAGAGCCCAGCAGAAGAAAAGTAAAAACGAAAAGGAAAATAAATTTAGTAGCAACACTGTTGAAGAGAAGCCTGTTTTGTACAAAAAGCAAGTCCGACATAAGTCTGAGGGAAAGATGCGTCCCCGCTCCTGGTCATCTGGATCCAGTGAGGCTGGCTCAAGTTCTAGTGGTAATCAAGGTGAATACAAGGCATCAATGAAGTGTATTAAAGTCAGGCACAAAACAAGAGAGGTTCGGAACAAGAAAGGGCGCAACGGGCAAAGCAGGCTGTCAGTGAAAGCTGGGGAGAAGGCTGATAGAAAAGTCCACAGCGGAAGCAGCAGCAGCAGCAGCAGCGGGTCCATCAAACAACTGTGCAAAAGAGGTAAAAGGCCATTAAAAGAAATCGGAAGAAAAGAAGCTGGTGGTAGCGACGGAAAAGATTTGTATTTAGACAGCAGAAATGAAAAGGAGTATAAGGAAGAGCCCTTGTGGTATACTGAGCCGATCACAGAGTACTTTGTCCCTCTTAGCAGAAAAAGCAAGCTGGAGACTACGTACCGCAACAGAGAAGATATATGTGGTGTAACATCAGAGGCTGTGGAAGAGTTGTCTGAATCAGTGCATGGTCTTTGTATTAGCAACAATAATATTCATAAAACATACCTCGCAGCAGGTACTTTCATCGATGGTCACTTTGTAGAAATGCCTGCAGTTCTAAATGAGGATATTGACCTCGCTGGGACCTCAATATGTTCTCAACCAGAGGACGACAAATATTTAGATGATGTTCATCTGTCAGAACTAACACACTTCTATGAAGTAGATATTGATCAATCCATGTTGGATCCTGGTGCCTCAGATACGATGCAAGGGGAGAGTCGGATTTTAAATATGATTCGACAGAAGAGTAAAGAAAAAACTGATTTTGAGGCAGAATGTTGCATAGTGTTAGATGGAATGGAGTTGCAAGGGGAAAGTGCAATATGGACTGATTCGACCAGCTCTGTTGGTGCTGAAGGGTGGTTCTTGCAAGACCTTAGTAATTTAGCTCAATTTTGGGAGTGCTGTTCATCTTCTAGTTCTGGTGATGCAGATGGGGAAAGTTTTGGAGGAGATTCTCCAATCAGATTCTCCCCCATCCTAGACAGCACAATGCTTAATTCACACATGCTTGCTGGCAATCAAGAGCTCTTTTCAGATATTAATGAAGGGTCTGGTATAAACTCTTGTTTTTCAGTGTTTGAAGTGCAATGCAGTAACTCTGTTTTACCATTTTCTTTTGAAACACTCAACTTGGGAAATGAAAATGCAGATTCTAGTAGCACTGCTAATATTCTTGGGAAAACACAGTCTAGGTTGCTAATATGGACCAAAAATAGTGCCTTTGATGAAAATGAACACTGTTCCAATCTTTCAACAAGAACCTGTAGTCCATGGTCACACTCGGAAGAAACACGTTCAGACAATGAGACTTTAAATATTCCATATGAAGAATCCACACAATTTAATGCTGAAGATATGAATTATGTAGTTCCTAGAGTATCTTCGAATTATGTAGATGAAGAAATTCTAGATTTTTTGCCAGAAGAAACCTGCCAGCAACAAGCTAGAACTTTAGGAGAAATGCCCACTTTGATTTTCAAAAAGAAATCTAAGCTAGAATCTGTCTGTGGTATTCAGCTAGAACAAAAAGCAGAAAGTAAAGACTATGAAACTACACAAGGGTGTAGTGAAAGCAGTCCACATGGAGATGGCTACAGCTCAGGGGTTATTAAAGATATTTGGACAAATATGACAGACAGAAATTCTACAGCAATGGTAGAAATAGAAGGAATAGAAGATGAATTGTTTTCAGCTGATGTAAATAACTATTGCTGCTGTTTGGATACAGAAGCAAAAGTCGAAACCCTCCAGGAACCCAATAAAGCAGTGCAGAGATCAGAGTATCACCTTTGGGAAGGTCAAAAGGAGAATGTAGAGAAGAGAGCCTTTGTCTCAAATGATTTATCAAAAGTAGATGGTGGTGACTATACCACACCATCAAAACCTTGGGATGTTAACCAGGATAAAGAAAACTCATTTATTCTTGGTGGTGTGTATGGGGAACTCAAAACTTTTAACAGTGATGGAGAATGGGCAGTGGTGCCACCGAGTCACTCAAAGGGGAGCCTGTTGCAATGTGCGGCTTCCGATGTGGTGACCATAGCTGGCACAGATGTTTTCATGACTCCAGGTAATAGCTTTGCCCCTGGCCATAGGCAATTATGGAGGCCGTTTGTATCCTTTGAACAGAACGAGCAATCTAAGAGTGGAGATAACGGATTAAATAAGGGTTTTTCTTTTATCTTCCATGAAGACTTACTGGGAGCTTGTGGTAACTTTCAAGTCGAAGAACCAGGGCTTGAATACTCCTTCTCTTCCTTTGACCTGAACAATCCATTTTCACAAGTTCTTCATGTAGAGTGTTCGTTTGAGCCAGAAGGAATTGCATCTTTCAGCCCTAGTTTTAAACCTAAGTCAATTCTGTGCTCTGATTCAGACAGTGAGGTTTTACACCCCAGGATATGTGGTGTTGATCGAACGCAGTACAGGGCTATACGGATTTCTCCAAGGACTCACTTTCGCCCAATTTCTGCATCTGAACTTTCTCCAGGTGGTGGAAGCGAGTCAGAATTTGAGTCAGAAAAAGATGAGGGAAGTATTGCTGTCCCTCCTCAAGTAGATGTATTTGAGGATCCGCAAGCAGATCTTAAACCTCTGGAAGAAGATGCAGAAAAAGAAGGGCACTATTATGGAAAATCAGAGCTCGAATCTGGAAAATTCCTTCCCAGATTAAAAAAGTCTGGAATGGAGAAGAGTGCACAAACATCATTGGATTCCCAAGAAGAGTCGGCCGGGATGTTGCCAGTTGGAAACCAAGATCCCTGTTTAGAATGCAGTATGAAAGAATCTCTAGATGGGAGAGCGGTGGAGAGCTCTAAAGTAAACTGCAGAATAGTGGAGCCACGTGAGGAGACTGGCAGGTTTTGCAGTTGTAAAGCAGGGTGTCATTTCCCCACGTACGAGGATAATGCTGTTTCTTCAGGAGAGCATGAAGAGGTATGTGGATATATAAAATTACAGAATTTGCAGCTGGCAGTTGATAACCAGCAGTTTCTCATGTGACAGTTCAATCTAAATGTTTGTGATTGTATAGATCTCTAGAAAATACAGTATTGTAGAAACACTGGAGGTTCCATCTGAACATAAGAATAAACTTTCTTATTGTAAGGGTGACCGAGTGCTGACAGAGGTTGCCCAGGAAGGTTGTATAATCTCCATCCTTGGGAGATTTCAAAAGACATCTGGACAAGGTCCTGGGCAGCCTGCTCTACATGGCCCAGCCTGAGCAAGGGGAGTTGGACATGAGGACCTCCAGAGTTCCCTTTTAACCTCAGTCATTCAGTGATTTTGTGAAAAATCAGCCATCTTCAGGCATTTTGGTGTCATCTTGCATACCTTTAGAAATATATGCATGTGTACACTCATGTGACTTTAAAATCTGTTTACCTTAGGTTTTTAGGTTATCTGATTTACATATAAAATGTTGAAATGTGCATAAAGTTTGAGTAATGAAATATTACTGATTTTGATTCAGACATATTTTAACATTCTGAAGAGAAAGATCTGAAGCCAGTCTTTTCAATATAGTTACTTCCAAGAAGAGGAAAAATTTGGAGTTGAATTGCTGGTTGTAAACTTGAACAAAAAAAAAAAAGGCTTGTAGAAAGGCTTGTCTGGAAATTAAAACGTCTTCTTGTCAACATAGACAGAAAAAGAAATAAAACATAAATGCAAAATATCCATCACTACCACAGTACTGTAAGGAAGCCTCAGTATAACTATGAGTTAATCTCAGAGTTTTCTTTCAGGTAATCATAGCCATAAGTTAAGTAATAATCAAGAGCAAAAATCCTTCCAGCCAAAAATATCCCAAGTCTTTCTCGCTGTGAGCTTCCTCTGCTCTTGAGAAGAAATACTTAACTATCAAAATAATTAGTTGTGTGGCTAGCCCAGGGATATTGTTTGGGCAAGTATAAGTTGCATCTTACATTTTCTTTTCCTTACATCTTACATTTTCTTTTTCTCCTCAGCCTCCTCTTCACATATTCAGCAGTTGATGTATTTACATTAGGAGGGATTTTTTTTCATTTTCAATTGAAGAGCTGCACCCAGCTTATGTTGTGCAATTGTACACTCTTCAATTATAAGTTTGAAACACTAATTCATATGGGAAAACTAACCTTCCTCTTGCTACAACTAAAGTTCACCTTTTTGTTGAACCAAATCAGACTTCCTTATTTTCCTTCTTCCTTATTTGTTTCTGCTCTCATCCTCCTTTAAGTTAATTGCTTCTTTTCCCAGTGTCAATAAGTTGATATCAGCTGCTTGCACACGAGAATCAAATCTGTGACTTTTCCAGACCTTTTCTAGACATCTTGATTCCTGCTGCTCTGTTAAGTTAACAGAGATGAAGTGTCTTCAGCATCTTGACTGAGTCTGGGAAGTTTCTGTGTTTGTGCTAGGCCTTGCAGAAAGAGTCACCAAAAAAATAAATAGACTGTAAGTCAGAAGAGATTCTGGCATTGCCTTTTACCAGAAGCAGGTGAAACCTAACTTCATCATGCGGTAGGGCATAGTGAAGGAACAAATGGTGTGATATAGTTACTCGTGACAGCAGGAACCTGAAGTTCCTTCCAGTCCTTTCCAGATCTCCTCTCTGGATGTGCAGTGCTCCCTTCTTCAACTACTTACCCATTGAATAAAGTAGTAAGTGTCTGGTATAAGTTAACAGTGGTTCGATAGCTTATGGTAGCTCTGAATCTTTATAGTGCCCAAAAAGTTATGGTGTTTTATTTTCTTTGAGTTCCTTAGTGCAAGAGGAAAGCTGCTTCCCTTGCTCAGGTCTCATGATTTTGTAGGCGTTTCACAGCTACAAATCGATAAACCACTGAGAAGTACAAAGGGCCAACAGCCCTCTGAGCAGCCTAGACTCCAGTTTGGTTTGCAATTCAGCTCCTCCCCGGGGGCCTTGAGGAGCCTGATTGCACCCGAAACTGAGACAGCCTGGGTTAACTTGCCTGCCTTGTATCTACCATGTCTTGAGAGGTGTGTGCACACTCTGGGCTTTCCTAAGCGCCGGTACTTTGAGTCTGAAGATAATTGGCTTTTTTGGCTCAAGAACATTTGTCTACATTTCTTGTTGTGCTTAAGTGTCTATAAAAGATGTGTGTGAGCTTTTTTCTTTTTAAGAGTGGTATTATTTATTTTCATGAGCATTAAACAAAATCAATCTGAAATGCCTAGAATTAGGACAGTTAGGAGGAACGTTTTTTGTGGACACCCCACATGTACGTGCATGGGAAAAAAACCTTGACTGGAAGCTGTGGTATTGATTAGTATAGATCAATATTTGTAAAGATTTTTTAAAAATGAAAGTTCTGTGTTTCTGTGTTTGACTTATGACAGAAATTAAAGTTATTAAGTCACTGTCATCTAACATGAAGTTTGAGTTATGTTCTGAGGTACCTGCAATATTTTTGCATAAATAATAGATGTGAAGATACTAATACAGACCACAGTGTAATAGTAACACATTCTGTTTTGCATCACTTAAACTAGAGTTACGTACATGCTGTGCAAACACACATCTCTGAATACCTCCTATTTATAAGACTATAGGAGAGTCAGGTTCAGTTTCCTCCCTCTTACCTTCTACATTAGAACACTTCTTTTAGAATTAGAGTGTATTTTGCAGCAGGAATTTGCTAGTAGCACCTGCACTTGCAGAAGTTCTTCAAACATGAATGATAATTACATACCTAGCCTTAAGAGTAAAAAAAAAACAAAACAAAACCAAACAAGCCACAAAACCAAAACAACAACAAAAAAATTAAAACAAAACAACCCTTGCTAAAACCCACCAGCTCACACTACCCAAACAACTACATAAAACCCCACAAACACACCCCCTTTGCCCTGCCCAAAGTACAGTCCTTTTTCTTCCCAGTAAATCTCTTAGCATTTGCCATGGAATCATGGGTAAGTACATAACTGGACCAGTTAATGATCTCTGAATATATACCATGAATATGCTCACACAGAATCTCTTGTCAGCAGATTCATAGGGGCCCCGGTCTAGTAGGTGAGCTCCAAGAATGCCCATACTAATGAGTCCTGGAGTTAGATAAACGGACCTATTGGTTTGGTTGGGATTGGTACCAAACTTCTAAGGTCTGAACGTGCCTAAGACAGTGGCTTGGGGGACGAGGGAATTTTACTTGCAAAAACTGGATCTTGTGATCCACACAGATCTCACTGGCCGTGAGATCTGGTGAGGGACTTTGCTTGCCTGAAGTATTGCAATGGAAGGGTGTGACAGCCCTTCAGGATGGGCTGCCAAGAGAGGAAGGGAAGAGGGGTGTCTTGCAAACATTGGTTTGGAGGTCAGCAGTGTAGAAGATAAAATCCAGGTAGTGATAAGAGGGAGACAAAATTCAGAGAGATCTGCTGTGTGCCTTAAGGTCATGGGAATCAAGTGGAGAAAGACCACATAAAGCCATCCACTTACAAAGCAAAGGACTTCATGTAAAGAGAGTAATTTGGGACTGAGACAGAGTTAGTCCAGATAGTTCTTGGTGAAAACACCTACAAAGACTCTAAGCTCTAACCTTCTCATTAAGAAAATGTTCATTTGCTGAGGTATTGAAGGGTGGTAGTAGTTTGTATGAGAGAAATTAATAGAGTTTACAGTAACAGTATAAAAATCCCAAGGAAAAACCCCAAGGTTTAAAGTAAGCCAGTAAAATACAGATACGGTACGCTGGAAAGTTCCAGAAGTGAATCAGAAACAGAAAAATGACTGAAAGATATTTGAGAGACAGAACTAACAAGCTTGGAAAGCTGTGAAAAGGAAACATCCAAGGTATTGATCAATAAATTTATTGTCATTGTTAATGAAAAAACCAAGGAGTAGTACAGATAAACTACACTGTTTCACCTAATCATAGCAATATTCAGCTGCATATCATGGGAAACAGAACCAATTTGAGAAAAACCTAGTACAATACTTGTTTGAGAACACACAGACGATAGAAAATACATAAAAAGCAATTCTTTAAAGAGAAAAATGGAACTTGGGGTGTTACCAATGACTCTCTTAAATTCCCTAAAGTAATATTTTAAGGTATAAAGGGCCCAAAGGCACAAGTAGCTGAGAAAGTTTCCAAGTATTGGTTTAGTGAAAAGATTTCACTCTCAAAATAACAGTCAATGGATTACTGGATGACAAAAAGATAATTATTTTTTTGTGGTGTAAGGAATGTTTCTGAAAATCCCTGATGATAAAAAACTGGGAAAGTCTTCAGTTACACTGAAAGACAGGATTAGAATCAAAAGGTTGTTAAATTGGGGCAGTGGTCTAAAACATAAAATGCAATCCTGCAGGGACAATTAAGATTTCTAAAGAAAATAATGAGCTCTTCACAAACACAGTGGGAGAAGCAAGGTGAGGAAATTATGTGAAACAGAAAAGTATCTTCAGGTAGGTCATAGCTAAGTGTAAATCAGGAATGACACACTGCAAAAGACAGGAACACTGAGATACATAAACAGGAATGCCCTTGTAAGAGGGGAAGGACTTGCCCTGCTGGGGTACCGGGCTCAGCTCTGGTTCTGTGTATCAAGAAGGATGTCTTGAGGAGAGCAACACGAAGGTCACTACTTATGAAAACAGACTGAAGGAACCGGGGGTGTTTTATCTCAGGTAAGAGACTTGAAGCAGAGGCAGCAGCTTTGCATGCAAAAGCCATGTGCATAGCTAGAAGAGGTAAGGGACAAGCTGTGTTGTTCTGTAGGCTCGGGTAAACAAAGGAAGTGGATGTGATGACCTTAAATCACAGTAAGGGAAATTGAAGAATAAGAATTATAACTAGACAATGAACATTACTGTAAGGCTCAGTTAGTTTTAGGGAAGCAATGGAAATTCTGCCTTGAAGAGACTGAATAGAGAAATAGTGCATTGTAATTGACTCCAGCTTTCTGCAGGAGTAGAGACCAGGTTATCTCATAGGCTCCCTTGCACACATGTTTTCAGTGAAATTCAACAATTGGGTTACTGCCAAATAGGTTTTAAGAATGTAAAGTCCAGACTCGGCTCCCCTTGTAATTAGTTTCTTGAGTCAGGTGTATCCTCACTGGTGGTTGATGAACTAAAATGAGCATCTGATCTTTTGGAATAGGACTCAGTGCTGCTTTGACTTCTAAATCATTCATGTGTTTCTTGTTTTCTTCAGACTGTACTGAGGCTTTAGTGCTTATTGTGTCCACATTCTGCCAATCTTGTCATGGCTGTGTCCCTTGTCAGCATGCATCCTGAAGGAGTACCAATACTCAGTGGTGGTGGGTCCAAATTAGTATCTAAAGCCCAAACAGTCTATCCTGAAAGGCATATCAATTTAGATCAAAAATAATAACTATTTACATGGGTAGATGTAAAATTTAATTAAACCTTTTTGTAAAATACTGAAGTGCCCTTTTTTTTCAAGACCCTCAGGAAGATGGTCCTTACAGCTCTAGGTCCCAGCTCTGAGAAGATGCCTTGCATAAATTTTGCTTGAAGAATAAAGTTCTGAGCAGTGTAACTTTTCTAACTAGCAGATGACTCAGCTGCTCTATGAACTTGCTGTGGACTTTTGCTTCTAACTGTAGGGAAAAACTTCTGATGGAATCAGGGAAATCAACAAAAATGATTGCTGCCTCATACAAAATTGTTAGTTAAGGAATGGTAAAAAAAATACTGATATTTCTCCCTGTGCAGATTGTTGATAAAATAAGATTTAGGTTGTTAAGCACAACCTATACTGGTTCTTTGTGGAGAAAAAAACCTGTTGCATATTCATAAATGTTCTCTTAAGAAATTTATGAGGTTGCAAATAAAACTCTTGTTTTCTGCCAAGAAAAAAAGAATAAAGTAAATGTCTAATAAATTACTTGTATGAGCAATCAAGCTCTTATGTGAGGAAAAACAAAAATAAGCAAAAGAGTAAAATGTTCCTACTGAGTGTTGGTTCCAGTTGGCCCCATGCCCCAGGCTGAGGTGTGTTGCTCAAAGTGCTTGTCCTTGTCCCCTGATCAATATAATGTGATATCCTGCTGCATTCTCACAGTGCTGCTTCATCAGCTAATCAGCCACACGTTGCTGTCCATAGCAGCCCTGCCAAGAAAGCAGCAATACAATAAACGTGTGTAGAACAGCAATCCTCCTTGGCTGCTTTATTTCAAATACGTGTGTGAATGCAGGAGGTGAGGAAAAACACCGTCAGCTGTAGGCAATGGCATTCATGGTACAGGAAACATTTTTCACTTCTATTTTTCATTTTATTCAGGTGCATCCTTAAAATAGAGATTTGCTTTTCCATCATTATGCTGGAGATCAAATACACTGTTTTAAATGGTCGTTACTCACTTAAGTTCACAAAATCCCCTCCTTCATGACATTGGTGCACTAAAATTTCTTTTAGTTAAAAAGAAAATGTAATACCTGCTTTCATTCGTTTAGAAAACGTTTGTACTGATGCTTGCAAAGAATAATTGTTCTTTTGTGTAGCAGAGGTTTCACGTGACACTTTGGATCAAAGACCTAAATGGACAGCCCTGCAGTTGTATGAAGTTCTTGGGAAGGTTCATTTGAGAAAACAGATCATTTGAGAATGATGTTGCAGGGAACAAGTGTGCAGTAGATGCCAATGAAAGACATACAAGTGCTATTTAAAGTTTTGAAACTATTTCAGTTTTTCAAACTCTTAAAACAATAGCAAACCTTAGATTTGGTTTCTTTCTGCTGTTGGCTTAGCTCTCAGAGTGGGAAAGGTAACAGGAAGCCAGAATCAGACTTTTAGTTTCTGCATGCATCTGCACAATTCTGACCCAAATCTACCAGGAACTCACAAGCAGTGGGTTAAATCAGCCACGATGTGGGGAGATGCAGGATAATCTTGCATTGCTGTAACTTTACAGTAGCATTTGTGCTTCTAAATGCCGAATCCTGGAGTGATTTGACCTTGCCTCAGCCAGAGGCTCTAGGAGAAGCCTCAGTTACCCTGTGCCTAGCTGGAAAACAAGAAAGGAAACCCATCAGTCTTCTCTCTGACTTGGAGCAAGACTGGAGTGGAACAGCATTGCAGTTGTTTTGCCTTGCTGTCTTTGAGTTCTACTTAAGAATAAAGTAAAATAAATACGAATAGTTTCAGAGAGGAGAGACTTCCACTTGCAATTCCTAATACCAGAACGATTGTGAATAACAGCTATTTAGGTGGGTAGCTGGACAATTTAATACAACTTTTCATAAAACATTGGTAGTGTATGTGAGTATGTGTGAGAGAAGGAGGAGACATAAATTGAAAATGCTGTTTCAAAAGGGGAAGATTGCCAGCAAAGGAAAGTAGACTGATGGTGCTTTTCTGAAGTTTGTATTTTGTCTTTACTGATTGTGATTATTTCTTCACAAAAATTATCATGATAGCAGATTGTGCAGTTATAGTAAATGTTTAAACAACTGTAGGAAAAAATGGTTTTCTTCAGTAAACGTATAAGATGGACATTAGCTCATGCCCCCATCCCCTCCCAAACGAAGCCGCCAAATGGCTTTAGTATGGATAGTGGGTCTTTACAGCTCCTTCCTTTAGCTTTACACACCTGAGCTCGATGCTGGTTCAGAAATAACACACATCACGAGGGCCAGGGCTGAGCTCAGACTGGAGTCCTGCAAGGCTGCCTCTGCACTGAGCTGGGCCTGTCCCTGAGCTCCGCAGGTGCCCGGGGTGGTGAGGGAAGCACGGCAGTGTCAGCTCAGTCCCCGAGCCATCCTGCAGCAGGTGCTGGGCTCCTGCGGTGCCTTCGCCCGGGCAGGGACTGCACTGCAGCCTGGTACACCCTGCCAGGCTCCGGCTGGCTTTGCTTGGAACCCACTGTGGCTCAGCCAGCTTATCCTGGGTGCAGGTGTGACAGCGGTGAGGGGAGACACTTTGAAGTTAGTAAAGCATTGCTGTGGAGCTTGGATGCCTCTATCTGTAGTCAGCACAGAGTGAGGCTTCCCTGACTGAATGTGTTTGTAAATGCACCTATTTCTATATTAAATCCTGCTTCAAATAACCTTGAGCTGTATTTTTTTAACCTCTTTTTTTTTGTGTGTGTGTAATGTTAAAAAAGACAGCAACCTATGGTGTAACTTTCTAAGAACTCCCTTTTCTGGAATTGGAGTGTGAATTTTTGGAGGCTGGTTCCAAAAGGACTGTTCCTTGGTCTTATGAGAGGACACCAGCATGGATAAATCCAATATTCATTATAGCACAGTTTTGTGTGAAAAAATAAGTTGAATGTGGCATGTCCTTCTGAATACAGCACTCTTGAATTGTTGCTTTGGTTTGAGAGGAACTTTATTAAGGAATAAATGTAAGTTTAATTCCTATCGGTCTATAATCTACAGTAGTATAAGGAGGAACAAAAGGAGGCTCATCAATTTTCAATGCTTAATTGTTCCCAGATTTACAGAGGAGGAAGCTGGATAGAAAGTCAGTGTTGAAGCTCATTTGTTAATGTTTGTTGTAGGTAACTGCACTAGAGTTTGTTTTTTGAATCATTCTATCTAATATCTATAGGGGATGTTACAAGCTGGTATCATCTTCTGATGGTTCATGGGATTACCTCAGTGCAGCCATAAAACTGGGGACTTGTCTGTTGTGACAAGCCCTTGGTATTTTAGCTATGTCCATTAATGTCAAAAGGAAAGGGCTCTGGTAAACTTGAACTAACATTAAAATGTTAGGGGGGAAGGAGTATTTTGTTAGTGAATAGATTAAGCATAAAGACAAATTATTGATCGTCCTGATAACCACTTACTTTGTTTGTCCCATTGGGTAACAGTACTGCTAGTTCACCCTTCCGGACTTTAAACATCAAATTTTGCCGCTTTTTGTTCTCTTTCTTTTCTGTTTCATTTCACACTGAGCTATTCATCATGTTGACTAATGTTTCGCTATCTTCCATCTCTTGGGTTCCATCTCTCTATAAAGTGTAGGGCTGGAATTAGTTTTTTTGTTCTGGATTTGTATGGCAAAGTCTGAGCCCCAGCATGGAGTTCACGTTGGCAGTAAGAGTTCAGAGTGGATGTTTCACTGTAATTTGACAGTCATTTCCCATTAGTATTAGAAATTGAGCAGTGTGACCTATAACACCTAGCAAATTAGTTGAAATACCAGAGTTTCCTCCTTTACATGTAAGTATATTATTTATGGCATAATGAAGTGTGATTATTGTCTAAACACTTTCCTATATTGAATACTAATCTGCAGAGAATGAGTGGCAGCCAGGAAAAGCAATGCTGGTGGGAAAAGGCGCTCTATTCTCCCCTTTTTCCTGCATCACAGTGTGAAGGTAAGCACCTCTGCCTGTTAGAACTAACTTGCTGTTGCACCTGTGTTAGAACAAAATGCTCCTTGTTATGGACTGGGATTTCTCAGATGAATTGGAACTACTCTTTGTATTTAAAAAACCCACACCAGTAAGCTTCCACAATTACTGCTCTTATCTGAGAGAAAACTAGGATGCTTCAGTTGCACTTGTAGTAGATCTTTAGCATGATTCTAAATTGGTTTTAAAAGAAAGTGGTTTTTAAATAGTCTTAATATTTATGCAAATTTACTTAATTCCAGAGCCTGCAATTAAGTAAACAGAAAATGAATCTCTGACTCTGAAAATACTTTATTACGTTTTTTTAATGTTTCATCCTGAAAAATACTTGCTAGGTAGGCAATTTTATAAGAATGTGAAAACATGATGATTACCTTTCATGGTTTGCATAAATTACATGCAGTTACTCAGTGAATGTATGGAATCTCTCTCAGACTGGGAAGGAGAGGGATTTGCCACTTGGCCACTCCTTTCACACTGCAGTCTGGGGATTTTTCTGTCCGGCACAGAGAGCAGCTCCACTCTGAGCAGGGAGCAGAAGCAGGTGTGCTTCCAGCACCCCGGGAATCTGTAGTATCTCACGGCTGACTCGGCCCAGGTTTTCAGTGGACGGGCAAGAATCCAGGTGGCTTTTTTTTTTGCCTGCATACCATTTTAGCTTTACTGGGAGAAGGCAAGCAGCTAAACAACATTTTGTATCCTCAACTGATAGGCTCTCTGGTGCTTCCTGAAGGTAGTGGCTCAGGGCAAGAAAGCTTTGATCAGAGACCTGGTTCCTTAATAATTTGAAAGTGGGTTAGCCAGCAGTTAATACTGAGCTGTTTCTGGAGTGCAACCAACCAAACCATATACGGGTTTGGGTGCCATAACACCCGTACTTTGGTGTTCAGGACAGCTTCGGGTTACTTTTAAAAACATCTTAATTTGCGTGGCTCCCAGCTGTAGAACTGTGCACAATGAAAGGCAAGAGACTGATGCCCCCTGGGCTGGTGCTGTGTCAGAATCAGCCCATGGTCTGTGCAAAGCCCGGGCTGCGCAAAGTTCCGTGTCCCCTGCGGTGTTCCCGCTGCCACCCGCGGGCCCTGCCAGCGGCTCCTGCTGGCACCTGGCGGTGAGCGCGGTCACTGCGGCGGCGGAAGGGACAGGGACACGGACAGGGACGGGGACACGGACACGGACACGGACACGGACACGGACAGGGACGGGGACACGGACACGGACAGGGACACGGACAGGGACACGGACAGGGACGGGGACACGGACACGGACACGGACACGGACGGGGACACAGACAAGGACAGGGACACGGGCACGGACAGGGACATGGACACGGACACAGACAGGGACACGGACAGGGACAGGGACACAGGCATGGACAGGGACACGGGCATGGATAGGGACAGGGACACAGCCCAGCCCAAGTGACCAGGAGGTACAACAGGCCCTTCGGGACTCAGTCTTTAAACAAGACCATAACTGAGCCTCAGAGCTGGTGTTATTCTTTAGCAAACTGTATCCACGTTTTTGCAGGCATTTTTTATATATGGATATTGATGCATGTGATCCATGTATATCTATCTATATGATAGGTGTTGATTTTATATCTAGATGTTTACTCTGGTAAGTAGAAACCACAGCCATTCACATCATCTGGGTTTTTTTGAGCTTCAGTGAGGATCAGGCTGCAGTTGCAGTCTGTGCTGTATGGGTAGAAACAGGAATGATCTGGACCACTGTGCAGTATCAGAATTGAAAAACATACTGAAGCATTTATGATTAAAAAGTAATTCTTGCTCTTTGTACTTTAGTATTTTAGGTGTTTTCATTAACTAAGTAGCTTCTTCTTTTATTATTTGGATATCCAGGTAGGATTTGATGAAGCTTCCATAAGGTATTATGCTGATCTCTGTAAGCGTGTCAGACCATGCAATCCCCCACAAGCACAGAGCTTACATGGGCTGGAGTGAATTTCAAGAATACTTCTCTGAATGCTTTCATTCTGATTAAATGTAAATAACAGTGTTCCTCAATTCTGTTTTTTCTTCCTTTTCCTCTGAAACACCCCCACAAACACAATGTAAGAGTGCTATACAAATGCCAAGGGAGAGAATGGTGTAGGAGAACTTGCAGATGTAAAGGAAATATCCAATGATGATGAACATCTTTTAGATTTTAATATGGTAAGTTTCATTGGTTTGGGGGAGGAAGTTGTTTGCTTATTTTATAAGGGTTGGGCTGCTGCATCTTTCTTTTCATCACAGTTCTCAGTATGACCTCAAATGAAATTCCTGCAAACCTTCAAAAGCTTTTCTTCCCTTACTTTGTTTTTTAATCTCTGCATCTTGGGCATTCTTCTGAAAGTTCCTCACGGTGTTGTACTTTGGGGATTACAGCCCTTTGTATGAACAGTCGTACTTCAGTTGTACTTCTTGTAGATAAGCAAAGCCGGTTTCCTTTGGGAATGCCTGGCATTTGCTTGTCAAGAGTGTCAAACATGAGTCTTCTCTTCCTCAGCTAAGTAATTGTAGAGTGGGCTCATGTGTGCTGTGAGGGCAGAAAGGACCAGTATCTGAAGGCATAATGTATGCTGATCTCTGTCCTCATTACAAGCAAAAAAACCCGTTGTTTTTTTTTTTATGTAGGGAAATACACGTGTATTTACTGATACACCTTTGGACTTCATAGTGATAACAGCACTTACATTTGCACTGTGACATGCTTGCTACAGCTTTAATGATTCAGCGGAAAATAGATGGAAAATATATTTGCTTGAAGTTTAGTCAGATCTGTGCAGTGTTTTCTTGCTGTTTAATACTTACTACCAACTTGGGGAGATAATTTTTAAGTAATTTTTCTAACATAAACTGTGATAAAGACACATCCTAACTGAGTTCACTTTTGATTCTCTTGCTGTTTTGTGCAAATCCTAAAATTAAGGAATAGGGAAAAGCCCCACCTTTTTTTTCCTGCTGTTCTGCAGTCCTTTCTACATAGTGGACTAAGTCAGGAAAGAGGAGGACTTGCCCTGTAATCGTGGCATCTCTCTTGGACAACTGCAAAACCATATAAGCTCCCAGCCCAGAGAAAAGCAAGCGTGTTCTTTATTGTTCCCGATCAACACTGTCAGTTTACATCCTTAGGTTTCTTCTGTTTATGAAGCAAGATGTGCAGATGATATAGATGCTGAGGCAAAACCAAATGGCTTCAGGAAGAAGATCTACTCCAGTGATAGCTCCAGCTCTGAAGACACAGCTTCAGAAGGTGGAACTGAATGGGCTGATCCGTGTGAGGAGGAGCTCTTTTCTCGAACTCAACTCTAAAAACTGCAGAGTAGAAAAGATGATTGAAAAGTAACATGAGATGGAAAACTATCCTTCTTGAGGGTCTGTAGCTCTAAAACAACAACTTGAGTTTCCTCTTCAGTTAATGGATTCAGATGTGTATTTATCTTTCTCTTCTTGCTTATTTTATAGATGAGGACACAGCTGTCCTGTTGAAGATTTTTTTCCCCCAAAAGATACTGTTAAATTCTTGGCTATTTGAACTAGACTAGATTGTGTTGTCAAATCAAGAATGGATGTGCATGTGCTTGTCTTAGTAGTACCACTGCTTTTTTGCATCTTAATTGCAGTTATTTTCAGTCGTAACTGTAGCCCTACCACTATTACTATCTTCTTAGCATCGCAGTGTCTACAACTACTTCTGCTATTCAGCGACTTCAGCTTTCTGCACATTAGGCTTTGTTCTCTAAGAACTGGGAGATAAATACTTAACACTGTAATCTATCAGTGCCTTTCTGAATGCAGGAGAAAAGCATGAATGACTTGTCCAGTCTTCATTCAGTAAATCTCATAACTTTGAAGTAGGAACAACAGGGTTGTGCTTTAGAGACTTACAGAAACTGTGTTTTCTATCCTATGATCCCCCCTCCCGCAAACCAACACTGA
Organism: Sclerurus mexicanus; assembly: GCA_013396755.1. NCBI lineage: Eukaryota > Metazoa > Chordata > Aves > Passeriformes > Furnariidae > Sclerurus > Sclerurus mexicanus. The sequence continues at coordinate 1,960,396 of VWZF01001198.1, forward strand.
GGATACCATGGTTTGTATTTTTGCTAACTGGAGAAGCCAAGGATTTTTTGTAGGTATGGAGGCAGTGTGGGTTTTTTTAGTTTTTTTCTTTTTTTTTTTGTCCTTTTTAGCAACTTGCCAATGTGGGGCAGAAGTTTAAAAAGTAACACCAAAAATAATAAACCACTGGGTGATGTGTGGATTGTTGTGAATTTTGTTAACGAGTAATGAGAATGTTGTCTTGTTGCAGATGAAGGCATTCATGTAACCTGCAAAAGCATCCTGTAACTGAACTTGAGGCTGAATGACTGAAACTCTCTAAAATGCTCAGAGTGTTCAATGTTTTAAATGCAAAGTCAGTGCTTCACTTGAAAGAAATCCTGTGGCTGCTGCAGTTAGCTGCTGTTGTGGCTGTAATTTAGTAAATCTCGTAGTTCATTTTGTGTTTCTGAGAGAATGTGTGGGGCAAGTTCCGTGTGTGGTGGGTGGGGGTAGGGAAGGTGATGACTTACAACATACATGTGTGATTGCAGTAGTGATTGTTGCTTTATGTGAATTGCTTTTGAACTTTATTTTGTTAACTTAGAAAGTCAATACATTGTCAAGTTGCATCTGTACAAGACTATCAACTCCTTGTGCTTTTAACACATTATACAAAATGTATAAGCCAGGAGGAGCAATATTTGCAAAACTAAACATTCTAAGTTTTTACCAGCTCCTAGTTTCAAAAATGACAACTAACTAGTCTACATGATCGCAGCATGTCTATAACACCAGGGAGTGCAGAAAGTCCAACACTGACTTGAAAAGCTTCACCATTAATTTGGACAGGCAATAAACCTCACAACAAACGTAGCTGTTTGAAACGTGAGCTGAACTGCCTTTGAAATATGTTCTGCGCTAGAAATGCTTTCTGAGTAACTGGGTTTTGTTGCCTTTATTCAATTGACAGTGTAAGAATTTAAATGCGTGGTTGGGAAACCATGCCAGTCTGTGTGACGCTTTTGGTGAGATCCTCACTAAAACTGGCTTGGTTGCCCTTACCCAGGGACTTTCTTTTGGTCCTCCTCTTAGACTATGTTTTAGGGTTTGTATTCATACAACAAATCTTTTGACACTTTACAGTTTCTTTTCTTAATTTATTTGCAGACTTTGAATAGATTTTTATATATTTTACTTTCTTCTGGAGCTTCCTTGAGAGGTTGTTTAGCACCTGCACTGAGAACTAGTTAACTGTAACATGAAAGTAAAAAAGAACTTTACACACAAATTCTTCAAATCACTACAGTGAAGAATGGAATAGAACTTCATTTGAGAACAGGAAATGACCAAATGGACATATTTCAAACACAAACTTCAGCTCAGTTAATTCTGGCTAGAGCTGCTTCTTTGGTAAGAAAGGGCTCAAAAGTAACAAAGGTGTTGTTTGTAGTTACACTGTGGTGTGTAACGACTCCAGCACCTTTGGGGAAAATAAAATCCTATGTTGAGCTTGGGCAATAACAAATTGTCTTTACTTGTTTTCATAGTTTAATGGCTAAAGCTCTAAGGCTTTCAGTGAGAGTTGAAGTGTGGTTTTTAGTTTTTCTATATGGATAGAAACACACACACAACAACAACAACAATAACAACAAAAGCATTAAAGGTTGGCATACGCTGAACCGCACTGTGGGATGAAGCGCATTGCATATCCATCGCACTGAAGTATCAGTTTTCCATTCCTGGGCTGAAATTTGTTTCTACTTTTTGCTTCAAGTGGTTGTATTGTTCTGATTTCACGTACACCAGAGTAACTGATTTTGTTTTCTTGTGGAGTTACTTAACACCGAATAAAAATATAAAAGGACAATTGGATGGTGTGTGCGTGTCTTTATTTTCTTTGGCTAAAGTGTGTAACTTCAATACAACAGGGCAGTTAGGCATTAAACATTCTGGAGAAATAGTATGAGATACCTAATTTGGGAGTCCTTTTCATTGCTGTAATTTTTTAAACTATTTTTTATTCTTTTTCAATGCAAGGGAAGAAAATTAAATACACTGAATCTGTTCTTAAAAAATAAAAAAGAAAAAAAAGGAGAAGTTTAGTTCCCACTTTATTTCTGTATAAAGTTACCATAATCTCATTCCAAAAATTAATCTGTAAGATCAACTTCACATTTAGAGAATAGAAAGCATCTTTAAGAAAGAAACCCACACAAACCCAGACCCTTTCTCACACAACAGCTTAAGAACTTGGTTATAGGAGGGGATCTAGACCAGCAGACTTTTATTTCTGCTTCAACTTGGGTTCAGTCAGCCAATGGTCAGTATCTCAATTCCACAGAAGTGCACTCTCCTAATTCCACGTCGGAAAAAAGAGTCGCAGGAGCTCACATTCCACTTGGGGGAGCCGTGTGCTCTCTGGTGCTGTAGGTCTGCAGCAAAGTGACCCAGGATCCTGTGCAGAATGAGTCCAGCCCCGCCGAGTTGGAGGTGTAGTGAAAACAACACGATTACACGCTTGGAAATAATGGAAGAGTTTCTCTGTAAGGTCCTTGGGTGAACACTTGTTCATTAGTATCTAGCATGCTTTACACCTGGTAGCTGAAACTTTGAAAAGCAGAAATTATTTTCAATTATTTCTTAAATACAGCAGAAGGAGTATATTTTCATTGTGTTTATAGAAGATGCCTGATAAAAGAATTACATTTCATCAGCCAGGCTTTTCAATTCCTGTATCTGAATTAACTCCATAAGGAATCAGTTTCCACTGCAAACAACGCTTCTGTCATGCAGAACCCACCGTACAGTCCTAGGCAGCAAGTGCATGTGTCAGTGGTAGGGCAGCTGGGAATGCGTGTCACACTGGGACTTCACGGGGGTGCTGTCCCACGTGAAAACACATGGGAAGGTAGCGCACCTTCTGGAAAGCCAGGATTCCTTTACAGTAGTTCATTCGTACCCTGCCAGGAGCAGCACAGTTAAGTATTATCCCCAGTGAATGAGTCATTACCTTTCACATAGTTTTCTTTTATGACCTGTGAAACTATTAGCAACAAGAGTCCAGAGGTCTGGGACAAATGAGACTTTACTAGTATGTTTTAGCTTCCTACAGTAAGACTTTTGTTCCACTGTTGAAGGTCCTCCTAAAACGCAGTATTACGTGCACGTGCTTATAAATGTTATGAGGTACCTCTGTGCTCCCCTGGGATGATGGTAGTGGGATGAAAAGGAAAAACAGCTGACAGAGCTGGCAGTGGGTCAGCACGCTGATGAGGAAAAGCCCCTGGGAGACAAACCACAGGCGTCCCTGCTCCGCTTCCTCCGCTACACAGACAGAGGCTCAGCTGAGGCTGCCGTGCACCCGCCCTCTCCTGCATGGCAACCTTCCCCGAGGGCAGGAGCTGCTGGAAACACCGGACCCAGCTAACCCAAGAACGCGAGCGGGTGCAAAGGCAGTACGAAGTGTCCACGTCCCCTCGGTACAGGGCAGGGTCCCTTCCACTCGCAGCAGTATCAGCCCTGTGCGTGTCACATCGGGATTTCAGGAGCTGCCAAAGAAGGGTTAAGTGTCCATCGTTTCTTCATAGACCTTTTACTCACCACAAGGAAACACACAGCGAGAAGCAGCAACGCTCCCTGTCCCACAGAATTGAGCACTCCCAAGTTCTTGAATTTCGTCTAAACCCATTCTAGGCAATCAAGCCTGTTCAAAAGTCTAGATGAGTGTATTTTCAGATTCATTTCAGTACTTTTCTTGTTCGTAGCCACGGAAATGCTCAAGCAAAGAGCAGTACAGTACAGCAGCAGTACTGAAAGCAAATACATAAGCACTGCCTCAAAAGGGATGCTGCTTCCACTGCTGGAGATTGTTAGATTAGACAAACGTGTCAGAAACGATGCAATGAGCCACAGAAACTTTTGCAGTTTTTTTCCTTTATTGATCTTGTGTTTGGAAAAAAAAATACACCTTGTGTATTAAGCCCCTTGTCCAAAGAGTAATTTGCCTCATTAATCCCTACCTGCTACGATGGGCTACCCTGATCTCTTCCAGGTACGGGACAGAAATTGGTATTCAGTTTTTCATTTTTGCATTCTTTATTCCTGCAATAATGAATGTTAAGGACTGCCAGCATCCTTTATGTTCCCAATACCCTTTCAGAAGGATTTTGCCTTTTTTCCCCCCTAACATTCCATAACTTCTAATTTTTGCACACGTTTGGCTTCTAATTGTCCTCACTTTGCAACGTTCTAGCCCTCAGCTGTTTGACTCTGGAACCTTTATCTATTTGACAACAAAGTCTTCTTCAAGAAGTCTCAGTTTTCATTCATGGTTTTAAATATTTTTCTGCCATTTTTCCTGTAATTTTATTCAATACAAATATATTAAATTCCTCAAAGTGCTGCAGATCCATGGAGACATAATAATGGGATGTTGGCTGCCCAAATTGAATATTAGTTTCATTTATCATTACTAGTTCTAGACAAAAACTAGTTTTTAGTCCAGTACTTTTTTTTTCCCCAGTGAGTTCCTAAAGAAAACTGCCACATGTTGGGTCCAACGCCTTTTCTGTTACCAGAGCTGTTTGCTTTTGGAAATGTAATTTAAATTGCGCTTGCTTAAGAGAATAAATCTGCTATAGCACTCCAACTTTTTATTATGCAGCTGTGCATAATAATGTGTTTCCTTCTCTGGTACGATTTAGTGATGAGTGAAGATCTGTAACAGAGGTACCACAGAGGCTTTGCTAGCAATTATTTACAGGCACTTAGGATTCTGCAGTTCTGAGATATTATACAAGTAGTAATATTTTTAGTTTGTATAGTTTCACTTCTTCACACCTTATTCTCATTTTGTCTTTCGTAAACAGCTTGTAGACAGTGATAGAAACAATCCTGTCACGCATCATGTTTCAGTAATACCAATTCAAAGATGCTAGAAAGTCTCACACACTCTTCCCTTGCTCTTCCTTCCCTCCATTTTCCTGCTGTCTCATGGAGGGGAACTTTAAGACATTTCAGTCGGTTCTTACCCAGTGGTAACAGAAGCATTAACAGTAATGGTAGCTGTAGATCAGGCTTCCTCATCCTTTATTCCATCTGAGTTCCTATAGGAGGAGGCAGCATTTCGGGATAATGAAAGGGCGCATTCTCCAGCTGTTCCTGATTCATCCCAAACCTATTAAATTAAAGTGGCTTGGTACACAGACATGCCACTGCTAGTAGGAATGCCCGTATAAATGGTGGCCATGAGGAAAATGGACTGCTATCAAACACAGGCAAAATAAATTTTGTGTGAACAAAATTAATTTCTGATGAATCTGACATAGAAGAACATATTATTCCTTTGTCAGAAGCATCAGCATTTGTTTCTGAGGTATTGATATTTCTTATAGAATTGTTATTGCTTTCATTGCTACAAGTCAGTAGAAACCCGAATTTTTTTCATGGTTCCCTTTTCTTGTGCCATGGAACACACGTTAGTCACTTCACTGTGCATACAAGTAATTCTGTCAAGTGAGGAGGATAACAGAGCATCCAGCACTGCTCCACAGGCACTCTGGCTTGGGTGAGCTAAAACTGCCTTAAATGACAGCAATGGGAAGTGGAGGGAGGAGCTGAGGTCAGCTCGTGTGCAACTGCTGTACCTTCACAATATGTAAATCTTTGGTTAACTAGACAAAAAAATGTCTTTTAGTTTATGACAGACAATTACTGTCCTCAAGATGGATCAGGAGCTGCACAGCAGATTCAAACAAAGCTCAGTTTGGCTGGCTCTGAAAGCTGCTTGCATCATACTTGGCTTGTGATGAATGAAAATTCAATCTAGATGTTCTCATCTAGTTCTTAAAAAAATAACTTTGAAGTTGCATCACTTACAAAATTGCTGAAGCTTCAAAACAGAACTGAAAGCCTAAGCAGAGGATGATTTCTCATATCTACAGGCATAAGAAGTTAAGACAGAAACTTGTGTTTCTGTTCCTCAGCTCTAATGGAACAGAGGAAGGACTGTTATGTTGTGTACTTTTATCATATGTGGTCTATTCTAGAGAAATCACTGAGACAGGACAGAGCAGAAACTCTTCATGGTCTCTTGCAGAGTAGCCATAAAACTGGCATATCGAACTCTGCCGGCATGAATGAGAGTCCGTATGACAGAGCTTTGGAACTGAATGTTTTAAAAAAATTAAATTCTCTTGCACCAATCCATTATTAGACCATGTAGATGTTTTTTTGCCTGCCAGGTGAACATCAGTACCCACTTTGGGGCTGCTCTACGTACTGCTTCATTTATACACCACAGCCACAGGCACAATACTTTTGAACAAAACATCAAGATTTTATCCCAGGAATTTGTACAAAATTAAGAGTTCTACAGGCTTACCCAACCCTGAATCAGTGGCAAAGGACTGTTGAAAAGCATGCTGATTAAGCACCACAACTAACTTCTTATCACACTTCTGAGGATTTACCTGCAGCCCATGTTTAAACAGGAAGACTTGATTTCTCAGTGGGCGCTTCTGGATGGACTTTAAATTTTGCACAGCTGCAAAAGAAAAGTGCTAAAGGTCCCCTTTGCACTGAGTTATGCATTTATACTTCCTGTACCTGGCAGTACCTGTTCTGTTTCCTTTCAATAATTAGCAGATGCCACACTTCCATCAGAACTAGTGGTGTGGCACTGTATTTAGTCACAATGTCAGCCCTTCAGCTTTTACCGTACAGAGGAATACACAATCTTTGCAGACAGAAACCACCTTATCTCAGATGGAGGTGGCATGAACAGAACTGATGTTAACTGCTATTGTGAAATACCTGGGCTTCTGGTAATAGCTCACCACCAGAAACACTGTTTACCCTTTCCCACGAGTTACACAGTCAGTCACGTGCAAAAAGAGTATTTTTCCATATTGACTAGACTAGATTTTCTGTGACTTCCTGTATGCTCTGCTACTGCTGAAAGTTGGGTTTTTTTCAGCAGGTTTTCTTAATAGTTTCTTCAACCTAAATTACATTATGAAGTTGGGAGTATCATTATTTCCTGTGTGGACACACTCCAGACTTACTCATGACTGTGTATTTCCATTCTCTTATTTCACCTAGGAACGAAACAACTCTGACCCAAGTTCAATGACACCATGATTTTAATAATGCTCTGGCTGCTCCAACAGAAGTACTGACTCCCACTCTCAAAAACAGAAGAAAAATATTAATGCTGAAAAATGAATTAGTGACAGTATATGCTCCAAAAATCTTTTGCATACAAACAAGTTTTTATTGCCTCAAAATTGTTTTGGTTTTATTTACCTACTTTTAACAGTAATATGCAAGCTATCTTCCAGACAGAGCGATTTAAAAAAAAAAAAGGAGAAATTAATGCCAATTTTAAACCGTTTTATATTGATAACCAGCTTAGAAATACAGCAGAGCAAGAAGTGATATTTATCAGTCTCTGGTCCAGCCACAGAAACCATCTGCAGAGCTATAATTTTTGAATTGTCGATGCAATTTCATAATGACCTAATTCTCATCCTGATAGCGTGGAACTGGTCAACAGGGCCACGGTGGCAAGTACATCTGTACAGGTTTACATCTGCCTCTCGCAACTCACTCACGTGTAACTTGCCCACATCAAAGCTCGAATAATCAGGGGTTTGAGCTGCTTGATATCAAACTAACTACACTAACACAAGCCCAGGCGTTTCTGCGTTTGCTGCCGAGGCACCTGCGGGCCCAGCGCGCTCCGACGGCCCGGGGCCGCGAGCAGGGGGCGGCACGAACAGGGGGCGGCCCTGCCCGGGCCCCTGCGGGGCGAGCGGGGCCAAGGGAGGGGAAGGATGAACGTGCCAGGCCCGCAGCTGCCGCCCTGAGGCCTCCCCGCTCGGCACCGCGGGGCGCCGTGCCGGGGCCGCGCACAGCCGGGGACACACGTGCCCCCCGTGCCCCCCGTGCCCCCCACCTCCCGCAGCCCGAGCGCGCAAACCCACCGCGGTCTGTCCTGCTGCTCCTCCCCGAGGCGGGCGGGGCNACCGCGGAAAGTGAGGAGGAGCAGGTGGGTGAGCCTTGGGAGCGGAGCCCTCGCCGGGGGGCGAGGGACCGCGGGAGCGGGTGAGCGCCGCTTCCGCCAGGCTTTTCTTCTTTACATTTCATTTATTTATTTATTTACTTTGGTTTCGGTTTCCTGGGGTTGTTTTGCAAGCGAGGGCTGGGTGCTCGGAACCCCGGAGCGGGGGAGCTCGGGTGTCCGTGCCGGGGGCTCGGCGGCGAGGGGAGGGCAGAGCCCCTGAAACCCCCCGGAGCAGCGGCTCCGGGGCTCGCTGGGCTCGCCCGTGCTCCCGGCCGGGCACACAGCGGGAGAGCGGCCAAGGGCTTGCTCGGGGTCGCTGTCCGAGCGCTCTGTGCAGGTTTGTAAAGCTCAGGCTTCCTAAAGGGCGCCAGCCGAGAGTTAGATGAAGGTCTTCATAAGGAAAAAAGCGACAAAACTCTGGGCCCGTGTGTGTTGTGTTCGCTGTTAAAGTTCCGGCAGTGCTCCCGTGTGCGGTGGCTCTGCCTCACGCTCCGCTCGGACTTGTGTAGCTCCAGGAGTTCCTCGCTGTTGGCAATGCTGCGGCTGCCGGAACGGGAACAGAAACAATCTGAACCAAGAAATGTGTAATAAACAAAACTGGGCTCGATGGTCCTGCGCACCGAGGTCACCTGCAGCTGCGTTTCATAGTAGCAGTATGTTTCTTGGTACTTGCAACAGAAGTATTGTTACATACGTGAAGGATACAAACCCTTGATTTTTAAACAGTATTTTTCCTTTAAGAAGGAAAAAGAAAAAGTTTCAGCTTTGTCATTGAAGAAATTCCTTGTTCTTAAAAACTTTAAAAAATTTTTTTACTGGCTCAGATAAGTGTTGAAGAGATGAGGTGTGTGATAAAACTTGCAATGTTAAGTCTTTGAGAACTGAGCAGTATGTGTAAACCATTCGTCTTCCCATTCCTGTGAGGCAAGAAGATATAAAGCCTGTTTTGCAGATTATTGTCCTAATCTTGTTGGTTGCCTAAAATGCGTTGCAACTCACAGCAAACTTGGAAGAATGGGGCTTGAGTTGGCATCTTTCTGGTTTTGTTTTGCTCTAATGATTTGGCATTGCTGTTATCTTTCTTTAAATTTTATATCAAAATCGGTTAAAAAGCCATTTTACTGTAGAGCTTAGAAATTACAATCAAGTATGACTTGTTCCCTCTCTGTGGTTGAGCAATGAGCCAAGCCAAGATCTGTTTTAAAGCCTCTGGTTATTGTCAGAACATGCCTTCTTGCACGCTGTGATCAGAATTTGGGGAATGTAAGGCTGTATGGACAGCCATGCTGAGATGGATCAAAACTCCACCTGTCAGACTGGAATTTAGCCGGGAGAGGGCCTTCAAGCAGGAGTCACGTAGGCTGATGTTTCCGTCAAGTTCTGATACTTACAGTTCACGGAATTCCTGAATTTCTTTTTGTTAAGTAATCATAAGTGATTTTTTATTTCCTGAGCTTACATGTAAACTTTCAGCATCCAGAGTGTTCTGTGGCAAGGATTTATGCAGTTCAGCTGCTCCTTATGTCCCTGTGTTAATTTTGAACCTAGCTACAAACCTGTTTTTATGAGGTGCCCCTTAACACATATTGCTGGAAGTGTTAATGAGTAAATAATATCTACCTGCCCTCTCATTGCCACTTGTGACCTTGGCTGTATTTTCCTAGCTTCCTTTTCCTTGGTATCTCTCTTGTGGGATATTCACTCTTAGGAGAGCATGGTTTCTATAAGACAGGATGTTAAGACTTCACAAATACGCATTTTGTTCAATTATAATATATTTAAATAAACCGTGGGGATTATGAATGTTGTGCAGACAAAATTGCTTATTATTTATGAATGGTTTATTATACTAATATTTTAATAATGCTGTGTTTATTCAGGTGATAATGCTACAATATGGTTATGTTAATAAATGATTTATAGAAGGAAGTTATCATTCGAGCACATGACAGAATATTTGACATTAATTGTCAGATTTTGCACTTACCAGTGAGGCAGCTAAAACAAAGAGTATAAATATCACTTCACTACATCCTTGAAAACAATCCTGCAACAACCTAATGCAAAACGAATCAAGGAGTTCTCATGTATGTTCTTGACAGCTGATTGCATCTCAGGTTTTCATTAAAGCCACTTCAAAGCTTCCCACAGTTTCGCTGAACTGTGTAAAACCTTTGTAGCTTGCTGTTGCATAATCTGCTCCAGCAAGCTGTAGCTGTTGCACACTTCTGCATTTGCTGGTTGCCTGTTTAAAGGATCTCTTCCTGTTAAATTTTTTGCTTGAAAAAATACCAAGCCACGTTAAAATAGCTTCAGTACCTGGCGTGGAAGTTTATTTTCACTTCTTTTTGAACTCTCTTGTTTACAGGATTGTTTGGTCTCTTGAGCTGCTGTACTTACTGCCTCTGCCAAGGCTGCTTGAATGCTTATATTTGTAAGCTTGGTTGAGAAGAGCCACACAATTAAACTAAGGACTGCCTGCTACTTGGGAAAATCATTGAGCAGAAGTGAAGGCAGTCAGGGGAGGAATTCATTATGGCAACATGCTTGTGCTGTTTACCCAAACGTCATCAAAGCTGTTCTTGACCCATTACATTTCTGCTCTTTGTTTTCTGGACTGTGTTTTCTATATGCATTTATAAATGTAAATTCTCATAAATCAAACCCCTACACTCGTGGTTATACTGTTCCATAGTGTGTGTGTATACTTTAGAGTAGTGCTGGGGCTGGGTGGGCTGTGCATTTGAAGAGTGGTATAATGTGTATGAAGGGGTAAGGTGAGCACAGGGAAGAGAAAACAGGCAGACTTAAATGAGAAAAAGAAGTGAATCCAAGCAAGAAGGTCTGAGAGCAGGCGATCCAAGTATCTGCAAGAGTAATTATATCTAATGCTCCATTTTATGTCTTATTTGTACTCTTCAGCTCTCACAGTTGACTTCTTGAATATAGTTTGTTGCCTGTATTCAAGGATAGCTGTTTAGGGTTGTTTGGTTTTTTGCTGGCCCTTGCAATTTTAATTTAGTGAACAGAGCATTCATAATGTACCCGGTTGGTGTGCTAGCTATCTCAAGACGTCACTTTAAATTGCAGGGGATGTAAACTTTTCAAACCATGGTAATGTGGAAAAAGGAAGTTGCTATGGCAACTCTTTAAGTGTGCATCTTCACAAGATTTTTAGTCAAAACAATACATTTGAAACCTCGCTTATGCAGGGATTAGGCAATTGATGCCTTGATTTGGATGGGTAGCATATATAGTCAGCTGCTACAAAGTTCTGGAAAAGTCTAAAAGATTAAATACCCAGGGTTGTTTCTCTTTGCTTTTAATCTGTGCTTAGAAGTGGATTGAACTGGAATGTTGTATGAGCTGCAAATAGCATTTGGGTAGTAAGTTCAAGATTTAGTATGGCATATGAAGTACAGTTGAATTCATGAACTTTCCGTGTGACTGAAAACTTGTGGACTAGTGAAATATATTTGGTATGTGTTTTCTCTCACTTACTGCCTCTAAGTATCACAATGCCGAAGTGTATTAGTGGGCTCAGATCTAAGGACAGACTGTATGTCAAACCTTGCTGTTTGTCAGGGCTTAGGTGGCATTAACCAGTGGTTTAGAACTGCTGTGAGATACCAGTTTTCACAAGTGAAACCTATGGGTTTTGTTTTGGGGTATATTTGTTTTTTAAAAGCAGGATGTGGGGAGCACCTCCTAGAGAACAAGTGGCACCTTTAATTAAGTGCTACACTTGAGAGAGAATAGACCAGAAGCAGGAGACCAGGCTTCAGGAACTGGAGAAGAATCTGTCTAAAAAGCAATCTGTTGGCAAGATGGAAGGAGTGTTCTTCACTCCTTCACACTCAGCCCGGAGTGTTTCAGAGGGAAGAAACCAAAGCAATGTGTGCATATCTGTTCTGCCAACTGCCGCAGAGTAATTGCATTGCAAAATTGAGCAGAGCTGTAGGTAATTCAGCTATTCATATAGAAAGAGGAGATGTATATAATGCCACTCTAGCAATGATGTAGTGTTTAAGGGGTCTGTAGCAACTCTGGAAGCCAGGGCAGCAGTCCTGGTGGTGTTCCAGGTTTATGGAAGGCCACAGTTGCTCATGAGGACGGTGTAGCTCACCTGTGTCTCCTATTTGGCAGCCCTCGCTTGAGGGTTGCTCAGATTTACGGTGGAATGGGCTTAACTGACCTGCTGGCCACCCGCAGGGACACAAGTGCCAATGGATATTGGAAGATGAAGGATCGCAGTTCCTGAGTGCAGTAAATACAACGTATTTGCAAGTGTCAGTGTTACTGGTTTTGCACTGATGAAGTGCATCGAGTATTGTCAAAACATTGACTGTGTGGATAACTTTGTAGCTGTTCAGATTTTGCATCTCTTGCTTAGTGCAAAACTGATGCATTATGCATTCTATTTCGGTGACAAGTTTATTGTCAGTTACATGGTTTCCAGAAGAATGCGAAGAAATTCTGTTTAAATGAACACTTCAGAATTTGGTCTAAGTGTATGTAAACAAGTATTGTAGCACCCTGAAATCAGTAAATGTGCATTTATGACTGTATAAAAATAAATTTCAGTTATTGTCTCAGTATGAAGATGGAGTATTAAAATACTGCAGGTTTTATGGTATGTCACTTCACTTTCAGGAGATTTGTAAGAAGCAAACACTGGCACACAAACTACTTACGAAAAGCTTTTAATGCTTGATATTTTCTAGAAACCTAATTTAAGTTGCCGTTGTTCAAGGAGGAGGAAGGGACAGTAATCAGGTGCAAGAGAAAAACAGTTTTTAATTAAAAGCCTAAATTAGGACAGGTCCAAGTGTATTAAAAAACCAAAAGAAACAACTAAAAAACCCTCCATGGGCAAACCAAAACGGTTAAGAACAAACCACATCCTTCCTGCAAACTCATAATCTTGTGTTTTCTTTATCAGGTACCAGTTGGACCAAGGCAACTGATGCAAATTTCTCCAACTCTTTAAATGGTTTGACTTTCATGGGAATGCTGGATGCAAGAGTGGGCAGTGGTATCCAGGGCCTTCAAAACTTGAACTCCGGGACCCCAAGAGATCTCTCCTTGCCTGGATATGGACCTGGCCAGCTGTCCAGTGCTTTAGAAGATTGTCATAGCCTTAAATCAGTGGATTCCGGTATTCCGACTCTAGAAATAGGAAACCCGGAGCCTGTTCACTGCAGCGTGTTAAACGTGAAGAGAAAGCAGTCAGAACCTGAAATTGTGCCTGACAGGGCTTTTCAGAGCGCGTACACCCTGCCACCTTATGTGCCTCCTCCTCCTCTGGCTGCTGAGCATGACCATGCCGTGCGAAAATCCTCTACTTTCCCCAGAACCGGATATGACACGGTCAAGCTTTATAGTCCAACCTCAAAAACTCTGAATCGAAGCGATGATATCTCTGTTTGTAGTGTGTCTAGTCTTAGCACGGACCTGTCAACTACTTTATCAGTTAGCAATGAAGACATTCTGGACTTCGTGGTCACAAGCAGTTCAAGTGCAATTGTGACCCTTGAGACTGATGAGGCACACTTCTCGGACGTTACCCTGAATTCCACTAAAGAGACCAGTGACCAGAGCCAGCAGGAGTGTTGTCACGAGGCAGACATAGATGGTAAACGGAAAATATTGGGACCTTTTACGAACTTCTTTGCCAGGTAATTTTTCCATGAAATATAGTTGTATTTTAACAGTGAGATTATCTAAGATCATAGGAGAAAGGTCTTGTGTGATATTTTACTTTGAAAGGTGTAGTAGCTTGCTATTTTAATTTAGATTGGAATTAACATCTTTTTTGTGTTATGGGTAAGTAGGAACATATTGCTGTGGACTAAGGCTCTGCATCCTACCGTCTTTACAGTATATGGAAATATACTTCAATCTTGGAAGAATCTTGGAAGATTCCTTCTACATTACGGTGAAAGGAGTTCTGAACAAGGTCTTTTTTCCTCTAAACAGTGGCTTTTCCAGTGATACCTTTTGTGATTTTTGCCAAGGTCCTTAATCTTATGGCACATAAATAGATAAATACGGGTAGAATCCATACTTGTATTAAAGAGCTTTGACATCTGAGGATTTGTAAGTGGTTTAGTAGTGGTGAAATATTTTATTGATCATTCTAAGTGTATGAAACTTAAAATACAAATACTTGTGTGACCACTGTGTTCTTTCCAAATCTGTTACAGTTTTTTTAATACCTTTTTCCTTCATTTTTGTACGGAATGAAAACATCTGACATTGCGTCACTCACTTGTTGAAATGACAGCACTGGCCACTCAAAGTATTTACATGACCTCTTCTAAATGTAGCCCTTGTATGAATGATAAGGTGTTCTAAATGCAGATACCCAGGGAAAGTGGCAAATGAGGAAAAGGACTCTGCTTTTGGGGGGCTGGGTTGTTTGCTGGTAGGGGTTTTTTTTTTGTTTTATTTATGTAAGGCCTTCAAAATGTCTGTTATTTTTAGGATATGATGTCTGAAGTATGATATATTTTAGAGAAACCACTCTAGAAATAAACCTTAGGCATGTAGCAGAGTTGGCTGTATCTAACCCGTTTTGCACATGGGATTGCTTCTGCTAATCTTTTTCCTCTTTTTTTTTTCTTGAGACAAACAGGCTAATATGAATAGGCTGATAAAATATGCAGAGAATTGGCAAACCATTCTTTTGAAAGGCTGCTTTATTTGCAAAGCTTAAGAGAAGCAGTTTCTTTAGACCTACTAAACTGGCTGAAGCCTTTGTTGATTTTTATTCTTGGGTTAAAGTACTGTGCAGCAGAACTCCAGTCATCAGTCATGTTTGCGGTGCTGAAGCTTTTGTGGACCCTTGTCTGTTTGTTGCCATGGAACCAGACTTAAATCTGAAGCAAGAGGCTTCTCAGCACTTCAAAGCATGAACTTTTGTTACCCATTCTGGTAGCACAACTGCTAACTCAAACAAATGCTGTCCTTCAGCCCGGAGGGAGCACAGTGAAGAGGCTCGTTTAGACCCTGCTCAGAGTAGGATGTTTAACCACTTCTCAACTTTTCTTATTCAACAAAGTAAAGCCATCTGTCCAAGTTCTTTTCTAGTGTACTGGTTTTATCAGTGTTACAGGAACTGTGGTACTCACTAGACAGAGCTTTTTAACCTGAATCTTTCCAGGTACTTTGAATGCCAGGACACAAAGACTGTCATGACTGCCTTTTAAATGGAGAACAGATAATCTTGGCCACCAGGTGATGTCATCATGATAATATGGGGATTAAGTTCTAACTAGGTGATCGGCTTTGAAGTTCCATCTGTAACCTGACCTTGAATGTCCTTCCCTTTAACATCGACTTTCTGCTCTGTTTTGAAAACAAGAGTTGCTCACTTTTTGTCTATACTTGCACACCACACCCCCATATTTTATGCATCTGTTCTCTTACTTTGTCCTGCAACCTGGTGGTGAAGTTCACAGGTATTGAACAAGCAGGGAGCTTCGGAGGCCCTTCTGTACCACAGGGAGTACTATTTGTATTTATGCTGTCAGCATTGTTAAGGTTCAAAGCATACTGTAGTTAGTTTTTGTTGAGTTGTGTAATCTGCCATCCACGGGGCTGAAATACCTTCCTCTGGTGGTCCCGTATACTCCCTGTTCCACGGAGTTCCTGTGGGCCCCTTGGATTCCCAGGACCTAAATGAGTAATGAAGTAAATCAACCTGGGCCTGGCAGAGTTTTGTTTGAAAGCAGCTGCCTTCCAGAGGCCTCCCTACCCAGCTCACCCTGTGCTGTGCACCAGGTTTGTGTGCAGTCTGACACGAGGAGGAGGCATTTGGAGTAATATTGTTGAAGACCACCTTGCTGAGAGGGAGCTTCTTAAAGCAGTTTTTTAAAAGTGATGCTCTGATAGGTGTAAACAAAGTCCCAGAGAGGAGCATGTTCTTAGCACTGCACTCTCTTCTGAAAGGAGTTTCAGTTCAGTTTCTCAGTCTCACAGGTGAAGTACATAAACCTTTGCTTTGGAGAGCCAAGGGTGAATTACTGCAGGAGAAAGCCAAGTTGAGTTGGCTTTAGTGAGTGTCTGTCACACTTGTGTCCAGTGCGGAAGAGCAAGCACCTGAGTGGTTTGTGCACAGCCTTTTTACCTTCCAACAGCCTCATGGTTGTGGGGTAAGGCTGCAGTGCAGGGACTCAGCCTTAATCTGCAGGTTTAGCTCTTTGGGGCCTTCTCTGAGAGAAAAGATGAGTCAGCTTAATTTTTTGCACAAGTTGCTGATATTTGGTAAAAGGGAGAAACCTTTCTTCTTGAAATGGCACCTGTGCTTGTATTGAACCCCATCTGGCATCTGTGAATGTGTTAGTTTCTCTGAATTTATGCACAGCAAACTCAGTCTTGACACGTCAGTTAAGATTTGTGGCTGCCTGTAGAGATAATGCTGACAGTAATTACATGCCTCTAGTGCTTGGTTACGTGTGCCTAAGCTACTTATGTATCAATTAAGGGTAAATCTTGTGTAGTATCAAGAAAATGCTTAGATAAGTACTTGCTTCAGAATGTAAAATTATTTCTTTGCGCTCCGTAGATTTATTTTTTCTTGAGACCATATGCCCGTGTGCATGTGCACTGTGCATTAAGTGGTACGTTCCATATCAGTTTTGGCAGTATCTGTGGTGTGTTCTGAAGTGTTGGTTTGAGACTGCACTTGCACACTGAGCTGTAGAAGAGATCAAAGAAAGGGGAACCCTGTTGGCTTGTTGTCTGTCAGTCCGGACACCTTTGAGATCACTTGGGAATGGATTTCTCCTGTCCCGCCTTCTTGAGAACCATGGTGAAGAAAGTTTCCTGGACCGCTCCTCTGGCTCAGTTGCTCTCTCATCGGCATTTTGAGGCTCTGAAAGGGTGTTTCCTCAGGCTCCTTCATGCATGTTTGGGTGTGGCAGGAAGATCGAAAGTGAGAGAAAGATGCTCCTTTCTTGCTTGCGAAGGCACAGCTTTCCTCTTGGAAGAGCTTAAGGGATCACAGGTACAGTGCTCTCAGTAGGCTCCAGGTTAGCACATGTAAATGGATTATTGCTTCCGAAAAGCAGTTGTAATATTGACTGTTGACAAAGAAACCTGACATGTTGGGTGTTTTCAAGTGTCACTTGTATCAACTTTAAAAGCCCAGAGGTCTTTCACATAAAGCATGAGTTGGAATTAATTTCCTTCATTTGAATATATGCAGGATCTTGTTTTGAAAAATAGTGTGAGCAAATAATTGGTTGGGAGACTAAAGACTCACTGACTTGTCTGCCCCTTTGCCTTGTTGACCTAGGGTAGCGTGGGTTAATGAGTTTTACCTTTGGACTTTGCTTCTGTACAGTACTGCTGAAACTTTCTAAATGCGTGGGTTTTAAACAGCGCTGCTGAATCAGGACCATTGTGATCTTACTGCAGAACTTGTACTTCTCATTTATCATTTTGATTTATTGTTTGGAGGCTGAGGATAAGGATTTTATGGCTACACTCACAGTGATCATAAAAAGGACTAGGACTGTGTTCAATTAAATAATAAGCCATGCAGTTCCCTTCATTTTACTGGATTACAGGAATCCTAAATTTTTACTTAATCCACTGCCACGGATGTTCTCTGTTTTTCCAGGAATCTGGATCATCTCTCTTTTCAGGCTACTCCTAGAAGTTTTTGATCCAAGTGTTCTAAGTCTTAGGATCTTAGGAAACCTCTACAGAGAATAGGAACTATGCATTAAATAAAGGGCTATAAGAAGAACATTACATTTTACTGTTTGCAAAGAATCTCTGTATTTCTGAGAGAAAGTGTCTGGACCAGGATGGGCATCCTATCCCATACACAGAAACACACACTTAGTCCAGGCTGAGACCTTACTTGTAATCTGATAAGAAAATGGGCTGAAGTTTCAAAGTAGTAGCTACTGATTTCAGCATTAAGTCTTGAATCATGTGAATTTGATATATTTATGTCACATAAGCACACATGTTTTGAGATCACTGGTCACACATAATTTGGCGTTCTGAACTTAGAAATTAGGTCCATCAACAGCATAGATAAGCTGCCTGTGTGAATGAATAGGACCCTTTCATAATGCTGTTTGTTGCTTTTAATGAGAGGCCAGTGTACTTCTCTGCTTTGGTGTCAAAAGGAAGGTAGAATGACAAGGAGCATTTAGTGTTGGTTTCTCACTTTCATGTCTCCAAAAATGAGAATTCATTGACCACAGAAGGGAAGAAAAAGGATGAAAGTAATTGTGATTGAGTAATCTGAGATACTAGATATGATGATATCTCCTCTTCCATGCATGTTTCTGTTAAATGAGGCCTCTTGGAGTATTGACTGTTCGGGAGGAGACAGGCTGAGAACAGGAATGAAAGGGATAAGGAGGAGGGACAGAAAGAGCTGGATGCGCTGTGGGGGAGGATATGAGTACACTGCTTTTAAACACGAATGAACAAAAACGTGCTGAGCTGCAGGTGGAGTTGTCCAGAGGCAGGGAGGAAGGGCTCCAGAAACTGGGCTCTGATGGAGGGAACCCGCACAGACACCCAGCACAGGCTGCTTTGCCCTGCGGGTGCGCTGGGCTCCCCAGAGCTGTAGCTGCCTGTCCCCCTGATCCTCCTGGGATTCACTGGCTTGTCATAAAAGGAAATCAGGTTTGATAAGCAGGACGTTCCCCTCATGAAGCTGTGCTGGCTGTGATCAGTGACTGTGCTGCCCTCCAGGTGTTTTTGAATTCCTCTCAGAATAATCACCTCTGGAACTTTCCCAGGCATGGGAGTGAGACTGAGGCCTCATGGAAGAAGGCAAAGAGGCTGGTGTTTCAGTGGTGTGGGAAGCAGCACAGGCACTGAGGATCTGTGTTAACAAATTATGCTGGCAACAGTATTTGAGCAGCCCAGGACACTCAGGTGTACTCATCTGAAAGGTGCTCCAGTCTTCTCAGTATGGTTTTGGATAGTACTTACTTAAAAGCCATTCTGTTTACTTCACTGATAGACTAGTGGTGCTCCCCTCAGCTGCACTTACTATCACAGCTCTGGGTAAAACAAAAGAAAAGCTGCGGAATTTTTCTGAAATAAAAATTCTCTCTCACAGCAAATCTTCCACAGGTGGAAAGTTGGAGTTCTACAAAGATAACAGCCTTTGCTTTGGATAAAGGTTGGAAATTTTATGATACATTTTCCAAAATTTCTATCCTCTAATTCAGAGTATGAAGTTTTGAATTTTGTCATGTGGCCTGTTCTCCACTAGGTGTTGAACTGAAACTGTCCATATTAATTGCAATCCTTACTTTCCCTTACGCGTGGAATAATGTAGTTTTTCAGAGTTACTGTTCTGTTAGTTCTGCCTTAAACTTTGCACTAAATCTTATTTGAGAAGATGTGGCTCTGTATTCTTAAGGGAAGTTACTTTTGTAGATTAAAATCTTAGTTTTTGTGTTGAGTCACTGGAAACAGTTTTGCACAAACAAGACTTTAAACAGAGGCTTTTTGAAGTTATTTATTCATTATGGACGTTAAATGAAAATCTGCTCAGTGGTACTCTGAATTTTGGCATTGTTTTTTTAGTAATGGTACAAATGTGGTCTAGTTATTATTTAAAAAGCAAGTAAAATGTGTATGTTTTTTCTAATGGCTGGTGGGAAGCGTTACAGAAGTCTCACACTGAGTGGTGAATGAGGTCTGTAGCATAGATGGGTGTTCTGTGTTGCTTACAGCATTCAGCTATTATGCTCCCATGGATTTTTCTGAAGTGATAATATGTGTTTTTATGCCTTGCTCTCGATATTTAGCTGTTAAATGCTGAACTTGCTGGCAAGAAAAAAAAATCTACAAATTCATCTTTATGAACTGTTACTTTCAACTTGAGTATTAGTGGCATTGCTGTTTTAATGAACTGGCCATTCCTTATTCGTGTTAAGTCTCTCTTTGGAGTCTTTAAGTGTGCCAAAAGGTCTCGAGCCATACCATAAGAATAACAAAGAAAAAACCCCTGCAATAAATAGTAGGGTCATTCACACCTTACTTTGACAACTGACAAAATAAACACAAGAACTTGGCAGCAACGTGAGGTAAGATGTGGTCAAGCCTGGAGTTACCACAGCCTCTCTAGCCGGCACCATCCAGGATTTATCTGCTACCACTGTGATTTCCCCCCCACCCTCCTCCCCTTTTATCTAGTTGGAATCTGCCTTGCAGCAG
The DNA here is from genome assembly GCA_013396755.1 of Sclerurus mexicanus. Lineage (NCBI taxonomy): Eukaryota > Metazoa > Chordata > Aves > Passeriformes > Furnariidae > Sclerurus > Sclerurus mexicanus. The sequence goes on from VWZF01001198.1 coordinate 1,980,626, forward strand.
CATTCTGCTTTGCCTCTTGTTCTCCTAGCTCATTACATCTCTGAGAATGGTCACCCAGGCTAAAGGAGACCACCTTTCTCAGCATCCCTGCTTGTTTGTCGAAGCTCTCACCACCGAGATGGCTCCTCCACTGGACTTCCTCCAGTTTTTGATCTGTTGTAGCCCAGAGGCCCCAAACTGGATACAGATATAGCCTCAGAGGTACCAGTTAGAGCTTTTATTCACTTTTCCCTCTTGATCTTAATGCAAACCAGTCATGTTTCATCTTTATTGCTGCAGGGTGTTACAGTTTACTCAGGTTCAGCTTTTTTGCTTGGGATGACATTTCATTTATTTATTATGTTTTATTTGTGTGGTTATAGTGCTTCAAATCAATGAAGAAAGCAGCTTTCAGACTCCAGCAATGGAATTCTGATTTATTCTGATAACATGAGGGTAACTGAGAATTTTGCCAGCTAGAAAAGGACCATTAATTATAGCTGGTTGACTGTAATATATTAGTTTGAAGTTGGACCTGAGTGTTGATTTTGTATGACAGTCCTAACTTGCTGAAACTCCTGTTTCTGAGAATTCTGCAGTATTTGCATGGTAGGCTAGCACTGTTATCCATGTACAGAATAGTTCTTGGCTTGCTGCAACATTCTAACTGCTGAACTTGCAAGGTCACTCTCTGATATATTTTGCATGTCTCAGACACTTCAGTGCAGGCAACTCTGCTTTGTTCTCCTGTGAAATGAGAGCTACCCTCTAAGAAAAGATGTAAATGCAGAATATTGTAGTTTTGATGAGTAGTTTATTAAAGTATGCTTTTTTTCCCCAGAAATCTAGGGAAATTTCCAAGTTAACCTCTTGCAAACTATGTGTCCTGTACTGCTAACTTGCATTGTATTGCGGCTTCTCTAGCTGTGGAAGTATTTTGTTTTTCAAACCTATAGGTATCTGTTACACTGTAAAAGTATCTTTGTCCTTGATTCTTACTGAACATACTGGAGTGTCAGTGGCTGGAAAGCTTTGTTTGTAAAATGTGACAGGAATTTATAAAACATGGTTGTGTTTTTACTTACCTCTGTCGTAGGTAATCCAGCTTGTAGGCTGGCTGGCTCTTGGATTTGTTTATCCATAAACCAAGCATTCTTCTTCCTTTAGTCTGACCTTTGGCGATCTCCCAGAGATAAAATTCTGTGAACCCTACTTTTGCATGTGATTTTGGAATCTTATTCAAAGCATAACTTTTGACTTGTTTATGGAAGTTCTTCACCATAGCCAAAATACTTGAACTTTTTTGATGATGTTCTGTTCTGTTGGTTGAGGGGGTTTTGTTTTGTTTTGAGGTGTGTTTTTTTTGTTTTTCCCAAGTGTAGGTTGTCCACGAGGTGATCTGAGGTTGGGGGCAGGGAACGTAAGAATTGGCAGTCAGTGTGTCTAGTGAATTATTTCTAAGCATTTTCTAAGCATTACCTGGTCATGGGGAACAATTGTTGGCTTTTACCTGTGGAGGATGTAGATGTAGGGCCTTTCAGGAGACTTTGGTGGGTCTCCTGACAAGAATGCCTTCTCAAGTTCATCAGTTCTCCAGTCCTCATGAATTTCGTGTCAGTCTTGTTCCTCCACTAATCAGGTAATAAAGATTTCTTTGATAGAATATGATGCTGGTTTTTCAGGGTTTATTTTCTCAGCCTCTGGAAGTTGTTTAATTTGGAACATCTAGAGGTGAGACTCTTTATTAAGGGTAAGTTGTGAAAGTTATGATTGATACAGGATAAAACAGGTTGTTGGAGGATGAGAAGAAAACAATATTGTTACTCCTTTTGCCTAAATTCCATATTAGAATATTTCCTAGATAGTGTTAATTGAGTAAATACTATGTCAGATAAGGTGGCTGGACACTTTCACTCACAATGGAGCGAATACTTAATAAAATTTGTTAATATATTTTTTGCTTAATAGGTGCTGTATGTTACTTAAAGTGTCTTGTTTCAATGTAGTTTTCTGGATGCCTTGTGGAATAATCTCTGTGGCGACATCTCTTACACTGCTTATGTGCTCAGTGTGGATTTACCTAGTTCTGATGATTAATATCTGCTTTATCTCAAGTCCATTACATGTGGAATTTGACTGCCTTGGATAGGCTGAAAGGCTCAAGACCTTAGTGCTCTCTCCTTGTGTAGTTTAGAGTTAACAGGGAATTTCAGGGTCTTCCCAGAAGCAGCTGAAATGAACTTTGATTTGCCTCTGTTTCTTTCTTGCTTCTTAAGAATACTTGCAAGTTTGATACTCATTTGAAAATATGTCTTTCAAGATACATTTGTTCTACAAAATATGAACCTTTTGAACTCTCTCCACTCTCCTTGTTTTTCATCTGCTCTGCTCGTGAGACTGGTAAGTCCTTCCAGAAGTTAATTCGCATTATTATTCCACTTGTTTTGTCTTCTGAAAATAACCTCCTTATTTGAAAGACTAATTAAAATTTGAATGTGAGCATGCATCTTGAGAGCAGGAAATATGTGTGCTTTTAAAACGGGTAAGAAACATTTATTCGCAGTTGCAAATTAGTGTTGGGTAAATTCAGATAAGAAATTGCAACAGCCTGCATGAGCTGGGTTTAGATAATTTTCATAAATGTTTCTGTACACCATCTTTTTAAGAGTAAGGAACCCATTTACTTGCAAATATAATCTATGCTAGGTCAGTGTTAGTCTAACATAGAACAACATACGCCACCTCACTTTTCTCTTGCTTTCACCTGTCCTTTTGTGCTGTGTGCCAGGAGTTTGGGTACTGCAGAACTTTGGCTAAGGAGCCATGGGAAAATAGTCACAGCAACACAGTTAAAATTCAGATTTTCTGAGGAACCCAAATACTCTAGCTGTGAAAACTCCTAAACCCTAGGCTCCTCTACCCTTTTGGTTCAGAAAACTAGTATATCTTGGGAATTCTGTGAAAAAAAGTACTGTGTGTTACCTGGAAGTCCACCTGTAGGGAGTTTGTGTGCACCAGCAGGTGTCAGTGGCTGTATATGTGTCCCCCTTGCTCAGCTTCACCCTCTGACAGCTGGTTTTTCTCCTGTTGTTTGAGTGTCACTTGCCAGAGAAACAGTTCCTAGACTCTGGTGGTACCAAACTTCAGGGATATTTGAAGGGGCACAATATTGACCCTGCCTGGCAGGAGGAGACTTGGAGACTTTGCAGGGAGGAGCTTTACAGCTGACTTCGAGACCTGGAGTAAATGTGCAACAGAAACTGTGGCAGCACTCTCTGCTCCTTTTAGTGGATAGGTTTATGTACGGAACTGGAGGGTGTGGTGGCGAGGGGTGAGCTCTTGAGAGGTGACTTCACATAAGTGGCTAAGCTTGCTTGGAACAAAGCACAGCTGAAATGTGGAGAAGTGAACAGTTGAATTTTCGCAGAGCTGCTGCTCAGAACTCATCACATGCTCATTGATGGCTGCTGCTGTCAGCTCGTCACAGGGCAGTAATTGCTGGCAGTTGTGTTACAGACTTCCTGCCTGCTTGGAAAGAACTAGATGAACTTTCAGCTTCAGTGGTGATGCGGGACCTTGTTTAAAAGCATAAGCTTGAAAAAGCTCCAACAGATGCCGTATGGGTAGGTTTGACTTGATTACTTGTTATTGATGTGGTTCTAATATTTTATTATTTTTTTAAAATTTGATCAGGGCCTCAGCCTGACCATGACAGCACACAAGGCTACATGAATACTGGCAATACATAAATGTGCAGTACATACATACAGCAACTATTCAGTACATTTATCTTAGCAATGCTTAACCAAAATGAAATGTTTTGAAGTTTTGTTAAAAAATAAGGATTTCCTGACACTGCTGAGCTTGCCTCTTGGTATTGACTTCCTCTCTTCCCCACAGAAAAGGCAGCTGGGCAGATCAGTATATGGTGGTGATGCAGTATCTGTATGTTCAAGTATGTTCAAGCAAAAGATTGTTCCAGCTCTATCTTGTATCACAGGATGGTATTTGTATGTATGTAAAAATTAACTCTGGAGTTAGAATTAAATTCTCTTCAGGCAGGTAATTCCTCTCTGTAGCTCAATTAAAATAACAAGGTTAAACAGCTGTTTGATGCCAGCTAGTGTTTTAGGGGACTCTGCAAAAGCAATTTTCTATTTGAAATGTGACCTCAATTTAACTACTGTGCTTGGCTTTTCTAAAATGAGCAGCTGCAGACACTTAGTGTAAAATAGTTAGCACGTACAGTGGGAATACAGATGTAACCCGTGACACTTTAATGGCTCCACACTAATGATACTGCAGATATGATGTGCCATGTCAGATATTCCTGTTAATATCCCTATTGTAAGTCAGCGTGATGTGCTCTAATGGTTGTGAGGAGGACTGAGATAATGATCAGGATGCGATCTTTTCTTTCTAGGCATGCCAACTCTTAAATGTTCAGGATCTCAAATTAATTTTGTTATCTTGAAGCACTTGTAGTGAAACTTTGACAACTTTTAGCTTAGAATTTCTGAGCTTGTCTTTGGAGTAAAGATCTGTTTAAGATTTTTTGCTTTGGTTTTTGTTTTTGGTTTTTCTGTGTTTTTTTTTTTTTCCCCCTGAGATAGAAAAATTTTGCTTATTGATAACCTGTATTTCCCATTAGGTAAATTCTCCTTAAGTTACATTTAAAGTGGAATTTTTGTTAGATTTTTTTCAGAAAAGAGACTGATTCATACTTTTCTTGAAAATCCGAGGGAGCTGTGTTAGCATGGGAGGAGTGTAATTCATTTTTGTGCTGTGGCAGCAGAAAAAAATGAAAGATTTTGCTGTGAATTATTTGCTCTGATATATTTGTATGTCAGAAATCCTTACTTCCTTCTAAACCAGTTGCAGTAGGTATTAAGTAGGCTAAATAACAATCAGCCTCGGAGAACTTGCCTTCATAAATGTATCCTGTTTCTGCAGGATGTTGTCTGAAACCCACTTATATCCCAAAAAGGGCACTCGGTGGTGGACTGGAAACTGGGTCCATGCACTACCTTTCCTGTTGGGATTATTTAGATTTAATTGTAGCCTGGAGTTACAATGAAATCATAAATTCTTGATTTTTATTTATGGGACCTCTGTTTCAGTGGTAATTATGGAAATTCGATCATATTTTAAGGGGTCTGCTTTTGGTCCAGAAATCTCAAGTAGTGGCTTTGTCAGGACCCAGTGGTGTTGTCCTGATTTTTTGCAAAGCTCTGCAGAAATTGAACTGTAGAACATTCCGTAGTTTTTCTGTAAGTTTTTCTAAGATCAGCTGCAAATTAGGTGGCATCTTTTCTGCTCCTTCCATGCCATCCTAACTATCTTATGGTTTGCTTTTGGAGAGTTCCAGTCCAGGGCAGATCAGGGTTTAATGCTGTGTGTCCTCAGTCAATGCAAGGACAGGTGGTAGTTCCCTGTTCTACATCTGATTATGCTGATTTGTGGCTTCTGGTGATGTTATGCCTTTTGGGAATTCTGAGATATTTTGGAGTTTGTAAGGAGTGTGAACACCAGCAAAAGATTAGGATTTAGGCCCAGACAGAGAGAAGGGAGAAAGCAGGGTGCAGAATGGGAATTGTATGTTGACTATACCTGATGCTGTCAGTTCAATATATATTTTAAATTAATAGTGAAGTGGAAATCCCTGACATTGTACGAAGAGGGGAAGAGATGCCTGGTGCCCTAGAACGTAGGGATAGAGAAGAGTGAGCTGAGCAAGTGCTGTGCCATCTGCTAGATAAGCTGTAAAACAGATTATTTATTATGATGCTCCCTCTGAAGGGAAAGTAGATAGTTAGGATTGTGGAATTGAATTGAAAGCAAGTGTGTGAGATTGACCTTTCCAGTTTAGTTCATCTTATGCAGGCCCTTGCAGCAGAAAGCTATTATACTTTATCATTGCAATTCATCTTTAGTTTGCTCTGAGGATAAAGACCTACTGCTGCTCTTAAAATCCCTCAAAGGAGGTTGGGGCAATTGTTGCTTGTATATAATCTTGTGCTAGCAGCCTCTATTGTGGCTAGATAGGGGGAGAAAATTGCCTTTAATTTTTGTGTTATTGCAGTGGTAATGAAGTGTGGTGAAAGCCTTTTACTTGCCAAAGAGGATTTGAATGTGCACAGAACTGACACAGGTGTGCCTCCTTACCTGGCAGGCTCTTTCAGTGTCCCTGGTGCTAGGAGTTCTTGTTTTCTCTGAAGACAGTCTGGAATTCGTTTTTGAAGTAGTAACAACTGAAAGAAAACTTCTTGCAAGAAAAGTCAGCCTGTCTTGCATTGTTCATCCTATTTACATGCAGTGGTTTTTATGATGTTATTCCTGTCATGCTTTCCTTTTTATTCTTAGATATATTTTAGAACTTGCTTGATATTTCTCCATTTTAAATTAACTAAACATATATGTAAAAAATTAATCTCTTATTTTTCTCTATTATTTCTCTGGTAGCTGTCTCAAATGGTAAGACAAATCTGTCATCTTGGGCTGTCTTAGATGTTATGAACATGGATAAGGGTAAGAAAATTACATGCAGAAGCCCTTCAGGGTACTAATCACTCAAACAGAATGGAATCTTTATATTGACATGGTGAAGGAATTGCTGGTGGAAAGAAAGCAAATTCAACTGAGATACCTTTCTTGGAAGTCATTCTTATGGTATTCTCTTTTCCCAGCACTAGCAGTTGCAGTGGTAACAGTGTACTCCAACTTGATGACTTCTTAGTTCACTTATTCATCTCTAAAGAGCCTGACAGTGTAATGATGAGCCACAGCCAAGTCTCATAACTTTCATAAATAAAATGGGAATATGCTAGTTAGAGAGAAAAAAAAGGAAAACTTTGGGTTTGATCCAGTAGTTTACTTGTAGAATTATAATTTCATGCTTTGAAAAAAACTGAAGAAAGGAAAAAAAATGGCATCGTGTTTCTATGTTTTCCATGTTATTACTCTTCAGTGTTTTCCCTACTACTGTTTACTCTCTATCTTTATACTCTTCCTTCATTTGTGTGGCGTAGGGTTTGGAAAAGCTGAAAGGGGTTTGTAGAAGTACAGTTACTGCTTAGCTTTGAGATCAGTTGTAATTGACTTGCCTGATTTCTGTACCTAAACACTCTGTTCTTATCTTTTAATATGATAATCTGTTCCTGGTTTGAATTTCAAGGTAACTGTACCCTTGTGATACAGAACCATGTGATAATTTGTATAAATATGTGCATATTTAAGGATGGCAGTGGACCTTATTAACTTTGGAATACATTTCAACACACTGACATTTTTACCTCAGTTGTTTTCCTCATATTAAAAATTTCTCTCGTATTCCAACAATGTTATCTCCATTGGTGTAGTTACGATATTGATCGTGTCAGCTGATACAAAATGGCCAGGAAAAACAACCTTTAGTGTGTAGGTTGTTCCTGTTGCAGAGGTGGATTCAGCCCTTTTGAAATGTGAAGCTCAATATACTTTTATTTACCAAACTGCCACACTTGATGTGTGTGAAACAATCTGTACTTGGTGGGCCAACACCCTGGGCATTAAGGTAGTAACTGTAAGGAAAATCAGCAGTGTCAGACTGAAAGCGTCTCTGGTTTGAAGATGTTAGAGCTGCCTGCTGATTGCAGTAGCAAAAATAATTGTGTCTGTGGACTCTTTTTTTTTTTTCTTTTAAATGAGGGAGCAAAAACCTGTAGTCAAGTTTCCAGAAAAACCTACTGTGAGGTGAGTAAACAACTGTGCTGATCTGGATTTATTTGAATACTCACTAGACTAGACAGTAGGACAAAAGAAAGTTTGTTACTTTAATAATGCATACATGCTGTGGGTATAGAATATCTGTTGTGCTCTTGAAGGATCTGAGTGCCATAAAAGCATGAAGTCTGGTCTGTGCTGCATGTCCAGTTTTGGAAGTTGTGATGTCAAGATGCAAGTCTGGCGTATCACTTTATGATGAAAAACTAGCAACGTCAGTAAAACTAATTTAATTTTCAGTGGCTTTGTGCCTGGCTTTGACTGTTCCTACAGTGTTTAAGCTGGTTGAGGCATTTCAGAGAGACTTCAGAATTAACGTGTTTTGATAGCTGCTTTTAAGCTTATTGAGGAAAAAGAATCTTTTATGAAAGCAGATCAAATACAATAAAAGGCTACTATGTCTCCAGCTTTTTTGTGATTTTTGCTGGGAGTGTGTTGTAACAGGCAGTAGGAGAATGTTTGTGCAGCAGGAAATTTATCATCTTAGTGTTTTTTTAGAAGCTGAATGATGTAGAGGAAGGCTGAAAAAGAAGGCCACCTTTGCGTAGTTGGAAAATGAACTTTTTTTTATCCACTGAAAGTTATTATTTAACAAAGTCCACTGCCTGGTATGGTGATAATACTGCATGATATATCTTTTGAGAGTGGGAAACTGTCTGTCAGCTCAACCACAAGAGGAGTTGGGATATTTGGGATACATAAGGTTAGCAAATTGTCTCTCCTTCTGTTTATTATAATTAATAAACCCTTTTTCTTAATAATTTTTTTTTTTAGGAATTTGTTTACCAGAAAGCCAAGTGCAAGATTTGAAAAACAAAATGACATGGGATGGAAGTTATTTGGAAAAGCAACTCTCAGAGAAAACTCACAGAAAGATCCCAAGAAAATACAAAAGGTATTTGTTTAATTCTGTGTTAGGATTAATGGTGACTGCAGAAGCCAATTAAGTTTATGATCTGTATATATGACTGAGCAGCCTGTTTGTTTGATGAGTTGAGCACAATTTCTTGGACAGTAGCAATGAAGGTTCTTTGTTAAAATTTTACTTCCATTATAACAGTGCCATGGAAAGGAATGTGATCATTATATTGAGTACTCCATGAAAGCACACAGCACCTTGGTATAAAACATTTCTTGTGAAGATTAAAAGTATATGAATATGTATTTGTTTTTTATAACCAAGCTTAGGTAATTCGAAAATACTTCTAATTTCTTAATCTTGTTCTGGCTTTCACTGGCTTGTGGCCTTTGTGTCATAGATCCATCTATAACAGGCTGTTTGAAGGCAGATTGCATTCTGCTGGCCCTGGCTTATTTGTGCATAAACAGTAATTAAAAATATGTACATTCAAGATAAAGTGAATGTGATAGAGTGCCAGAAACTTGTGTTAGAAGGCTTGTTTCACGCATTCTTTGTTTTCTGAAGTACTTGCTGTTTGGAGTTGAAATTTTCCATGCATGGGCTTTGATGAAAATTTGGTTATTGACTTGAAATGTTTGAACAATGCAATACAGTTCAGGATAAGTGAGTGGAATGAATATTATTTTTTCCTTGTCCAGATAGCTGGATTTCAGTACACACTCAAAATGGATTGTGTATTGGAATTGTTTATTGAAATGGTTCTTTGAATAGAGAAAATCCATACACCTCAGAAACAGTGAAGAATTTAGGTTTCTCCCTGTTTTCATTGCTTTTGAACTAGTTTTGACATCAGTTTTTGTGTGTGTCTGGTGCTTACATTTGCCAGTAGCTGGATCTGTGATTTATCAAATTTTAGCAGCTGATTTAGGGGTCAGGGGAAGGGGGATAAAGAGCCTTCCATCGTGTGTCACTAGAGAATAAAAAACCAAAGTGGCAGCCACTTTTCTCCTTCTTGGCATTTCACTTCTTAAGCTATAGCTTTACTACATTGTTGAAAACAACATTTCAGAAAACTGGTTCTACTACTGATGAACTTGGGCTAGTGAATCAAATGAGCTGCCTTTCCAGCGGGGAAACTCTTGTGAAATCCAGCTGTGTGGTCAGTAGTTCATAAGTGGCTCTTTCAGTGACAAGGAAACAGCCTCTTTCAGTCTGCTTGACTCTCTATGGGATTTTTTGATTTCGTATAGGAATGTTGTGTGTTTGGGGCTTTTGTGGTGTTTTGGTTGTCACTTCCTTGTTCAAACCACTGTGGGAATGGGAAAGTTTGCATGGAAAGAGACCATGTAGTAAGAACTTCAAAATTGGCTGCAGTGTGTGAAATGCAAATGCTGATTTGAAGGACCGTGCTGCTTAATTTAGGGTAAAGTGCTCTGGAAATCCGTGTGTCATGTGACTGTTCTTAACTGTAGTTAGGCTGGCCATTTAAGTGAAATTCAGGCAGCTTTTTGAACTTATCACTATGCTCAACCGTTCAGCCTGTATCTACAGCTTGTCCTGATACAATTAATAGTTCTGAAATATTCAGCAAAGATTTTTCATGGCAGAATTGAAGAGGCAAAGCAGTGTTATTTTATTGTAGCACCTGGTCTTTAGTAAGTGGGTAAATAATCTATTAACATTTTGTAGTTGTTGCTGGTACAGTGAATATTTTTCTTTTACATCCAAACTATTTTACATAGTAAGTATTCAGTGTTCCTAGACCATTACAGCTTTGAATGGTTGTATTAAATGTGTTAGAAAAAAGTAGCTATTAAAGAGTTATATGGTGTGGCATCCAACCATTAGTGAATTTCTGGCAAGATTGCAGTTGTCTCCAGTGCCTTTTGGATAATAATAACTGATCCTTCCTAATTGATTTGGCACTTTGCTGAGGTTATTTTTGACATGTAGACTTTGAGACAAGAGTGGTGCTGTAAATCACTAATTTGAGCCTCATCAGCATCTAAAAGCACAACCTCAGTTTCTCCTCGCAGCTGCTTTAGCAGTGATGAAGCAGCACTTGTGTCATGGAGTTTTAGAGGCCTTTGGTTTGTGCCTGAAGGACTTGTGGGTGTGTAAGAAGAGGAGGTGACAGCATAGGACTGGTGGGGTGATGTCTGTTGGCTGACAGCAGTACCTTTGCCTTTCTGGAAGAAAGGGTACTAGGCCAGAGGAATAAATGCTGCAACTCTATTTCTGCCTTGAGGTCTGTGTTCTACTGCCAAGGCCAGAAGAGTAGGTACGTGGAGAATTTGGTTGTATGTGATGAACTGTGGGAGCTGGTAAAGATGACTTTTGTCATGGTAAATGGTTAGTGTCCTAGTAAATTATTTCACTGTCTGCACTTTTTCCTGTTGGGCATATGAAGCAAAGTTTTGTTTTATGGGTGGCTGTTATTTCTCTGCACTTTATGTATGTTTTACTTGAAATTTGGCTTGATTTTTCTTATTTTTCTTTCCAAAAGCATTGAGGCTTTCCTTAAAGCTCAGTGCAATGGGAGTTACATTTGTGTTGTGTGAAGTCCACTGTAAACACTAAGTGCCCTGATAAGCCAATTGTTTGGGGAGCAAAGTCAGTGACTCTTCTGGAGCTTGAGACTCTGTGTCTTGATACCAGTGTTTCATGACTTGACTTTCAGACTGTTTTACACAAAGAGCTGGAAAACATTGTGGAACACTTGGGTGAACTTGGCCCAAGTCTTGTATGGGACTTGGGCCTTGGGGGCTGTGCAGAGACCTGTGAGGGCCAGAACAATGGTGGCAATGTCGTAATTGTTAATTGAACACTGTCAGCTCAGTGCATTGAGTATGTAGAGCATGCAGTGTGAGTGGAAAATAACACCTGGACAGAAGGGGCTAATTCAGAATCTAAGTATTCTTTTACCATATCATTGTGTGTAATTTCTGTGCACTTGAGGAAAACTGAAGAGAGAGTCAGTTTTTTGAGCATTGTGGAAAATCGGTAGGGTTTTGAACTCTTGATCTTTTGAACTCCGTTGATCTCTTGTTCCAACACAATGATTTGTAGCAGCAGTCACCTGTCACTCCACACCATGAATTTCTGATTGTACTGTACAACTAGGCTTGTGCAGACATGATGAGAAATAGACATTGTTCATGTTCTGCTGGCCGCAGTTATCATGGGTATTGCTTCCTTCCCTTCCTACACTTCATTCCTCCCATCTTCTCTATGTGCAGGATTATCTGACTTTCATAGGACTCAGTGCCCTGACAGACTTATTTCTAATGCTTTGTGCTGCTGACATGACATACAAAGCATTGTGTGTTGAGGTGCCCTCATAAGTTGTCATTGTTATGCCTCTTGGGTACTCATCTCGATTTGTACTGAAGAGATACTCAGTGCCCTGTCAAAGGGTTTCATGCCTATTTGCTGGTGGCAGAAAACTGACAGGCTTCTGAGAGTCTCTTACTGGTGGTGTCCCAGGTTTTGAAAAGGGTGGAGATACAGGCTCTGCCATCCTTTTGAACCTGACTTTTTCTCTCCTGTTCCAGTTCCTGCTTCTGTTGGTGGTTACTTGAAAGAGCAGTTGTGTGTTGAGCGAGAGCCTTTCCATTCTCTGGCTGCTCAAGCTTTACTTCCTGGTTCTTTTCAAGGAAAAAAAACCCAAACTTGTTTATACCATGGAGTCTGGGTCATCCTGCTAATTGTCTGCTCACAGTGATCATCTTGGCTGTGTGGCAAAATACTCAGACACCCACAGATTGTAGGAGGCTCGATCTGCCTCACTACAGAGGCTCCCAAGTAGTGTTTCTAGCAAAACCTTGGTCTAAGTTAGTTCTGAAGGGCAGTTTAGGGGAAAGGTGATACATTCTTCACTGTGATTTTTACTTGGACGTGGTTTTCCGCCTTGAAAAAACGAAAAAAAAAACAAAGTTGCATGTAACTTGTTTAGACTATCAGAAGTTCTTTGTATTATCAAGCTGCCACAAAGTATCCTGACTGTACCCGTGTAGGTTGTCTACTCTTGTTTGTGTCAGTCCATCTGTGTATGGGGAAATCCATTTGATTTACTTCCTTGGCATGAAGCTCTTTGTGCAGGAGAACTAAGCTGACTGGGCCACCTAGCAATCCTTTCTCAAGTCTGCTGCTTTTGCTTCTGTACAGACATCAAAGAAGCCCCTTGTAATAGGTCACTAATTAGACCCTGTGACTATCTCATTAATTTGGTTATGGACTCTTGTAGGGAGCTCATTGTGTGCTTGTGGTTCCATCTTCTCATACCTCTTTTATGTGGATGAAAGATTATATTTTTCAAGAATGAGATTAACAAAGTTGACTGCAAACTTAAATGGTTTCTGAATGATGAGGACTGATGGGCTTCTGTGCATATTTTAAAAACTTACATGAGGGGAACAATTTTAAAATACATTATTATTGTACATTGTTCTTATACTTTCCCCATAATAATCTCATTTGGGATTGAAAGCAATTTCCAAGGAAAAGGTACGTGCTTATGTGAAGTACAAAAGAGGAAAAAAACCTAAGTGCATTGTGAAGTGATTAAAAATTGATCTTAGACCAGTTCTTCTTGCCTTCCACTTTTTAAATAAATAAAGGAATGATGAAAACTGCAGACTCAAACATCAGTTGCATTCTCAAGTTGAACATTGTTATCCCCTGACTGAAGATGGCTGTACATGTACAACTGAGCCAGGCACAATATGTACGGAGAAGCATTTTTCCCCTTTGACGTCTCACCAGCAGAATAGTCAGACAGGTTTTTGAGCACATAAACCTTTACTCAAATCCTGTAAAAACTGTTGTTCAGCGTAGCATCAATACTCTATTTTAACAATGTAGGAATTTAAATCACTGCAGCTAAGCTGTTGCTCGTCCTACTTTTCATGCTGATAACATACATGAATATTAGTCTTCTGATGAAAAATCAGTATTGGTATATACTCAGGTTGAGTTGCTTTACTGGTCATCAAAAGCTTTGACATAGTTTTTGTCCAGTTAAATGTTTTAAAGCTTAAGAGCTGTTAGAACAAGTAGTCTTGGGGAAGCTGGAGGTGCATTTGCCAAGGAGGTTTGCATAATTAATTTTTTATATCAATTATCCTCAGGAATTCTGCTTGAGCAGAACTGGTTATGCCAGTTGCTTTTGCAATTGATATGTGGAAATGCACTAGAAGTCAGACCCGAGAGTCGCCACTGAAGTGAAATTCCCTCCCCTTCCAGCAAACTGTAGAACTGAGCTAGGTTTTGCACCCACTGTTTCTGTTAGAAACTCTTCAAGCTTGGCAAGCACAGAAGTTGTAAATATCGTATATTTGCAACTTCTCCCCCCTCCAGTTTTGTTAGTGAATGCTCTTAAAAAGCAATTCCTTTAAAAACTCAAAAAGAGGCAACCAGCATATCATTTGGTTATCTCCTCTCATGTGACCTGTCTTCACAGAACTTGTTTGCCACTGGCTAGTCAAGGTTTTGTGTATTGAGAAACTGAGGTGTATAGAGGAGAGTCTGATTTTGGCTATATCCTGGAGACATGGTATAGCTTTCTTTCCCAAAGAAATGAAATGAAAATACTTTTTTCCTATAGTGTATTTCTTTTTTTCCTGTAATAGAAAAATCCATTTTTAGTAAATGCATAATTATTTTTCCCCTCCAAATGTGCTGTGACCCTGTGAGGGCCATTAAATTTAACTTCTGCTGTATGAACTCTAATAAGAGCTCAATGGAGTGTCTTCTTTTTCTCAGAGTTTCAACATCAGTAAAATTCAGCACATATAACACTTGAAGCCCTTCAATAACGATCTTTTCTCATAAATTCAGGTCTAAATATTTCATGATGTCATTTGCTGACATTCCATATTGTAATATTTTAAATTTCTAATGACAGTTCCTTAATAATAAAAATTATTAAAAATATTACAAAATACAATTTTTAACTTAGGGATTGTCATCTTTTCAAATTTAGGAGGATTTATGTTCTGAAAGTCATAATATGCTCTTGGGGATATAGGGGTGGATGACTCTGTCCCTGTCCAAGAATAAGGATTCAAATGAATAAATTACTGGGGAGTTGGATTCCTGCCCTGAAGTCACCACTGATGGAAAGAGCCTGCCCGCCTCGGAGGCAGTGCAAAACTGCAGGGTTTCTGTGCAGCTGTGGGTTACAGGTTTATCTGTGCCAGGCCTGTAGAGCAGAGCAGCTGCACTGTAGGTGCAGTGGTGGCAGAGGAGCTCAGAGCAAGGCTTTTCTGTACACCTGGCTCGTTCTGCCCTTACCACCACAGCTCCTCTGTGGTGCGCAGGGACAGGACCTGAGGGAATGGCCTGAAGTTGTGTCAGGGGAGGTTTAGGCTGGATATCAGAAAGAGGTTCTTCACCCAGAGGGTGGTTGGGCACTGGATTGGGCTCCCCAGGGCAGTGGTCACAGCACCGAGCCTGGCAGAGTTCAAGAAGCATTTGGATGACACTCTCAGGCACGTGGTGTGACTCTTGGGGATGGGACTGTGCAGGGCTGAGGGTTGAACTCGATGATCCTTGTGGGTCCCTTCCAACTCAGCATATTTTGTGATCCTGCAATGCTGTGAGTCAGATTGTACAGATTTGGTAATCCCGTTAATACAATATTGCTTCTGTCATGCAAGCTGCCAGCAGCATGTTCCCATCCCTTCCTACCAAACTCGTTTGATTTTTTTAAAAGAAAAAATCATTCCTGGATTTGTTTCTTTTGAGGAGAAGAGGACATGGAAAAGTCTAATTCTTTTTTGGTATCAACAGTAGAATTTCACAAGTGGACTGTCTTCAGCAGGAGGCAAAACAGTTTTTCTTCTCAGAGTGAGGCACTAACAAGAAATAAATCAACATTATTTGCCAGTTACAGTTTTCTGTAATAATTAGATCACAGCTATATGTGGAGTCAATGTTCCAGTCAATTAAAATCAATTGTACTGAAGAGGTTTACTCTGCAGCACGTGAAAAAGTGAAAATGAGCTCTTGAAACAGCCAAAGACATTGCTGGGCTCTGAAGATGCTTTGTTATGCACTGAGCAGTTAAGCTTATAACAATACTCTAGGAAAAGCTTTTGTAGGTTGCGTTAGTTGTCATTCAAGTCAATCTTCGCTGGATTCTTCTTTTAAGCTAGAAACCCAGTTGATTGATAAAATCACTTAGTCTATTTTCTGGCTTGAACCTGTTAGATGGAAGAGTTTCAGAACAACGGCACCGAGCAAGAAATACAGAAAGAATTTATCACAACCTATGCTTTAGGCAGACTAATAAAAGCTCCTGTTGAGAGCAGTGTGGTTTTTCCAGGTAAAAAAAAAACCCAAACCAGAGAAAAATCCACAGCCTGCTGACGTGTGGAGGTTCTGGTGCAGCTCCGTGTGCAGGAGCACTCGGCGTGGAAGCTGTGCAGCGTGCCCAGCTGCTGCCTTGTGTTCCACATCCGCACATCTCCTGCTGATGGGGGCAGTTGCTAAAAATGCTGAGCTTTTCTGAGCGCCTGCCTGGACTTTGCTTTATGCTTTACACTCTGCTCACATGGGCCATTCAGGGCCTTGCGAAGGGGAAGTGGCTGGTTCAAGCTGGCTGCTGGTGCTGGCAGGAGCTAGATACACAGTTTTGGATAAAGCACTGTCTTCTGCTTATTCTGAGTTTGTCTTTGGATAGATCCCTGGATAAAGCATCATGATTGATGGCTGTAGCTGTTAGTAGGGTGAGCATTTGCAGGTAGACTTGCACTGCCACTTGGAAGTGTTCTGGCTATAAACTGTGTAGGGCGTTTTTTCTTTTCTGAGGGTGTAAATGAGTCACTTCCCATGTTCTCCTCTGCTGACTTCATTTCTACTTGTCAGCCTTCAAAAAGGCAGGATTTAGATCTGTCAGGGTGTGCCAGAGTTCCCTTTTTTGAAGAAGAGGCAAGTGCAGTGTAAGAAGGCATAGTTACTGTGGTTAGTCTAAATCTAACCTATGCCTGTTGTTGTTACAGTCTTTGGAGATAAAGATGTAACTGATTTCCCCACATAAGAATTATAACCCAAAACTTGAAAGTTGCCTTAATGCACTGCTCTTTCATGTCTCTCCTTCTGATCCAGTCACAAATGTTTTTATTTCATTGTAAACATATGTAAAGGGCATCTAATTTTTGTGAAAGTAAATACAATTAAGTAAAGAAAGGAAACCTGTTTTGTCAGTGATGAAATCCTAAAAAGTCTTTTCTTTTTCCCCAACAACTAGAACTGTACTAGATAGATTCTTCAGCAGTTCCAGTAGACTGTTAAACTCTACAAATAGTGTGTTGCCCTTGTCCTGTCTTGATAATTACCTGCCTCAAGCAAATCTGCTATCATATTTAAACAGATAAAGCAAGAGTAATAGCTTTCATCTACAGTAAGGGAAGTTTAATACTATGGCAGGAGGGTTCTTCAGGAGTATTTTAGTAATAAAAGATCGTAATATGACCCAGCCAAGTATAATCTAGCAGAGTCTAGCTGCCAAAGTGATGCTTTTGATGTTATTGCAACTTTTTCCCTTATATGAAGAACATGTAAAAGCACAGAATGTGCTTCAAGCATCAGACTAATAGAAAATAATAAGCTTTGAGTATCAATTTAAATAGCTATGATAAGCTACCAGGTATTTTTGAAAGGAAATGAGCGGTTTTTACCTCCTTTTCCAGTTTTAAAGCTTTTATTGTAGCTTTATTGCTCTTTGAAACTACTCGTAAAAGGTGTGAGTCAAAAGCCCTGGAAGCTGGAGGGATCCTAAAGAGGTGAAGCAGGCAGTGTTTAAGCATAGGTATCTGCTTTCAGGAATAAAGATACTGCATAGAAAAAAATATTAGCTTTGCTAGTTGTTATTATGGTTACAGTGTCAGCTGCTGGTCTCTCGTGAATGGTCTTGTTTCAGTGCCTGTGGTAGGTTTGGGGGGAAGTGCAGTAAGTTTGAAGTTGTCCAGTTTGCCTGTCTCAATTGAGACAGTTACTTGGTAGCCCAGTTGATACTTGGCATCAGAGGGAATATGAGTTCTCATAGCAGGAGATTATTTTTGAATGCAGGAAGCCACAAACTCATGGAAGTGATGGACTTTTGAGTATGAAGAACACAGCTCTTTCTAACCCCAAAATCTGAAGGCCAGGGAATACAGCTTTTCAGAAGAGTTGATACAGCAGTGAAAACTTGGTCTCGTTTGTGTTAAATGACAATCCAACCTGCAGCTGGCATTGTGTGTCTGCCAGTGCTGAGATAGATATCTTTGTGTAGTCAATAAGCTTTCTCCATGTAGCAGCCTTCCCCTGGCAACACACAGGAGGCTTTCTGACTTGCCCTTGTGGGTTTTTGAATGAAAATAGATGTCTGTAGAGAGCAAGCCTGGAAATAGCAGCACGTGCCTTTGACTGTTGCATTGCACAAACACTTGGCAAAGTCTTACTGTGAAGCAAAGCTGGTGATAAATCCTTAAAAGCAGGTGTGTTGGCCCCTAAATATTGTGATGGAGCTGCCTATTCTAACAGGAGACTAGACCCTTCCATTGCTGACATGTAAAATTGAGAAAGCTTTGCTAGACTTCAGTGTGCTATTTTTGTGTTAAGCAGAAGCAGGCTCTCAAGAAACCTGACCCCAAGGTTTTCTTTGTCTGTCTTCCAGTTTATACATCTCAAACTTCATCTAAAATTAAAGAATGAAGGTAGGTGGAGGTTTTGAAAGGCTAACTCTTACCATGCTCGCTAGCAGCAACAAACAAAGCTGATGTTCTTTGGCTCTGCAAAATGAAAGGAGTTATTGTATGTGTGTTACTGGAAACCCTGAAGATACGGATGTAAGGATTTTTGAAAGTCAGACTGATGTTTTTTCCTTAAATGTCTTTCTGAAGAAAGACTATCACATTTTGTGTTCTTCTTTCTCTCAGAAGACCCTTGATCTCATTTTTTGATGTGATTGTTAATTTTTTTTTTTGCGCCTGTTAGTAATTTCCACATAATTTTCTTGTGCTCTTCTGAGAAGTTGTCACTTGAGCATGACAAAGTTCAGTGGAAACAGTTTCATGAATATTAAAGCCTGAAAATAGTCATCGCTTTAAGGCACACCATGAAGGTATGTTGCCTTCCTTCATATATTATTTTTATGTATCTGTGTAGCTTTGAAAAGCTACAATTTCTTCTCAAGACTGAACATTAAGGTGCAAAGAAGAATATATTAAGGAAAATTTATAATACAGGGTTTTTTGTAAAATTAAACAAGGGTCTATGAGACTGGACAGGTGATGAGAGATAATAGAGCACACCATTAATATGAGTACAAAAGCAGCTTTTATTAGATGTGTAAGAAATTGGCACCAATAATGGCTTCAAGGGTATTTTTCAGGGTTCAGAGAACCAAACATGCAAAAATCCACTCAGAGGCTTTAGTTCAGTAGGCTCATTGCCTTGCCTTTCTAATTTCTAAGCACAGAAAAGCATCAAACTTGAAGAGGTCAGATATCCTTAGAGACACCTAAATCTTGATGGGAAAGCAGAATAGAAACTAGCAGAGGGATTTGAAAACAGGGAAGAAGTGAAACACGGTTAAAAGTGTCTAGTGAATTACCTTTTCCTACACTGGTTTGTTATATGTGCTGATGTCATGGAGCTAATTACAAGTGTGCCCATGCTTACCTACACAGACAGCTGTTTGCAAACAGAAATAGTGACTGTGCGCTGTTGCGGATATCTGAACAGCATAATAATACAAGTTCTTGTGTATTGCCAAGTAGGTTGTGTTTCTGGGTGACTTTCAGGCTGTGTTGAAGTTTAAAAGTATGTGAGGTAGTATTTGCAGCTGATTTGAGAACTTGCAAGATGAAATGCCATGTTCCTGTGACTGTTTTCCTGTATCCTGGAGTTAACCTGGTTCTTTGGCCATTTCAGAATGGCATCAGCATCAAGCTGATGAGAGATTGAGACACCTGAGAGACCTTTTATGTTTGTTTCACTCAGAATGAGGGGGATGGTTCTGACAGGATCTTGATCCTGACTGAAGAGCGTGATATTTGAAACTAGATAGGAAAGGTAAGTTTTCCCCTGCAACATCAGCACTAATGTGAAATGTCAGAAGAAAAAAGTTGCTGAGAGACTGTTTGGAAGGGTATGTTGATGAGGTTATGTGGATAATTAAGGTGGAGAGATCAGTGAGCGGGCATACATCTTATGTAAAATTATGTTTTTATGTGAAATCCATATCCAGTGGAATCCCTGTCCCTGGAAATGCCATTTAAGGGATATGCTGAAAGCAGATGATGATAGCATTTTATTCTGGCAGATGTTAACAAAATAATAAAAATTAAATAACCATCTAGCGTATGTTCTCTTAGTCGAGCATTTAGCAGGTGCTTCCTCTGCCAGAGGCCTTTCTTGTGGATGTTTCCATTTGGTTGATTCTGCAGTGTGTGAGACAGTGTCAGCCTATAGGGGAACGGGGCACATGTTTGTGCAGATTAAATAGTGTCCTTTGCAGTGTTCTAAGCAGCAGGGTGTTGGTTTTTTTGTTGTTACTGTGACTTACGTTGGAGTCACTTGGAACCTGGGGCTGCTCAATCTGATTGAAGATCCCATGTTTGACAATAAGGAGCTGTTCTTAAGTGACATGGTTCATGGGTATGTCTCTCATGGTTCATAGGTGTGCTTTGTCTCAGAATGCTTCAAATATAGGGAGCTGTTTTCTGTTCCTTCTTTCTTTTATTTTTTTTTTTTAAATGAAGCATGTCACTCTATATGAACCAAAAAACACTTAAATTATTTACATGCAGCGCAAAGGAAATGTGAACCCTGAGGGTGAGTAACATCTGATACGAGCATATTGAATGATTAGAGGCAACTGACTTCAAAACAGCAAACTGTTATTCTTTCTTGGAAGACCTAACTTGACTTTATCTGTGCTTAGGTATAAATGTTCTGTAACTTGATGCCTCCATGGCTCAAAGTATCATGGCATAAAAATATGTATA
The DNA here is from genome assembly GCA_013396755.1 of Sclerurus mexicanus. Classification (NCBI taxonomy): domain Eukaryota; kingdom Metazoa; phylum Chordata; class Aves; order Passeriformes; family Furnariidae; genus Sclerurus; species Sclerurus mexicanus. The sequence continues at coordinate 2,001,224 of VWZF01001198.1, forward strand.
TGGAAAAATTGTTAAATTAGTCCAGTGGCTGGAACACAGGAGTGCAAAACAGAGTATGTGGCTTCTCATTCTCTCTCAGCTTTCTGGAATGTGTGAATTATTTTATTCATTTAACATCAGTGTCATTGTGTGGAATCACAGTTGCCAGCCCAAGTTCCATATCACCTGTAATCAGAAGAGAGACGTAGACACTTCTCAGGGGAAAAGAAGGAAATTTCAGAGCACTTGAAATGATGCCTAAAAATAGTGTGAGGTTTTTCGCATGAGCTGGCCATTGTATCTTATCCTTACATTGTTTAAGCATTCCTAATTTGTTAAGTATGGAGCAGGAGAATACTGTGGTACTAAAGATGAGAAGGGTATCCTGGTGGAAGATAAAACTTCACCCATATTATTTCCATCAAATTCTGTCACTTCTTTACTATCTTCTGCTCAGGTATCCCTCTATAATGCAAGAGTATTAAATATATATCTGTGTGTATATATATATATATAGAGAGAGAGATGGGTAAAATAAGGAAGGCTGGTGGTTCTTGATCCATTAATTAATTGCAGAGTTTGCCAGATCACTAGCAATGTGTGCCGGTTGAGTGGGCAATTCAGATTTCTCAGGTTGTTAGATCAGTAACTAATAAATTAATTGCAATTCAGAATAGTTCTGTACTAGTTTTGAAGTTATATAAAAGGCCTTCTAAGGAGTTGTTTGAAAGTTTAATGTCTGAGCTCAGCAGTTTGTATTTTCTGTTTGAGAATCTCCTTCAATACTTAACATAATCTGAGCTTTGCCTAAGGTGTCAGTTTCCTTAAATTCTCTTTGATTATTCTATACATAAGAGACTCCATTAAAATTGCTTATTTAAGGCCCAGTGCCACATCAAGAATCAGATCTTAGTTTCCCAACTCCAAAGATCATCTCCAAGTTTCATGATCTGGTTTCAGTTGAACTTCTGAAAGAAATAGTCCTGCTGCACGTTCCCTTTGCTTCCTTTTCCTTCCACATTTACATCGCCTCATAGCATTACAGGGTAACCAGACTAATGCAATACAACAGGACATTTGTTTTCAGCAGTATCGTTTCCCCAATCCAATGAACTAGTGAACAGTCACACAGCTGCTTAATGGTGGCAAGAAAATGGTGTGAGGGGCTGGGGGGTGGTGGAGTGCTGGGTGTGCAGATGAAATGTATCTGGTAAACTACTTTATAAAAGATAAGAGATTGCAGATGGACACAGCTGCAAAGCAGTGGAAGGGAACATTGAAATACTATTTAGGTAGCAGTAGACTCAAACCAGGAAAAAAAACAATTTTCTGTTTGCTTGTGCAATCCTGGTCCAGTTGCGATCTCATATCCTGGATGAGCGGAGAGTTCCAGCTGAAAAACTAAAATGTATTTAAAGCTTGCACATAACTTGTCTGAGTAGCCTCAGGTACAGTTACAATTGTGGCAGCCTAACAATAGTGACTGCTACCAACTGTGTGTGGCCAGCTGTGGTCTGAGTTACAGGGGGTACCTCACTTTTCACCCCACACAAGTATCTTCCCGTGTCGTCAGGCACCCCCCTCTCCCAGTCAGTGCTTTGCAGAAGAGCTGCAATATCGTTGTGTTCTCAGCCTGTGAAGGCACAGAGATCTACCACCCAAGAGTGCTCTTCCTCATGATCTGCTTTTTATCCATGGTAGCAGCTGTAACTTTACATGAATGTGTTTTGATATGTGCGATAACTTAGTGCTTCAGACAGCTCCTAAGAATAAAGCCTGAGCACTGGAGGCTGCGGTGCTTTGCATGAGCCACGTTGACTTGCCATTGTGGTAATTACTAGTGCTCTGACACTGGGCGGCAGATGTCTGTAACTAATTGGAGCTGCTGGGAATGAAGACCGGATACTTTTAAACAGCGAGCTGCTCTGCATTTGGTGAGGTATGGCTGCATCCATGAAATAGATGTGAAGTCACAGGTTGAAAACAATAGCTGGTTTAACACCTAGCAATTCTGAGAAAATAAGCTATCTCAACTTTTGCAGAGCCATCCTTTGAAAGCAGAATACTTGAGTGACCGGTTGTTTTCAGGTCAGTCCTTGCTGCTCATTTTGGGATTCATGATTAGGCCTGGGTAAAGACCATGAGCAATTCAGCCTGGCAGCTGCAAAACACAGTCTGAGATTACAGAATATAAAATCCTCATTACAGGGCTGAGAAAAAGACAACTAACAGTTTCAGATGAATAGATAATACAATAAAATGCAAGTCTACCAAAAATAGAGCCACAGTAACTTGGGTATCTCCTCTGAGTTAAATAACAGAGCTTTTGGACAAAGGAAGAATAACAAGCTTAATTCATCTGAATTGAGGCAAAATATTAAGGTGTGATGTGGAAGTTGTCAGAACTGTGGAAGAGGTTTATATATTGTATCTTTTAGAGCTGTCTCACGCGGAGAGAGCATGAGTGGTGCTGAAAGGATGCTTATGCTAGAAAGTATTTCAGCACAAAGCTGCCGCTTTTCCTTCAGCGCTGATTTAAGGGCTGGTGAGCTTTAGCAGCCCTTGGCCTTAGGAGTGTTACCGAGGCTGTCTCAGCAGGGCACAGCGCCGGGACCCGCGGCCCGGGCACCTCTGGCTGTAGGCAGGGACGCGGGGATGGGGAGCGCCTGTGTGGGAAACCCACGAGAGAGTGCCAGTGCTTCGGGAACGCAGCTGCGTGCTGAACCAGCACATGTCACTGTGCGGAGAGCGGCTGCGGGGGATGCAGGGGGCTCCTGTGGGGTGCTGGCTGCGGGACGGGCAGCGCAGGGGTGGCCCGGCGGTGGGACAGGCCGGGCGGTGGGCCAGGCAGGGATGGCCAGGGCCGGGCAGTGGGACAGGCAGGGCTGTGGGACAGACAGGGCTGTGGGACAGGCAGGGCGGTGGGACAGGCCGGGATGGCCAGGGCAGGGCTGTGGGACAGGCAGGGCTGT